>NTHP01000724.1:144975-180548 GCA_003416845.1 Oplegnathus fasciatus
CTTTAACTAAAGCTACTTAGAAAAAGTAGTTCAAAATACTTTGTAAAAAAATATCAAATTGACATATGATACATTATAAATGAATAAATTATAAATAGATAAATTATAACAAAATATAATACAAAAAAATCCCATGCCAGCAAAAAAATTAATTGAGTTTATTGCAAAAAGTGCCCACTTGTTCAAGGTCATACATAAACAATAAAATAAAATACCCCTCTATTCATGGGAAAGTGCAGGAATGTCAGCTTTGGTTTGTATACAGTGTCCATCAGTCAGACAGCTGCCTTCCACAAACTAGAGTCCAGGTGGGGGTAATACACCAGGATTACTCAGTTAGCCAGGTAACTACTAAAATAGCATGCGACAACTTCTCTGAACATTTGTTAATAAATAGCAATAATCAATAGTTATGACTAATTGACACCGAATATATCCAAGTTTAGTTTTACAAATTCAGATTCAAAACATTAAAAACTATAGCCAAATATTTTTCACAGGTGAGCTGATGATCCAGCTACCTGGAATCCCATCTGGGCTTTTCACAAGGACAAAATTGCAAGGAATGTTATATTTTTGTTGTAAGCAAATCTGGATTTTGTATAATAAATAATCGCTAACTTGGCTAGCAAAGTCAATGTTAATACAGTCACCTTTATGTGTTCTTAGATTTGTGTTTGACATCTTTGCAGTAGAGAGTGTATTGACACTCGGCTTGCAAGTATGGCCATGGTGATTCTTCCTCAGGCTGAAATTCGTGAGGTTTATCCATGATGACGCTGTCGCTGTGTGAGCACTGAGCAACGCCGGCCATTTGCATATGCACTACACAAAGGTCAAGTGTGTGGTGGTGGCTGCCTGACGAATGCATTGCCTGGGCATGCCTTCACAGCGGTCAGTATGAAAGAAAAAGGGAGCGGGCTGGTCAAACGGGGTCTAATTATAGTTGAGAAACAATGGTAAAGTGGTAAGTAATTTAACTACTTGAATCACTATGCAAATATGAATGTAGTTCAACTACCAGCAAGCTACTGCAAAATGTAATTAAACTAGTTTAATTAGTTAATTAGTTCACTACTCCCCAACACTGTTGGAGATTACAAATTTATCACAGAAAGCCTGTCTTACAAACCAGAGATGCAGAGTTTGAAAGATGTGGATGTTTACCAGGCGGGTAGGGTCTAATGAAACATGCTCAGAAGTGGCAATGTGGGAGCGGCTTGCCTCTATCTCACAACAAGGGGGACCCAGCTGCCGCTAAACAAAATCACGACTATTTGCTGTCCTGGCTCCACAACGGTGGAACGAGTTCCCCACTGACATCAGGACAGCAGAAACTCTACACATCTTCTGTCGCCTGACTGAAAACTCATCTGTTCAGACTGCACCTTGGCCCATAAAAAACCCAAAACAAACTCTTTCTCTATCTCTTATTGTTTCTAAATGTAGCACTTTAAGCAGTTCAGCAATTTGATGAACGTTTCTACATGGCTAATTGCACTTTTGTTGCTTTGTAAGTTGCTTTGGACAAAAGCGTCAGCTAAATACACATAATGTAATGTTAAAAAATTAATGAGCTTGACCCATAGGCTACTAGGAAATATTTCTGTACTATATCAGGTGGAGCAGTATAATATCCATACTAACAGATATAGTTACTACTATGATCATTTGGCAGCACTTCCCATTGCTGCAATACAAACTGGCAGGAACTACCCTGCTAAAGCAGTGTAGCTGCACACAGTAGACACCCTGTGAATTACACTGTTTTTCTTCTTAAATACTGCAATTAAATTCTGGATCTGGTATGATTACAGTTTTTTTGCGGAGCTTGAAAGTGTTTATTAGGCAGGGAGGGTCTAATGAAAGATCATATTGAGTTGCATTATGGGAAATGTAGGATGCAATATTTTTTCAGATTGACTCATGGGGACTAAAAGTTAGAAATCTTGGCATCTACTCTACTACTACTTAAACATGATCACTGCAAAGCCTTGTGAGTTGTTTAACCATAACAATGCTCTCTTCTTTTGTACTTTTTCCCACACCATGACACTTGTAATTACTATCTATACATTGATGTCCATACATCTTGCTGATGTTTTTTGAATGGGATATGATGAAATTCAACTCTAGGTCCAGTACATCTTCTAGTTTTCTGTAGTTTTTTTACACAACATATGCCTGGCATAGTGGAAACTTTCCTTGATAAGGCTATCTCACGCTAGCAGTATTAAGAAGCAAGTTGTTCTTTCTGCCTGCCAATATAGCCACTGTTAGAGGCTGTGGCATCAAATGGAGATACGTTGATGATTGACAGACGACTAGCAGAATCACCCATGGTGATTATCCCACCTCTGGCTTCCTTCTCTTTGACCAAATTGGGATTTTGTGGTTACAGTGACTGACAAAGACAGTGGTGAGCTATAAATTCTTAAACCTTAAATACAATGATAACTTACATAGGAAGAAAAACTGTAGCTCTTTGGTCTCTCCCACTAAGATTTTACTCTACCATTTAACCATCAAAATGATTTGTACTTCCACTGCAGTTTTGGTTACACTAAATGTTTGCAGAACTAAAACTCCACAATAAACAGTCTTAAATGAATGATTAAAGAGATTTCCACAGAAAAAGATCAATGTGATGTTCACTTTTACTACCAAGTTCAGACTTTGTGCAGAAATGCATCGCCGGTCTGTCTCTCAGGCAGCTGGTTGCCATATGACTGAACCCAGCACCAGTATCCAAGCCACCTGTATCCACTGGGACATGATGGAAAAAACGAATCTCCAAAAACTGCCTTTACTACAGTCTCTGAAAGAACCAAAATTGTTTTTAGAAAAGAAGAAATCTTGCCTTGTTCAAAAAGAGAAAGGTGATGATGAAAAAAAGACAATACTCAATTTGTCTGACAGTCCTATTATTGCTGGAGGCGCTTGAGACACAGAGTTGGTCGGAACAGACAAAGATTAAAGAAATATTACTTTAAAGAATTCAACAAGTCAAATTTCATCAACTTTTATAAGAAAGATTATCCTTTTTTAAAAAACTGTCCATCTTGAGTCCAACAATGTTGTCGGAGTGAAATGCTAAATCTGCGGTGTACTCTTTTAAGTCAGTTATGATAACCATTATACTTGCCAAAATAATTGCTGATATTTAGGAAAAGGGCAGCATCACTACAACAAAGTTGGAATGATAAGATTTTTACTGTTGTGCAAGAAACACAAGCAGTTAGACGATATGACAGGTCATAAAGTCCATAAGACCACACGTGAGTGTACCCTCACAATGAGGGTAATAATATCTCACCGTACACAAAAATTGTGTATGTGCACAACTTCAGAAAGTAAAATAGATCATAGCTGAACCACAAAGTCAGTAAACTGTGATGGATGTTAACAAAGCAGAGTCTGAGTAATCATTTTATTGTTTGCCTTTGTTTTCTCTTCCAAATAAGTTTGGCTAACCTGGGGATTTGTTAACAACCTGTCTGACTGCTTGTGTTTGTTGGACCGTCAGTCTTCTTTTTTTGCACTGTTGTCAAGCTCCCAGATCAGCAATTAACTTTGTTACTGCAATGTAATTATTACCAGTAGGAAAAATTATGAAAAACTGTGAAAACAACACCTAAGGTGCATGAAACTGGTCTTATCCTATGAGCTTTAGGTCAGATCACTGTGACGATCCATAAGCTGTTGTTGTGTCTGAAAGGAACCAGCTGTATCTTTATTAGTGAGGCAGGTGTCCGGGCATAACACACACAGTTCAGCCAGACGATTATCAATAACACTTTACAGAAGGGGACCCTAGATGTCCCACAGCGAGACAGGAATGCTTTAGTGAAAGGTGACCTTGAGTCAGAGGGCTAAAGCGCTATGCTGTTTTCATTTGTTTGAAAGGACCCAAAAGGTTGTCCTCTCTGCACTTATTTGATTGGATTGTCAATGGCAGGATGATAGTTTTCTGCCGCACGTCACTGCCTCGCATGCATACGAATGCAGTGTGGAGCAGGTGATGGTCCTAAGGGGAAACTGTTCATTATTCCACAAACTCCTCTCACTAATCTGTGCATAAGAGCAGATCTGCTCTCTTTTTCTTCAGCCTCTCTCCCTCATGCTCCCAATCTGGCTGTGGCCTTTCTCTAAAGGACAGTGGAGTGTGCGGCAGACTTTATCTAGCCTCCTTTTCATCTGACCTTTGAAAAAAGTAGCTATTATGTTACCTCAGGGTTGTGTAACATGCAACCACATACCTACATTAATATATCAAGTCTGGCTATTCAACAGCTATCTCAGCTGATTGTATTTTTAGAATGTATTTTTAGAAGCAAATAAGAAAATAACCAGAAGGCTCATGTTGGATTATAGTTAAGGCTGAAGCATAACAACCCAACTCATATGTCAGAAGAACAACAGAAGCACAAAGATGTCAGACACAGGACATGAAGCCATGTAACAACAACTGCTGCTGGACAAGTCTGCTCTTCTTCCTTAAAGGGCATGTTTTCAGAGCTGTGCCATTACCGTCCCAAAAAACTGTGTCAAGTGAAAATTGATTGTTCTGTATAAAAGAGAGGCCATTTTTATAGGTTTGGGGAACTGTTTTTCTTAGTTCAAATGTTTACACTGTGATAATGTCATCAGCAAAGGAATACCCACCCCTCACTTAAAGGGTCTCCACTTATATACATCGTATGCAACTGTTTTCATACAGTAGTTCTCCCCATGACTAGTAAACTGAGTTTGACATGCAGAAAAAAAGTTAACAATTGAAGGAGGGAGGTGGGGATTAGAATGTTAGGATGCTAACTTATATTTGCTAATTAGCACTATACACAAAGTACAGTTGAGGCTAATGGGAATGTCATTAGTTTTGCAGGTGGTGATGGCCCCAGAGAGAAAGTCAGATTACCAGAGTTATTACAGTCCATCATCTGAGATCCATGAATTTCTGTACCAGGTTTTGTGAGAATCCATCTCATAGATATTTCACAGGATAAGTGAAAACAGCTGCTGGTGCTGCTAGAGGAAAAGGTAGAGGATCATCAAAGTCATTACTGTAGGAGACATCCTCTGGTAACAATTAGTATCTGTAGTAAATTTCATGGCAATAAAGTCATACTGTATATCTCAGCTTATTCATATCTACCCCTCACTGTTATTTATATATTACCTCTATACATTATGTACATTACTTTGCACTTTACTACTTTTTTGCACTTCTGGTTAGATGCTAAACTGTGTTTTGTTGCCTCAGTACTTGTACTCTGCAATGACAATACAGTTGAATCTGATCTAATCTAATGTAAAGTGGGTAGGATTCATCCTCTGGGAACCATGAATGTCTGAACTAAATGTCATGGCAATCCACCCAGTTTTTGTTGAGATATCTCAATCTGGACCAAAGTGGTGGACCGACTGACCAAAGGTCTGACTGACAAAACATTTTAAGATGGACCTTGCTTTACACGTAATAAAGACATCAGAGAAAAGGCAAGAGCCAATGTGGCTATTCAGTCATGCGACCATGCAACATGCAATCATGCAACAACCACAGCATCTTGTAGCATCAGAGGTATTGTGATCAAACAGCCATTTACAAGAGAAACAAAAGTATCCTAAAATAGTTTGTTATCATCCTGATGGGAAGAGGATGTCCTGTTTGATCCTTTCAAACTGATACACAACCTCTGACTCTTTCACGTCACCACTTCCATGTCACAAAAAATCCAACAGCGCACTGAGCATTTTATTTCATTTACAGTATACTAGAGCTAACAGAACTACAGATATATCCCCAACAGTGACATGACACCAGCAGTGGAATGCCAATAGGTCTCCTCGGGCCTTGTGGACAGGCCTCCAGTGACGCAGTCTGGTAATGGGATCCCTGTTTGGAGTGGAGCAGCCCGAGGACTTGGCCCAAGATGAGGAGGAGTAATGATCTTTGGCCGATGAGTGAGCCATGCTGTGGCCACTTCCACTCTAGCAGTCTCATTCTGCACACCAACAAATGCACCGCACGGAGTCATCGCTCCAGTCGAGGATGTTTTCTGGAAGTCCCACTGAGAGCATCTGAAGCTCAGTGTCTGGGATGTGCAGAGGAGCTCCTTGGGGAAATGAGCGCTGTCCCAGGCCCTGGCATTTGAAAATGCCATTCTTCCTGTGTGGTTTCTGGGGGGCTTCCTGGCCCTGGCTGCAGGACCACAACAGATGGCCAACTGGACATCCACGACGCTGCCTTCTGGTGCCATCCTCATGCCACATATGCTTCACCCCGCGGCTATGATTTCCTGGAGATTGCTTTCTCACAGTCCCTCACAGCCGTCACCATGGCTACACAATTCCAATTGCGGGGGAACAGACCTCAGTGTACACACACACACACACACACACCAGTATTAAAACCCTCTTGAAGCCCTAAATCACCACATTCGAGTCATTCCAAAACCACTGTCGGGTATTATTTTATCAGCCTAACACATACTGGTAATGCTAGACAGTGGGTAGCTGCCATCACATTCTCTTAATATTCTTTAATATTCAGACTTTACATGTCATGAAGCAGAATTGTTGGTACTAGATGATAAGATGTGTCTCAGTCAAGCCTCAACAAAAGCTGACTCTTGAGTGAATGGATTTCACTCTCTGGTTATGACAAGATAATCAGAGGCATTTCCAAACACAATGCCAAGCAGTCATCTGGTCATGCTTTGGGAAACAATCAGGCTGCTTTGGCTGACTGATAAGCTAAGGCTAATCTGTGGAATACTTTGAAAGCAAACACGATTGATTATATTGCAATCAAATTGGCTCCACAGAGTGTGGTACACGAGGTACACAGGCAGGTCGACAAAATGATGGAAAGTACACATGAAAGAAAACTTTGAAGAAACAAAATCACAATTACAAAGGCAGCTACGCAGGCCGGTTGTATTAGGCTGAATGGAAGGCCAGTTTGAGTAACAGATTAATGCCTTTGAAGGTTTATTGTATGAATATCATGGCAACAATCATGTTACTCTATGTCTCGATGACAGAATCTAACCCATTCAGTTTACAAAGTTATCTACCAGGAGTGTGTGCTTATTTAATTTGCCAACCTTGCATTGCAGCAATGGTTGAGTCAGGTTCAGCTTTTTTGCAGGAGGCCTCTTCATCAGCTCACCTGCCATACCAATGCAGTGGCCTCACAGAAATAAATGAAGGTCTTTCACACAGTGCTAATGTCGGTCTGAACAAACCCTTATCCTCCATCTTCAATCATAGCACAAGCAGTAGCCTTCAGCCATTGGCTACAGTAACAAAGATCAGCTCATTAGCTCAGGTTCAAAGTTCAACAAATATAAACTTTTCCCAAAGCGCAGCTCGATTCAAGATGCTAGAGAACAAAAACGGACCACATACACAATAATAGAGCATCCAAAATATGTTGTTCCTCAATTATGTAAACACCATTTTATATAAAAAAGATACAATGTGTAAATCGTACATTTTTGTTAAACTTTATTGTATTTTTTCACATCTGACAAAACTAAGAGAGCTGTTCCTTCTGCTTCTAGTCTTTGTGCTAAGCTTGGCTAAACATGTCCCTGTCTTAATTCTGCACTGGACATATAGAGATGTAAATAATATTGATCTTCTCATCTGGCTCTGGGGAAGACCAAGGCTGGATAACCAACCAGGCAAAATGGCCCCAGGGGCCCAAAGCCCAAGTTTTACAGCATGTCACTTGGTTGTGGGTAATTTTTAGTTTCCCCAATGCCCCTGAACAGGTTAATCTGGCTATGGGTAAGACAGCACACAAGTACATTTCCCATAATGTCAGGTATGTTTGAAGAGTTCTACCAATCACCACTTTTTGCTAAGGAACAAAAGACAGTTTACAAAGTAACGCAAATTACAACAACATCAGGTGCAGACCTGTTAAATTATCTGACATGGTGAGAAAAATAACACGAAGACACACACCCTGGACACTGTGGACGTTACACAAACTGTTGGAAGAAGAACTTCTCATGTCCTCATCTTTATATTTTGGTCAGACACATGAGTAATTACAAAGAAACAACACAGACACAGCAGCTCATTATCTGAATTCTGTTGTTCTATCACTCCCCTCTCTGGGGAGAGTAAACCATGGCATCTCTATGCCCTTGCCAATACTTTGTGGAACAAACAAAGTTGTGAGGCAGAACCAGGAACTAATTTCATTAGCGGCTGCCATTTGTGACTGATTACAGGCTGTTCTCAGTGGCTGGCAAGCAGGTCCAAAGTTCTGGGAGGTTAATAACCAGTAACAATCAATTACTTAACCAATCTGATATGATCAATGGGGTTTCCAATCCAGCAGACAGCAAGATGACTAGTGGAATACGATAAAACCTCAAACATGCTGAATGCTCTCCAGCAGCAATGAGCTGCAGTTGAACCGTTCCCAAAATCTCAACTATTTTGCATCAGCAGAATGAGGAACACACAAATGTATGACTGAAACCTACAAAAAACTAAAACCATTGTCTTCTTCTTTCTAAATGAAGTTGCTCAAGTAAAACTGTCTAACAGAGCACCACCACAACAGAGCACAATCCACACAGGAAAAATGGAAGTCTAATGAATAAAGAACTAAAGATAAATGGAATTTAATGGGCATATTAGTATGAAACAATAAGCAGAAGCATATTAAAACAAAACTCCTAGGCAGAGGTTGGATCACGGTATGTCGGCGTTGTCAAAAAAAAACAAAAAAACAGTGCACCAGCAGCATTTTAATTAGTGTACTATCAGCCATCAGTAGGCCTTCCCTGTATTGCCGGGCATCTTCGTCCACATCAGGACTGATTATTCTAATGATGTCTAAACCTCTGTCCGGCCATTATTCACACATCACAGAGCCCAGCCTTGTTATCTCTGACGGCAAGGCCTCTTGTCTCCCTGAATCCACAAATTAAATCCAGAAAAAGGCTCCCTTCCCTCTCTGTCCCTACCTCTCTGTCTCAGTTGCCATCCAGCTTTCAAGTCACTTAAGATATTAGTTGCAATACTCATTTTCAACATAATTTTCTGACTGGCAGGAGGAAAATGTTTGCATTCCCATAGCATCTTTTGTGTCATAACAAGACTAAAGGTGCAAGTGGCAAGAGGCTACAATGTTTATTAAACCTGCAATATTACAGTGTTGTAAAACAATAATGACAAGTTTGCTATTCGAGGAGTCTTTTGGAGCTTATTTTTTAGCACCTTTCTTTGGCAAAGTGAGGGACATCTCATTTTTACCCTGAAAGGGCAAACAGAACTACTCAACACAAAAAAACAATCATAACAACAAAGACATCTCATCATTGTAAACAAATTCAGTACAGACATTCCACAAAACATCAGTGTGCCCACATTTTACACCTAAGATTATGACCCTAATTAGGTAACAACTCAAAAGGGTCTGAGATCTGGATCTCTGTGGCAGCAGGTTAGGTAAGGTAGCCCAGATGTTCTTCTCCCCAACCACATCCTCCAGCTCCCCCTGGAGAACTGCAGGTGTTTCCAGGCCAGATGGAAATTGTAATCCCTTTGTAGCATGAATGGCTTAAAGGACCAGTGAGTAGGATTTAGGGGGATCTGTTGGCAGAAATGGAATATAATATTCATAATTATGTTTTCATTAGTGTATAATTACCTGAAACTGAAAAAAGAATTGTGTTTTTGTTAGCTTAGAATGAGCCCTTCATATCTACAAAGGGAAGCGGGTCATGTTGCACTGCCATTTTTCTACAGTAGCCCAGAATGGACAAACCACATGCTCTCACACACGCTCTAGAGAGGGCCTTTGGTGTTTTTACGTTGAACTGGAAGCCACCGTAGGTTCTCCTACATGCTTGGAAAGGGAGGGGTAAGGGGAGGGGTATTCAGTTGGTTTCAATTTGCAACTTCACCACTAGATGCCACTAAATCCTATACACTGGTCCTTTAAAGGATATTAAAATATGTAACGATAATTAATAATTGGCACAACAGATGAAGAGTGATTTAAGTCAACTTCGGCTATCAGAAATAATCAGCATTTATACTAAATAACAGAATTTAACTTGCATTAAATTCCCTTCGGGGCACCACCTTTGAAATAGGAAAAAAGCCAATTAATTTAGTCTCAGTCTAAAGATTGACTTTTTGACTCGTGTACAGTGACTATAATACTTCATACACACAAAACCACCTGATCAAGCTATTTATAAATGAAATGTTTATTAAACTACTAAACTACACACAACTAATAACCACTAAACATAATAAAAACCAAATGAGTGGATAAAACCATGAGTAAATGCAATGAATACAATGATGAACAATGAATGAATGAGGACCATTTAATACCAGATAACGAGATGATATATTAGCACATTGTATGAATTTTTGGAAACAGTGGATAAGTGGATAAAATTTTAACACTAACCATTAAATCACCTTAATGCAGCGTTCAGCAGCTGAGAGGTTGTTGGGAAGCACAAGTGAAATACCTTAATTCCATATTGTGATCATACTGAAGACAGATCCTACTTCTGACCTAACGCTTCTTGACTACTTTAAGTAATCTAGAGCATCAACCCCAATATCACTGGAAAAATAAAGTTTCACCTGGTGGTTCAGACGGCCAGGGGAGAAGTTACTCTGGAGGGGGGAGGAGAAGCAGAGGATCAGCATTTGGGCCCGCTCTCAGGCCTTCTCAGAGGCGTTCCGTCCCTCGTGTCAACTCGGCTTTAGTCTCTCTCAGCAGGCGGCAGGGAGATAACAGATTCACACATTCCTAAGGCGTGCTGGAGAAGCGGTGGCAGAGTTTGTCATAGTAGTTCTGACTTTTGTCATATCAGAAACGCAGGTGTTGAGCAGCGGCCTTCAACACGTCCGGGGAGGCTCGGGTATTCAGCTGATCCGAACGGGCGGATGAAGAGTCTGAAGAATCTTTGCGACGAGTCCAAAGATAAGAGAGAGAAAACGAGGTTTCCTCTTGTCTTATAGTCCTCTGTGAAAGGGGTGGAGTTGTCTGATGTCACTGGTGTGAAACTTCCCCCTTCCACCTTGAATCTAATTCTAATCGTCTAATTTTCTTTCCTTAAGAATTAAGTTTATCACATGTCTAATGCTTCCATGTTTAAAAGCTTGTCACCTCAGTAACTGAAAGATACCAAACACCTTTTATGAATAAACACTAATAACTGATAGACAGTGTTAACCCAGTTTCAAATGTCATAAATGACAATCTGATTCACAAACATATGTACATATACTGTATATGTCTATATGCATATGTATACATATATACACAGCAAATTAACGAGTAAAATAAACTCAATACATGTCGGGCTTCCTAGGATCACAGGAATGTGTCTTATCTCTTCCCCTTGAGAGGGATAATAATAGGCACAAACACACACACCCTGTGTGTGAGAGTCAGAATTGGGTGTAAACAGTTCCTCTTAGTTCAGTTTGTTATTGTGACGAGTGACACATATTATTACCCCATACATATATACACTCACAGAAATAGGGGTGCAGTTTCTGTTCCCCAAGGTACAATCTACACTGATGTACCCCCTAGGGCTAATTATTGGACCTCAAGGTAACTATATGTACAGTAAACCAAAAAAGTCAAAAATCCAGCGCACACCACGATACAGATTGACACTATTTTATAAATCAAATAAATTTTTTTTAAAAAGGAGCGAACTACGCGTTTCGCATATTGCTTCATCAGATTCGCTGGGTGCTTAATTGCCATCAGGTGTGCCTTTAAAATAATCAGGTGCTGATTAGCACAGAACAACAGGTTCACATTACAATCCAAATGCACTTCAATAATAGCCAATAGTAACTATATTTCTACCATACAAGTTAGATCTATTACACTACCGTATAAAATTAGATCTAAATTACATAACATTACCATAAGCTAAGTAACTAGATGTACCTTTTTGAGGGCAAAAAGGTACATGTGTTCCCAAGCAGTAAAAGGTATATATGTGTACCATTTTTTCTAAGTGTTAAGGTACAATATCAGGAGACAGTGTGTGTTAGGCCAAATACAAAAGAAAGTTAGGTAAAATATTCATTTTACTTTTAGATTTGAAAGTAGGCTTGTAGGCTATGGTTGAGTAGCCTTGAAATAAAATAAAGAAAGAAAGTGGAAGGTGCTGAATCCTGAGTACAGATATATGGCTGATTCACACTGAATTAAATATTGGACCTGTTTTTCATGAGCAATATTCTGACAATAAAATGGTATTTTTTCAGGCAAACAAATCAGGAGAAAATGAGTTCACACCTAAGGGTACAAATAAGTACCCAATGTCAAGGGTACAATAGCTGTACCTTAGGAGGGCACTGCCCGAGTGACAAGCCGTTGTACACCTAAAGGTACAAATTTAGCACATTATTTCTGACAGTGTATCTCTACATACTTATCTATATCTACAGTATATATAGGCATAGCAAATGGAATAAGTAAAATAGAATTACTACAGGTCATCCAGGGTTCCTTGTACCTCTGCTAAAGGAATGCAAAAGAGATGGGTGAGGGTTGTAGCGTAATCCAATCCAATCCAATCCACCTGTCGATCTCCCATTCCACCTTACCCTCACTTGTGAATAACACAATATCTGCACAGGCTGTATAGCAAAAAAGGCACATTAGCAAAGCAGCAGCACTCACAGTCAAACACACAATCACTGTAGTGTGAAATAGACTTAAAGAGTAAAAATGTGCTTCAGGTCATGGTTACAAGTGTATTGTATTGTATGCATGGAGTAAAGGTGCCATGACCATGAATAGTCAGGTAAAAGGTAAAGGTAATCTGGGAAGTTTGAAAAAAAATCTTAACTCAATGTTCACTTACTACGTTTTCTGAAGCTTTAAACTACATCTGACGGAGTTTGTATAGTTGTCAAACTCCGACCACGTGACAGAGTTTGATGACAACTGAATTATGTGATGATAACTGACTTGTCTCCTTGAGAACTAACCAAACTCCATCCACTGACGAAGACCATCGGATGCGGAGATAGCTCTCAAAAAAGATAGTAAGTGGCCTTTGAGTTAAGATTGCTGCTGAGAAAAAAAACATTTACATTTCAGTTGCCAAAGCAGAAAATAGCTAGTTAGTTAGATAGTTAGTTAGATAGTTAGTTCTGAATGAAAAAAACTATTCAATACTAAAAAATACTAGATAAGAAAGAAGTCAGATCTTCTCTTGGTCTCCTCTTAGACCTGTACGGTGCTCCAGACATTCTGACATGTGGCATGTTTATTATGTTGAATTTTGCCCTATAGGAAAGTACACAGTGTAGGGAAATATACATTGGCACAGGGAGAATGTTTACTGTTGCCTGTGTGATAGCTGGTGGATAGTAGAGTTGTTCTTAGTGTTATCACTGTTGAAATAATCACACAATACCAAGCAAACGCAAATTATCAACAAAGTGTGACTTTGACTGTCTGCCAAAAGATGATCATGTATTTGTACAAACACCACAGCAGATGGCAGTTCTGAATGGGAGCCATATGTAAACAATATTCACAAATGTGATGGAGGCTGTGGATCTCATGTCATGCTGACACTGCTGAGTGTCAGAGAGTGTCTCTGTGGAGATTTCAACACTACACGCTTTTAACCAGACCAACCATATAAACTGTCACCTCAGTTTGCCTCAAATAACATGACAACAAGAAATGCTCCATAATTGCCGAGGTCTAAAAAGGGGTCAGAGGACATAGAGGGTTGACAAAACCCAGTATACTGTCTGCTGTTGAGGTTTAAGATTTATTACATGGTTTGAGCAAAGCAATACAAACAGTTATCATAATGCAAGGGGCATGTCCAAGTTTGTAGTTCAAACACTGTGTAACATAAGATAATGTATACGATCCTAAAGTACTTTAGTGACAGCCACCATTGCGTGCAACTTTCCAAGTTGCAAATATCAATCCTAATAGCAGGTTTTTTGCATTACTCCTTTGTGTTATTGTACACATCCAGCAGATCCGGAGACACTTTAGCATTCATTTGGAGTTGGGTTTCTGACCACACTACAAATAAAAGACCAATATTCACTTCACCAACTCCTGAGAGAAATACCTGGCTCTTTAGCTGCTAAATACTGCACTATGTTCACCAGCTAGTCGTCAATGTTGTCTGCTTGCTGTTTGCTGCTGAGCAGGTTGCATAAAGGCTGTTTAGCAGAGCTTTTTCACTTAAAAGCTGAGCTCTGAGAGTGAATGGCACTTGAACAATGAAAGAGTGAACCCATTTTAGCTAAACATTATGTGACCCCATTATAAGCCCCAAAATCTTCCAGACCCGAACAAATGTCTTTCATATTGTCATGATTTTTAAACGGCTTCTCTTACACATCATTAAACAAACATCAGAAACAAACAGAAAAACCTTTACAGTGTCAACACAGTGTCAGTTTTAGAGATTCCCCCATGACCAAGTCTGCATATGTGGTGAGTACAGATAAGGGCCCAACTCTCAAAACCATGGTTGGTCTAGTATAGAAATGTATTCACCTCATTCTGTGAATCATCGCTGAATAACCATGACAAACAGCAGATAATCAAATAGCAACTAGAACAACAAATAGAAAGATGAAAGAAAAGAGATTGGCAAGAGAGCAATCTGCTGTCCAGATCAGCTAGATGAGCAATGAGTCATGCAGAGAACACCCACCATTCAACATCCGGTTACATACACTCTGGCAAACTCAACAAAGAGTAAAATTCCTTTCAGACATGCCAATAGAGAGAGTTTAGATTATATTAATAAACTTAAGCCGACACTCATCTGTTTTTCTAACTCCTATAAGTTATATAATATGTAAATGGGACATCTGATAAGGTGACTCTAATGTGCAACACACAACTGTACACCTGCACACACCACAGGACCTTGTGTATACATTACAGTTTCATGGTTTACATTCAGAAAACAATAATTTATTCCACTTCCTCTGTTCTTGGTCCCTACAGCAATCCAGGAAGGGAACCTAATCTATCTTAAAATAGATTGTATTATGTAATGTATACATGATGGATATGATAGATCCAAAAAGCTACTTGAAGTGTCACTGTGGAACAAACGGTCTATGGAGGGAAGTCGGCCAGCCAGGTCGGCAGACAAATCAAGTCGCACCTCTGCATTCATGCAATGCTCTGTTCTCCCACTGCTCTCACAGTGCCGCTGACATTGTTTCATTGCTCACTACAAGTATCTCTACAACTATCATTGCTGCTGCTTGCTTAACATTTAAACCAGCCCTTTTTCCACCCAACCATCCACCTGTAGGCTCTGAACAAAGGTGGTGATTGGGTGAGGTTATTATCACTCCTCCAATCACCCCACTTATGTGCACTGTATGTTGCGAAGAGCTCTCAGCCAAACATTAACTGCATTTCTGTGTTGTATTTTCTTATCAATTATCAATTATATACAGACAGGTGACAAATTAAAGGAAAAAACAACATGAAGTGTCTTAGTAAGGTGTTGGGCCACCACATGCCACCAGAACAGCTTCAGTGCTCCTTGGCATTGATTCTCCAAGTCTCTGGAACTCTACTGGAGGGATGAACACCATTCTTCCAAAAGATATTCCCTCATTTGGTGTTTTGATGATGGTGTAGGAGAGCGCTGTCTAACACCTCGGTCCAAAATCTCCCATAGGTGTTCAATTGGGTTGAGATCTGGTGACTGTGAAGGCCATAGCATCTGATTCATATCATTTTCATACTCATCAAACCATTCAGTGACCCCTCGTGCCCTGTGGATGGGGGCGTTGTCATCCTGGAAGAGACCACTCCCATCAGGATAGAAATGTTTCATCATAGGATAAAGGTGATCACTCAAGACAACTTTGTATTGATTTGCAGTGACCCTTCCCTCTAAGGGGACAAGAGTGGACCCAAACCATGCCAGGAAAATGGCCCCCACAGCATAACAGAGCCACCGGATCCCCTCACTGTAGGGGTTAAGCATTCAGGCCAGTACCGTTCTCTTGGTGTATGCCACACATGCACTCACATGACCATATCACTTTTTTCCACATCTCTGTAGACTAGTTCCTATGGTTTTGCACCACTGAACTCTAAAATGTGCATTCATCTTTGAAATGATGCACTGCAACCCTACTATAATATCCCTCTCTATGTAACTGTCGGCGGACTGTTCTTGCTGACACAGCCTGATCACGTCCTGCACTGACATTCACAGTCACCTGAGGAAGAGTTGCTCTTCTGTTTTTTCTTACATATCGCACTAACGCACGAGCATCGCGCTCATCAAATGTGCGCTGTCGACCACAATTCCCGACCCTGTTTACTGATAATATCTTTCCCATTGAGCTAAATGCAGATGTCACCTTAGTCACTGTTCCTATTAAAACACAGGCCAGTTGAGCAGTCTTTGTGACTGAAGCTCCTGCCCTCCGAGCCCCAACAATGAAGTCACTTAGATCTTTTCCTCTTGTCATCTTGATACAAAATCAGAAACAACTACTTAGCATTTTTATACATGCCGCAGAGCATGATTGGATGTTAATTGCTTAATTGTACCATGCAGTGCACCTGTGTGGAAGCATCTGCATTCGTTATGTTTCTCCACTCATTTATTCAGGTTTTTCCTTTCATTTGTCACCCATCTGTATACTATCAGTTGACTGACTGAGATTTCATTGCTAATGCATTTCTACTTGTTCTAATATTTCTCAAATATTATATTATTGATATTCACAGTTCATTCTTGACAGCAGTTGTCAAGAATGAACCATGAAACGTAACTTTCAAGCCAACATTGATAAGAAGTCCTTAAATTGGCTTCACAGAAATGAAAATGTGCTAATAAAGACCATGTGATAATATGAAGATCATGTGATACATGTGAACAGCTACTAAGATTGTTCTGTCAACTATATTATTTATAATTTCATGGCAGTCCGTAAGTATTAGAACTGTTAACTGAAATTAAGCAATTACTAGGAGGTCAAATTTTCAGGGTGTTATATTGGTTTGTGTGTCATCACATTGCCATAAAAATGTGAACTTAAACCCTTGAAGGGGAACTACACACTAATTTATTCTTTTTTTCACCCTGTAAACATTATCACATAGATTCTTGTTGACATATGAAAATAGTGGTACTAGAGTTACAAAGAAAAAGGGATGTCACTTTCTGAATAATATATCCTACTGTACTTAGGTAATGATTGTGACAATATTGGTCTCCCTCAAAGATTCAAAACGTCTTGGTCTGAACATGTTTTAACACCAGATTCTTTGTTTACATTTTTGTTTTTATCTTGTGTCAATCACATACCCACCTGAGCTGCCAATAGAAACCCTCCCTGCCCTCAGGGTTTGCCTCCATGACAGTAAAAGGCCTACCTGCTTTTTTAAATCTCATAAAACGATACGAAACTTAGATCAGACAGATACTGCTCCTAAAAAGATAAACCCACTTTCCTAAGAGTTTAGTGGAATAGAATAGAAAATAAAAAACAGGAGTCCTTCATCCATGGTTTGCCTTCTGCCAGAAGAACAACAGATAGCTCTTAAATCAAAAGAGGAGCTGGTAGTAACACACTTACATATCCATCCCTTCTCTCTATCACATTTCTGCATATCTCCAACAATATGGCATCCAACCAAAGACACACACTCCTCACGCACAACCACAGGCACAATATGTTTACAGCAGATAGATTTACACACTACAAACATCTGTGCTTCCTTGTCTAGAGAAAGCAACGGACAGGCATCCCAAATGGCCTCCCATCCCCCTCATCCCTGCCTCCCATCTCTTCTCCTCTCCTCCCTTTCCTTCTCCTCCCCCTCCTCCTCCTCTGTCTCTATGTGAGGTTGCAGCATCCGTCACTTAAGGCAGAAAAACACAGTGTGAAAAGGAGGGATTCCTCCAGCTTTACCTTTCAGCGTAGGGAGTGATGTGGGCTGTGATTTAGCTCAGATGTTGCTGCTCCTTAGCCTCAGCTAACAACATCATATGACCAAGAACCACCTGCTCCTGCCGCCTGGTCATATGACCAGATTAATCCCTAGCAAGGATCTCTGGGATTTGTAGTTGAAGGGATGGCCTGGATGGGATTTCACTCTCAATAGGATCCTGTGTGGTAGGTAAAAAGCATAACTGAAAATTGAGAGGTGTGAATTCACTTAACTGGAAGCCATGGCTTAGATCTATGATCTATGACCAATATTTCAAATATTTTAATAAAATTCTACCAAGGAATTTCAATATTTTTTTATATATTATTATATTATATTATCAGTGTGCCAATTGTCTGACTGTAGTCCTTTAGCAAAGACGCTCTGAAGCGACAAGTTAAAAATCAAAACGACATAAGACAATAAGACACCATTGCAACAACAAGCACAGTAAAACTGTGCTATATTCAGCGCTTAAAAGAGATTTAGGGCTGACAAACAGTAATGTTAACCGTGACAAACAGCATGGCTATGGTTATGTACTGATACTCTCCCACAGACACACACACTAGAGAGCCTCTGGTAGGTGAGCTGCTATGCCAGGTACAACACAGGTACCAACACAATAACTCTCTCAAAGGGCCATAAATGTGCTTCTAGTGACTGTGTCTCTGCTGGAAAGACAGGGAGTGTGGTGGAGCTTTGACAGAGAGTCTGACAGAAGCTTCCCGTGGCTGGTTATCTCTGAATACGAGTATCTGTCCATGCTACACTGAGCGGTGGTCAGTCCGTCTCCCCCATGTCCCCTGACACTCTGCGTCACACACCGCATAGCCACGAGGTCACACCTCCTACAGTCGTTTCTCCCTCATTCCTCTTTTTTATTTTTTAAATATGCAGGTAGGGAGGGTTCTAGAGGAATTTAAGGGTGTAGTTACCCTTTAATAGTGCAGCAAATAATTACTACTACTACTACTACTACTAATAATAATAATAATAACAATAATTAATAATAATAAATTGGCAAGTGTGTTCACAGGCCTTAAGATTGTATGTATTAGTAGCACAGTTTTGTATTTCAGTTGGTAAAGTATTCCAAATTGGAGAAGCTCTAACAGAGATGCAAGATTGGCTGAAGGAGGGATTATACAGCCTCCTCTCAGAGCAGACCTTGTTCCCCAGTTGTTTGATCTTTTCTGCTTAATAAAAGCACTAAGCAGTGGGGGAGCCACGCCATCTAGAATCTTAAACACCAGGCAGTGCTTTTCATGACAGCACATATGTCATTTATTTGCCTTGTGCTGTGCTAGTACATTATTAACAGTGCACATGTAGAATATTCTTTAAATTTGCTATTCTGTGTGATTTTAATGGTTGAATTTGTCTGCCCTTTCCATCCAGACCATGTAGCATCTCATAAATTATTATTATTGTCATCATTATTCCTATTATTTTTACTACATGTTTGCAGACAACAGAAGTGGTGTCGGGGTGCAAATGTAGAAAGTAGGGCACTCAGGCCAGTTTGGCTTAAGGCCACACCACTAGGCACAGACTCAAGCTGGAGCTTAAGACTGACAGTGAGCCCAGCTGGACAGCAGGTCTGAGCCAAATGTGACCATTCTCACACCAAATCTGGCCACTCCCTTTTTGCTTCCTTTGTGCCATGCCTGGTTTACAGGAGACATGTAGAGCAACTGCAATGCTTTGATGGTTTCAGCTACAGCCTGGGAAGTCCATACCTTTCATGTCTTAGGTCTTGCCCATCAGATTTGTGTTTTAGAGTTTTTTCTGGGATCTGACACATGAAATTCTTGCAGACTGTCATACAATCAGAGAAGATAAAGTGAATTGCTTATGGTAATGCACTGTGTGGAAACCTCTTCCTCAGTTGCTGTAATCCTGAATCTGCTTTCAGCAGAGGTGGCCATCACACTGGTCAATCTTGTTTTATTATCAGACAGTGAGGTTACTATTAAGGAAGTAATAAAGGCAGGTTTGGTAAACAACTTCCTTGGGTTTGGTGCGCTCCTGTAAACTCATGACTGCTGCTGAGTAAGCCCTGAACACTCTAATTAGTGGGAAGTGGGAATTTTACCCAGAAAGCCTTGGCAGTGTTGTTGTCTGTTAGCTAAACCATGCTAGTCAGTTAGCTCTGGAATGTGTAGCTCATATAGCAAGTGTTGTGAGAAACCAGAGCAGGAAGAGCTTCCAATGTCATCTGGATCTTTTGTTTGGATGTGTTTTGTTTCTTAGTAAATCATAGTGACTCTGGACAAACAGTGGTCGAACAGAGAGAAAACTGGGCCAACGTTGTTGGAACCAAAGTCGGGTGTGTTAAAACACTACGGCATCAATGTGTCTATTACAGGGACAGAGAGCTACTTAGACATTTCTTTTTATTTCCTTTTATATTTGCAAACATGCAGGTTAGAGTATTTTGTAATAATGATGGGGCATTACTGACGTACTGACATTTGCATTTATTTATTACTGACCAAATGCCAATGTTTGAGCACCATACTTTTTCCAGTAAGGATTATGGCCTATTAGCCAATGTTTAACATTAACATTTAAATGAAAATATCTTTGCCTCGTGATTTCTTTAGTTTTCCTTGATGTACCAAAGCCAAACAAACAAACAAAAAAACCCTGCCATCCCAAAACTGAGGTACATCAGAACCGTTGATTTTGTGCAATGTTACACCCTGTTCAGAAGCTTTCAGGAACAGTTGTGCAACAGATGTGGGTTTTCAAGATTAGCTGACTACAGTGTTGAAGCTGCCTGGTAGAGAGTTCTGAGGGTTAATTAGTAAACAAATAGTATTCCTAATTCTGCATTTAAGTAATTCTTTATTGACAATAGCCCATTATTTTCCTTCATGTTTCAGTAACAGTTACTGTAACCCAGGAATTAAAATTCCCCTCAGCTCCGTGCTGCTCTGTGTTGTGCAGTTGAGTCCTGCTCTGATCTGACCACTGCAGCTCTTTTAACCACAAACTGGGATCTCTCCAGGGGCATCGTGTCCACAGAGACATCTGCCTCACTGACACCAAAGTGACCTTCACACCCTCCCACTGTCTGATCAGTGTGGTGCATATGGCAAGAAAAACGGCAGAGACTGTGGCCAGCTGTCCTGACCACAGCGAGACTGATATATCTAGTAATCGAGCTGTTCATGACATCTTTTGAAATCAGCCGGTCAGTGTTATACATGTCAGTGATGATGGAGGATTCTCCTGACTTTACCCAATCTTCATGCTGTCAGTGTGTGAGACAAGCTGCCCCATTCTGCCTTAAAAAAACACATTTTGGCATATAATTCTGAGATTTTTGGCACGTTTAAGAAGTCAGAGAAAGACAATTTCCAACTTTTTGTCATCAGTGTACGGTCCCTTAACCCTTATTGCACTGCTGAACATCTACAGGGAGCAAAGGAATCTTTCATGCTCCCTAGAGAAGTAATTATGATGAAATCTTAATCTTAAAAGGAGAGTTAATACTGGACTTACAGGTGAACAGAAACACGGCTCCAAATTAATGCTAATGCTAATGTGTAAATTGGCAACTGTTCGCTAACGTGTTTGCATTAAGAACTTCATTAGGAGATAATTGTCAGTGTTGTTTTTACTGCTTGTTCTGCTGCTCCCAAGTGACCCCAAAATCTATTAATCCAGCTTTAAACAAGATTTAAAGTCTTTAAAAAAGGGGCCTACAGATGCTGAGATTAGAACAAACAATATATTGACAATTTTGCAATTCTAAAATTGCATTCAGATTGAATGTGAAGTTAATTTTCTCCTTTCACTCTTTACTGACTGCTGGAGTGTTTTTGCAGTCCGACTGTAGAACTCATCAGGAACTGTGTTATTTTCCTCCAGACCACTCTCCTTTTCTTCTTCTCTCTGTACATTCATGAGCTGCAGTCATAAAGGTTCAGAATAAGTGCAAAGTGTTTCCTCAAGCTGAAACATTTTTCATTCATGCAACCCAGAGCAAATTTCTGTTTGTGCACACGCAATCACGCTAAAAACCTTCCGTTCAAATTTTAATTTTGGTACTCACAGCGTTGAAAACTTACATTTCAAAATTCAGCTGCAACTGCATATCCATGTTACTCTGAATAATCCAGAGAACATACTGAAAAAAGCGCTATCTTATCTTATTTCAACTACTGTACATTTTACTGAACAAATATTTCATATGAAAACTGTCGACCTCTAATGGGGAAAAAGATGTGGTGTGTGTTTGTACGGCGAAAGCATGTGTATATTCCATTGTGTGTTTCTATAGGATCCCCATAAAGTAATTGCAAACTTCTCATGAGAACCAACCTTACCTTGAAGTGACGACATCACAGATAAAGGAATTTACACAATTCAGTCAGCCTGAAGAGACTCTCTGACAAACAGAAATGTCAAATTTGACATTGAATTAAGTATGGGGCAATTCTAAAAAGACGGCAGAGCTGATGCATCACTCACACAAACTGTACAATTATTTAACTTGGCGAGGAGAACAGTGTGGAGAATCATGGCAGCATATGCCAAAGACAAAGTGCATGAGCAGAGAGGAGCAGCGGTGGGGAGTGGCAGCACAGACAGGAACAGACGGACATTTAACCGGACAGATGCTTCAGACATTACCACAGTTCAACACTGCACAGGACGTCCAAGGAGCTCCAAGGAGGACTGAAGGAAAGGTTCTGAGGGAAACGACTGTTCAAATACAAATTCAGCCGAATACAAATGATAAGTTCTACACAAATATTTGCTCTTTCTGAATTTGTTTTTCTGGGAAGCCTTTGAGGAATACACAGAAATTGCTTTTGATTTGGTTTTCTTAAAGTCTGTCTTCATTCACCCACATGCCATATGTATGCTGAGACAGTTACTGGTTGCTGTAATCATTCCTCTTATCCATACTGACCATGAAGTGAATCCACTGTAAGAGATGGGGGGCAAAATCCACAGTCCTTGTTTATTGTTGTTATTGTGTCTGGGCAACAAACCTACACATGACCAACAGGAAGTAATCACAGATCAGCAAGGAAAACTGTCGGGGAAAATACAAAGAGAGAATGTTGTTTCTTTGGAAAGCATCCACTCAAAGTCTGGCAGCAGATCTTTGAACACACTGGAGACGATTTATTAAAGACTTAGCCAGTGAGCTATGGTAGACTACCCAATAAGCTATGAAGGCGTATATGACTTCCTCAGCACCATGAGGTGAAAGGATGGATCTAATTCGTGCGATATTTCTGAGCTGAAGGACGCATGAGTGAATCAGTTTTGTGTTGTCTTGAAAACTAACATTACATAAGGTACCCAAGGAATGTGTATTTGAATGCTGTTTTGACAATTGGAGTATTTATTACTATCTCATCTTTGTCACAATTCATTTGCAAAAAGTTTTGGTCCATCCGTCTCTTGATGTCATAAAGACACTCATGGGGGATTTGATAGTCAGCTAGGATTGTTACAGTTGTGATAAAGGTGCAACTGGGTATTATCTGCATAAAAATGGTAGGAAATAGTGTCCTGGTGATTGGTGTGACTCAAAGATAACGTATAAATAGAAAACAGTATAGGACCAAGGATGGACCCTTGGGTCACCCCATGAAGGTATTGCTTTACAATCAGTATGGAGAGACGACTGGGCCAGTGAAGGTAGGTGACTTGTAGCCCCTGCTTCTCCTATGTTGCCAAATCCTGCTTTGTCTGTCTTTGGGAACAGTGATGAGACAGGAAGAGAAACAGCATGAAACTGCCTCCAGAATGAATTATGCATGCCTCCATCTGCTGACAGAGGACAAGTCTGTCAGGCCTCCTCAGTGTCCCCCCACACACATAGATACACACACAGCTCACTTTACTCACGTAGGTCTATAGTTCATCAGCCCACCGCGTCTATAACAAACACAATCCCTCAGGTTAACTGTGCCATTCACTTCACTCTGCTGCACTGGTCATCGTTGTGGAATTGACTGATTTAAGAGCAAACACCAAGCATGCATCAGTATTCCCAGCAGGACTGTTGTTCCTGAATATCCACATACAGGAGATTGTACTTTTATCTCACTCTGGTACGAATCAGATATTTTAAAGCTGACTGTGGCTGATATTTCATGCATTTCAGGAATAGAAGCAGGCTTGTGACTTGAAGGTTGCTGGTTCGATCGATCTGGGTGGAGAAAGGTCAAGGACAATATAGGAAATATAAGAAAAAATGGCTTATATGTTTGAGCAGTATTGACTCTGCAAAATAACAGCAGCAAAGCACACAGAAAAGAAAAAAAAATGTTGAAAGACAGAAATAATATAAAAACTACTATAATGTGAGGGAGCTTGAGGTAGGTTATTGTATGTTTCATATTTAACACGTTTATTACACAATTTCTTATATCAAAAGAGTGGAACTAATAAATATGTGACAAAGCTTCCAAAAGTTAATGCAAAAATTCAGATTTTCAGATTTTAATAAAAGTCACACATGTTACAAAACAAACAAAGAAAATTAAACCAGTCCAAAAACAATATTACAGACAAGCCTCCTATTACAATCATATATTACAAACACATATGTAGCTGCAGTGACATGAATTTCAAAGCCTGCTTCCACATTCAGTGCTTGACCGACGCAGATAAGTCCTACTACTGGGTACATAGAATCAGATCCTCTGTGTGAGCACGAGACAGAAATATGCCTTAAAGGTATAACGAGTAGGATTTTCCTTAAAAACAACGTATAGACTCTGCTTGCTGTGTTGGGGATGTTTCTGGGCATCAACCTTTGGGCAGTGGTGTGTATCCCCCAGCCAAACAGCAACCAACAAATCCTACTTGTTATACCTTTAAATATTTGCATCAGAAATATAAACCCTCGCACACATGGTTCTCTTTTATAACTCTAAGTTCGATTTCCGCTCCCAAGTTTAGCCATAAATGGATCTAGACATTTCCTTAATCATCCATCTGCATATCAATACCAGTCTTTAGATGAATGGCAAAATAATTGGTGCAATTTCAGCTGTCAATATGCATATATTATTATTATTTTTATATAACTTATAATGAATTGTATCATTCATTCATCACATGAGCCTGTAAAGTATCATCAACAGTGATATCTCAACCATCATCATCATCAAAGAGGTAATCAATTATTTAGTTAAGACGTTTTAAAACTGTGAGGCCCTCCTGGGGAGGCAGAGGGGGGGAGGCAAGGAGGGAGACACATGAGACATGAGCCACAATTTGCGTCAATAATCACACAGCTTCTCAGAGTCAGAACTCTGAACACACAGACATGATACCGTCGCCAATAAATGTCCATAAATCCGCCTAAAAAAAAGAATGCTCTTTATAACTCTAGAACTTTCTTCAGAATCAAATTAATCCAGTGATAGTTGTCTGTACATCCATGGGTACATTACCAAGAGAAACTGCTATTAGCTAATTTGGTATACTTTTAATGGTGCACCTTTAACAGGCATTTTACATTTCAGATTTGTATACTGCAAAAGGAAAAACCACAGTGAAATTGGCTTATAACCTAAACGAACTTATTATGAGGATTATTCTATTGTTATCCCTAAGTAAAAAGGAAATGAAAATATTTGGAAACCTACCTCAGCTACTCTCCCCCATTTAAAAATTAATGTGTTCTGCAATATGAAATAAAAATAAAGTATGTGAATAATATACAAATAAAAAAAGTGAATTTAAAGGTAAAACATGCATCCTACAGAAAGTGTTCTAGTATACAGACATGCTTTGAAAAAAAAGAAGAAAAACTGAATAGATAACTCTCTTGTAAAGGCTGATAGCATGCCAACCGTCTGTATTAAACATGCTCGTAGTTATTTACAGTGTGTGGCTCTCAGCTGCTTTTCATATCTGTTATAGCAGCTCATGCACAGTTTGCTGTGTGATTCTGTGTGCGGCAGACGGCCGGGCGGTGAGATGGCTGCGTACTCCAGTCCTCCTACCCAGATGGTAGCGAGTGGATAAATCATTCACACAGTGATCATCCTGGAGACACCTGGAGAACCAGAGCAAGAGCGAAGACAGGAAATGTAAACCAAGCGCTAAGTGAACCACTCAGTCAGCCTAATAAGGACCCGAATTATCTTGTGAATGAAGGGTGCGCTCACCATCCCTCCCACTCTACAGAATGCAGGCTATAAAGTAAAAAGGTTCCACAGTGTTGATTATAGTACTGCAGTAAACCATCAAACCACAGCAATGTCATTTGATTGACCTGACACATTTTCTACTCTATTTAATGACAGCTGTCTATACAGTGCTGCATGCAATTTAACATGAATACAGGCACAGTCAATTTGTATCCATCATTAAATTGACAAGACATGTACAATTATATATTTATTGCAACTAGAATGGACCTCCTCAAAAAAAGAAACCTTTCTCAATGTGTTTGTCCCTCAGTGTGTCTGCCAGTAGCTGCCTCTCTCTGCCAGTAACTTGGCAGAACTACCTTAAGACCCAACTCAACCCAGCCTGTGGTTGTATAAAGCTGCACAGTGGAACATTAAACTGATTTCTGATAACACTGTGGACATGCTTCCCAAGAGACAACCACAGCTCTCTGAGGGGGCTCCAAGGGTGTCCAGCTGAGTTGAATGAAGAGTGTAGAGGCTTTGCAGTTGGGTCATCGGTCTCAATAACCACATTTAGGTTTCCCGTGGGAAAAGGATGTCTAAATATTAAACAACTTGAAATGTCCTGCTCGCTATACCCTGCAGTCCTTGTCACTACTAACTCTTTTGTTTGCCTGTGGGAATGATACATATGTGCTACCTCTGTGACACAATGGGCCTCATGCAAGAACATTTTCGTATTCTTATTTTAACTTTCTCTTACCTTATTTCGTACGGTGGGCTTGTATGAGTGTGCCACGTCAGATTCAGCAAACGCTCCTAACTTCTGTGTAAATGACCTGCATAAACATCATGAATGCCACCTTCATGAGAATCGTAAATTAGTATAATTAACTCCCCAGTCATACCATATATGGCTAAGCATTCTGCCCCATATGTCAGGAAGTGTTCATTCATGAAAATGGTGTCAAAGAGTAAAAAGAACTTTATGGGTTCGGAGATTGAAGTCCTGCTTTCGGAAATCCATAAAGTAAAGTCTGTACTTTTTAGCGGCGTCAGCAGTGGAATTAAGGGACCTGCTAAAGCCAAGGAATGGGAAAAAATAAAGAGTGCAGTTAATGCTGTGTCACCTGAGGGTCGTACTGTCACTGAAATAAAGAAGAAATGGTTCGATATAAAATGGCTTCAAAAAAACATCTTGCCACAGCAAGGCGATCGATGACTGCAACAGGAGGGGGTCACGGGGAAGTCTCCATCACGGAGATGGACGACAGAATACGTGCCATAATAGGTGATGTTGGCATTGCAACAGAGGATGTTCCTCTGGACAGCGACTTGCATAAACCTGCATGTGAAGAACCACATTAACATCAACTGGCATAAAATGGACATAGCTTAGAAATCAGATTTATCTCCCTCTGATCCTCTCCTTCCGACACTCTTTTTCCTTTGTCCAAATGTTGTAAATGTAAGTTATGTGGAAGGAATTGTCAAACAATCATGTTCAATATTTTATTTTATTCAGAAGATCAATTAGACTGCACCACAGCTGGGACCATCTGATGCTCCGCGTCATCGTTGTCTCCCACGCACACAAGTGGTGTCTGATGCAGTCCTGAAAACCCAGGAGATGTTGAAATGTCTTCAGACTATGTGTGCCACATTAGAAAAAATGTTGGACAGTCTAGAAGGCATAGCTGATGAGTTTAAAATTATCATGCCAATAAAATCTAAAAACTAATCATTCTTGTCTAAAGTCAATTATTTTCAATTAATTACAGCATGATAGCCTACCCTAAAGCCGTGCAATTAGTTGTTGCCTAATCATGATGGCATTTTGATGGTGTGGTCCATGTAGAGGGTCATCTGGCATGTCCTCTGCAGGTGCTGGATCTGGTAATGGAACGCCTTGATTCATTGCAATATTATGCAATACACAGCATGCCAAAATAATCTGACATGCCCTCTCTGGGGTGTAGAGCAGCTTGCCACCAGCTGTGTTAAGGCACATCCACCTGGCCTTCAAAACCCCAATTGTGCGCTCTACCACAGCACGGGTGCGTGTATGACGCTCGTTATAAGAGTGCTCCTGTCTACTCTGTGGGTTGACTAGAGGTGTCATGAGCCAGGGAGTTACAGCATAACCTCGATCACCTGGAGAAAATGGTGAATTTTAGTAAAATGAAATGAAAATAGTTTGCGTGGCGGCAATTAACAGTTGACAAGTCACTTACCAATACGCCAGTTATCTCCATGGGCACCTTGCGCGAGACGCGTCCCAACCGCACTATTTTGCAGCACAAAGGAGTCGTGCGCTCCCCCAGGCTATCAAGCAATGACATTTAGTAGGTTGTATTTTGCATCTGATATAATCTGGACGTTGATGGAGTGATACTGCTTGCAATTGAGGAAGGGGAGTGAGTCAGGGGAAGGCGTTTTGATGCGTACATACAGTATGTACAGTCTATTGCTCCTATGATGTTGGGTTCCTCTTCATTTGTACTTGATGTACAATATCTGGGTGGTAATCTGATGAGGGCTTTGATGACCAAGGGGAGCACACGACTCACGGAAGACACACTTGATGTGTCTCCTATCTCTCTTTGGAAAGTTCCTGTTTTCAGAAATCCGATTGTGGTGAGTACCAGGACATGCGGTGGAACAGAGTTGGATCTGTGTGGAGTTATGGCTCCAACAAGTTACAGATTTGTAGAAGCACAGCCCGTGGTAATCTAAACTGCGACAACAACCATGCATCTGTCTCTGCCAATATATCAGCACGCTGTCTAAAGACACGCTCTCTTCCCAGGGCCTGACATGCTAAGGCATCCAAAAGAAGTAAGTCAGCCATGATGCACCTAGTTACACTTCCTGTTGACCTTATTATATACAGAGATAAATTAAATGTAGTTCATATAGGATTTTCAAACTCAAACTTGCTTCAGAGTAATGAAATATTGCTCTGTGAAGCAGTAGGCTACTTGGGCACAGTGGTAATTTGAGCTAAATGCTAATGGAAGTATGCTAACATGGTCACAATGACAAAGCTAACATCCTGGTATTAAACAGGTATGTTTAGCACGTTAGTATGCTAATATTTGCTAATTAGCACAAAACACACAAAGTACAGTTGAGGCTGGTGGGAATGTCATCAGCTTTGCAGGTATTTGTACTGTACGTGTGCTAAATTTCATGCCAACCCATCCAAGGATTGTTAAAACATTTAACTGAAAACCCCAAATGTCAGCCTGCTAGTGGCATCAGAGGAAAAGTCAAGGGATCACCAAAGTCATTAGGAAACATCTTCTGTAGACCATCAATGTCTGTCAAAAAGACCAGGAACCTCATTCTAGACTATTACAGCTGCTTCAGCCTGAGAGTCACCTCTGGAACATTGGCATCAACGTGGCATCGGCTGGAGAAGGGCATTATCACTGGATCCACCATTGTTCGCTTTGGCCATGAACATGCTGGTCAAGTCACCAGAGGTGGAGTGCAGAGGCTCCCTAACCAAGTCAAGTGTCCGGAGCCACCCATCAGGGCAATCATGGATGAGCTGACAGTGACAACAACAACACCAGGCTGCAGATGGATCCTCCAAGGCCTTGAGCGACTTATCAACTAGGCCTGGATGGACTTCAAGCCAGCCAAGTCCAGGTCCCTGGTTGTGAGGAAAGGGAAAGTAACAAACAAGTTATGCTTCTCCCTAGGAGGTGTCCAGATCCCATCTGTCTCTCAGTCAAGAGGAGCTGCTGGCACCACGACCAGGTGCTGAGGGTCATAGCAGATGTCAGCAGCATGGGAACTCTAATAGCAAGCAACAACAACCAGCGATGCAGTCCATTGCCTTCAAAGTCAGTGAGAGGCCGCAGCCACAGCCAAGTCCACCAACGGGGCTACAGCACAGGAATGGCAGCTGAAGGTCAACCTTGGCAGACAGCTCAGATTCCCAGACACCATCGCAGTGACAATACTTAGGCCAGACATGGTCCTGGTGTCAGAAACAACAAGACAAGTGGTCCTGCTGACTGTTCCCTGGGAACACTGGAGAGGAAGAGGGCCAAGTACAAGGGGCTGGTAGGCGAATGCTAAAGCAGAAGATGGAGGACCCGGTGTGAGCCCATCGAAGTTGGGTGCAGAGGCTAAGCAGGCCAGTCGCTTTACAGGGCGCTCAAGCTCCTTGGCCCTGATCACTCCCAGCTGGATCACCTGGGCGAAGGTGTCTGATGTTTAAAGACCCAAAAAACCCAATGATCCCAGGTAACATCACTGATCATGTGTCCAAGTTGCATCAAAAGGTGTGTGTTAAAACCAACAATTTATGTGTTTCTTTTTGGTATTCTAACATTATTATGAAAAGCATGATAACCAATTTCATCATAATTTATTGTTTGCTAGATTATATGAATTTGTATAAATAAAGAAAGTTACATTCATATTCCTTGTTTTGTTTTTTAAGAACCTCTTATGTTTGTGACTTCATTGTGTCCCTTCCACTTCTGAAACCAAACCTACGCTCTCATCTGCTGTACGTTTTTTCAGACATCTGTCAGATTGAACCAATTTACTTTAATTTCAATCAATACCACTGTGTACATAATCCTCATAATGACTTGCACTTCATTCACACTATGCACATAACTGTGACTGAATAATCTTTTTAGATTTCAAGTCTATTTTCTTCTCACTTACATTTGTAACTACATTGATTGTATTGGGCTGCAAGTACTGTTAAAACACCTAGGAAGGCTAGTGTTGTTGTAAGCCTTTGAAATGAAGCAAAACCACAGAGCCCAAAACCAATCAAATTACATTGCTCACCTGTGAAAAAAAATGAGTTTTATGTGCTAATAAGCCACACAAACCCATTACTTTACCAATGTAAAAACAGCCAAATCCAACTTGTTTGTAGTACACTGCTAGACTAACTGTCTTTAAGGAACAGGGAAATCAGAAAACTATATTATAAACTTGAGCATGGAAATTCATTATTGACTTTAGGATCAGTATGTGTGATGAAAGTCCAAGTCCATTGTCCATCATTATAAACATTAGAAAAGTAAGATAATTATTGCTTGGATTAGCGAAAATCACAAATGATGAGGATGAGAAGTATACAGGTTGTAGTATAATTGCTACTATGTAATACTAGTATACATATACTGTATGTGCATTGAATTACTGTGTGTTGCAGAGGCTTGGTATGTTGAAGCTATTGTTTCACTTCCATTAGCAGAGTTACATTTGTCAAGCTCTATGTTTGCCTTGGAAGCTGACAACAATACAGTGCCATCAGTACCTTAAAATTAAATTTACCTTTCCTACCGTAGCTGAGCAATCTGCTTTATCATGTTTTTATTGTACTGTCCAACTGACAATTTACTCAAAGAAAGGGTAACAGATGTTGAGTTTTGCGGCTGTCAAGCAACATGCTTTCTAATTGAGATAGGCTGAACATGCCATGTTTCATTTCATGGTAACATTGGCTAACATAACAATCTGCAACATATGCATGGCACAGAGAAAGTGAACTTGTCTTACTGTACAGTATGAGTATAAATAGAGGTAGTCTCCCTGCAGGTGGATGGGATGGAGGTGTCTCAGAGGTCACCTGGCTTCTCTGAGACAGTGTGTGTTGAGACTTAGTTTCTCATTGCAGCTGTCTGTCCGTCCATCTTTTGATGAACACGTCTATCAGTGCTGTCATTGATTCACTGCAGCATCTAAAAAGTCTTTGGTCTTCACTGTTCACTCATATTGTTTTGTGCCAGGTGAGGCTGATATGTTTGGGAGTCACAGCAGGACAGTGGATAGTTACTAAGGAACAAATCAGAAACTAACTGCTAATTAATGAACAGCTCGTGCATAGTTGCTGAATACCAATACCAGTATTTAATGATTAGCCTGTACATATTTGTGACTCTGGATGCTAACCGCATTGAATAAATTTAAAAAAACAAAACTGATTGACTCTTGATCAGTTGCTAAATGACACAAAACAAATAACTAGTGAGGGTGCAGTCCCCCCTAGCAGTTTGTGAACCGTACAATAATGCACAAAGGATGATGTTATTATGGGTTAAGGTCAACACTGTTGTACCGCGGCATGGATAAAAAAGGTTGCACCTACCGTAATCAATGCACCACCCAGTAAGTGACCCAAATAAAACACACCCACAACGTTGCATGACCATCAAGTGGATGCTAGATTGGCTAAAATGCTCATGGTGGAACCTCCGGCAGTGACTGCTAGGTTCACTGAGGGACCTTATCAGTGAGGCGTGTGAGGCCTTTCTACTGTTTTTGGCAATGATCCATGTCAAGTTGTGACTGCTGAGTGCTCCTTCCACTCAAAATTATTGAAAACTCTGAGGTGGCACAAGAGACGCTGAGTAGACTGGATATATTGAATGAATGAATGAAGAATGAGTGAGCAAATATGTTAAATAAATTGCCCAAACTGTTTCAGTAAAGGCAACAGCTTATCTCAGCCACTCAAGCAACATCTTAACATTTGCCCATAACTGTGGTGGCTAATAGTTCTAAACAGGAGCTAAACTGAACTATGCTCTACTCTTACCTACAATGCATTTACTACATTCCATGGAGCATTGCCATATTCTTCATACTAAAGGCTTGCAATTTTTCTGGGAAAGTCGCAACTGACACCCGGGTCGTAATACTGCAAATGCAAAGGCTTTCATCAGTGGGTTGTAGGTTCAATCACCATTGTGTTGCATCATTCGGCGATAGTGACTTAACAGAATTTTATTTAAACGAAAATCTTCAAGATTATATCTTTAAGTGTGACTTGAGTCCGTGAATCATGCAACTCAAGTCCATGCCTCTGTTAGATAGCATCAATTCATTAGACCATAGTTTCTCAAAGTGTGGCCCACACTTACTGTTTGTAGTCCCCAGTTCCACGTTGAGATTATTTGATGTCACTTAAGTCATTTGAGTTGAGCTAAGTAGTACTAAACATGACTAGTAAACTGATAAATTGAGTTGGACATGTAAAAGTGGTGGAGTGCCCCTTTAAGTGAACCGGGGTGTGGCACACAGGGAGAGGAGGGGGAGGAGGACACAGCTCAATGTTACAACTAGTCACCTTAGGACACAGTTTTGTCTCATTTAAATCATTTTAGATCAGGTCTGGGTGGGTTACCATTGTTCCATATAATCATATCATGACTGAATTATTACATGAAGATGATGATTGCTTTTTTATGGCTGCAGCCTTTTAAAAACAGTGTTGACATGCAGTGTCACTTAAGATGTGATTCAAATTCTTGTCATGTGAACAGTAAATGATGTAAATTATTTTGCCTCTCCTGTCCCTGATTCTTCTGTCTAATGCACTGTATGACGATGCCTCTCCATCTGCTCTTTTCATTTTATTCTCATGACATTTTGCCTTTATTAGACAGTTGTCAGTAGACAGTGACAGGTGGAGGGAAACAGGGAGAACAAAGCACACATGTCCCTCACTGTACAGTTCATTTCCATGGTATGCCAACAGGACGGTCTGTCATCTCTTGTGTTTGGGGAGTAGGTGAAGGTCAGATAGGAGTCACGACTGCCTCCTGTCCTGCTCAGACACCGGGGATAACGAGGGGGAGATGACTCCATTACCGGCCTTCCCTATTCTCAAGGTCTCCTCTAGTTCGGAGCATGACAGCAGGCAGCAGCAAATCGATACACAAAACACAGGAATCCTGGCAAGACGAATGGACTGGGAACAAGGACATGAAGTGGGAAATGGATTTTCAAGTCACCCTGTGAAGCATTTGTAAGTGGCATTTAAAACAGGAGGACAGAGGGAGAGAGAAAGTGCTCAGTCTCAGCCGCTAAAGTCCTGGATGTTTATTGTAACTGAGAACTTTGAATTAAACAAGCAATGCTGGACTGAAGGACTTAGTGATATTACCTCAGCAGCGCTAACATTAGGAAATTAGCTTTTTTTTAGATGAGAGGTTTTATGAAAGCTAATTGTTGGCATGTACAAGTATTTCTCTCTTCCTGAAGGTAACCCACCAGGAGTCTCCAGTCTGATGGGAGACATTCCGTCCTCTTGCGGTAATTAATTAAGTAAATATCGATATTTGTTCTTGGAGCTTTTTTCACTTTTCACTGTATTCAGAAATTTCTCAACAATTTGAGGAGGTTTCAGAGTTTTCTTAATTACATTACAGCCACAATGAATGCAGAGTACCATAAGAGTGTGGGAGGAAATGAGTTCGTAAAGAGCAAAACACAGTCTGCCGTGGAACTCAGAAAACATTCAGAAGTAGAAAAGATACAGAAGATCAGCAAGGTGTATAAGACTCATTTTCCTTTCATAGCAGGTTTAAGTGGGATGGGATGAATTAAAACTTTGCTTAAACAGTAAGGACCTCAGGGTGGTGTGAGAGGCTGAATAGGTAATGAACTATGTATGTGTTTCTGTATATTTGACTCAACATCACACAGTATCACCATTAGTTCACATTTTGAATTCAGTTTCAAAATCATGCTAAGAATAATGACTATTTCTGTACTTGACTCCATACTGACTTCATACTGTTTTTAGTAGCTCTGCACAGTGCTCCTTTTACATTGCTAACAACTGGGAATGCCAGTAGCCACAGCTTTACAGAAGTCCAACAGGGCATCAACACAAGAAATTAGACCAATTAGACCAACCAATCTGTTTTAAACAGAGGCCCACTTAAACATAATAATCTAAACTTTCAAATGGGTGACTTACTGTATACGATTACTATTATATGATTACTTGTTTAAAACATGTTTAATAATGCTGTAAAGCGTGTGTTATTTTTACATTTATTTATTTTCACACTCTTTATTTCTGTATTTCTTCCTCCTTTATGATAATGAGGGAGGCTATCATCATGGTCGTATGGCTCAGATCGTACTTAGTGGGCCACTCGTGAAACTGCTCAAAGTCGTCCTGGATCCATCCCCTTCACTTATGTTATACAATCTACATTTCATTTTTGTCATCATAATTGTATTTTCTGGTGTTGGTCTATTCTGTGCACATGACATCTATTGCATGTCTGTCTGTCCAGGGTGAGGGATCCCACCTCTTTGTTTGTTGCAGTAGGTCACCACTCTTATTAACATAGCTGAAAAGGAATACTTTTCAACCAACCAACCCTGACTAGCATTATGCTAGTAAATACTTTTTTGTCACCTGACTTCCTCTTTTGCTCCTGTCATACTTCCCGCGGCTGCTATAGGGCATAATGCTGTTTTTGAGCACTTGCTGAGACAACTGATGCTGTTCTTGGGAGGACAGTGTCCAGTGATCTCACTGAAATTAATAAACTGGGCTGTGGAGTAGAAAGTCTTAAACTTTGCAATTCTGTTTTCATCTGCATGCTGTTCTGGAGTTAAACTGAAATGGTTTGAGAGGTGGAGATGTAGCTTAACAGAGCCATGCAGATCAACACCATGTC
>NTHP01000724.1:192041-216742 GCA_003416845.1 Oplegnathus fasciatus
CTGAAACCTCTTAAATATGCCAAGTGTTCTAATAATTTTGGCCACCACTGTATATATATGTATATGTGTATGTGTGTGTGTGTGTGTGTGTGTGTGTGTGTGTATAATCATTTGCAATTATCAGCACATTAAAATAAAGCACCAATGGTCAATGTTGCTGGTCTAGGAAATGAGGCTGTGCACACACCTGGCACAAGTCGGTATACAAGCATGTTTTGTAAAAACGATCAGACACAAAATAATTATCTGTAACAGGTACATGTTGGATGTTCAGTAAAACAATGCAGTCTGCTGTGTACCCACAAGTTTCAAAATTGCCACCTGTAAGCTTGTGTGCGTTTTGACCAGCACAGTAATCACCTGGTCGGTTAATAGCGACCAGTTGCACATCAACTACAGACCCAGTTTTCAAAAGGCAAATGAAACTTGGATCATCCTCCAGCCTGTTCCACCAACATGTGATTTAAACAGACTGTGTTTTACTTGTGTTGACCTGTGAGTGAACAATTTGTGTCTCAGAGATCTGTGTATGGCATGCGGAGGATACAGAATGGCCAAAAACTTTGGCACACGCAAGCGAGCCATACGTAACTATTGTGGAGGAGTTCAGTGAGCATCCGGTGTGTTGTGGCAGGGGCTGACCTACAGGGGAGGATTGTACACAGATGATAGCTACAAAAAGACACAGAGCACACCTGGACCCAAGCACAGAGGAGGGCAGTGTAATAGTCCCCCACGGCAATGTATGTATTATAAATGTAATATATAACGTATATTATTCTGAAAGGGCCATTCTGCATAATGAGTACTTTTACTTTTGGTACTTTAAGTATATTTTGAGGCAAATACTTCTGCACTGAAATAAAAGTGGTACTACCACAGTATAAAAATACTCTGTTACAAAATTTGAATTAAGTAAAAGATCTGAGTACTTTATCCACCACTGATTGTTGTAACGATATCCAGTAATTGCAAATGTTTCACCACCACCACCATACAGTGTGGCAGGTCCTTCATTATTACTTAATCTTGTGGCTCTACTGTGTGTGTGTGTGTGTGCGAGCCGGGGTGGGGTGGGGTGGGGTAATCGGGGGGGCTTTTTTTCAAATGGATTCATAGGACATGTTTTGCTCTGTTAGCATACAAATGGAAGACTTCAGTTTTGTTTTCCCTGTGTTCGACACCTGATTAACTGATGAAGAAATTGTTCAATTCTCTTCACTTTTCATCTCTTTTCTTTTCTTCTCCCCTCTAAATAAAATTTACTTGACTTGACACTTTTAGCCTTGTACAGCATTTCTATACATGTCCGTATATTTAGTAGTTATCTATACTTTTTTTTTTTTGTTATTTGTGTGTGTGTGTGTATGAGTGTGTGTGCTGCTCTGGAGGCCAGTATTGAGCGCCACCTCAGCTCCTCTATGGCCTTGATGAAATATAAAGCAGGAATGTTTTCCCCGAATCAGCATGCTGGTAATTGCATGCGACAGAAATGGATTTCCTGTCACTCCTGGGCTTTATGAAGAGGGCCGGGCCACTTTTTTTTTCTCACAACATGTGTTTTGATTTTCAGCATCACAAAAGGTGATAAATTGTCAGACACTTTTATCGGCCATCGACTCAGACATGACAGAATTGATCACAGCTCCAAAATAAGACAAAGTACATGAATGGGAGCGCTTCTTTTGTTTTGTTTTCGGTTGTTTTGGGGGATTTGTTTCACAAGGTTAGCCAGCTGTATTGAACCCAGACATATGAATCGACCAGAAGAATCTTGCTGCCATAATTTATTCCCATTTAAGTAATCAAAGTGTAATACATTTCTGATTTGATGAGTGCTGGACTTGGCATTAGAATGTGATGAGAGAAGCATTTATAGAAACACATTAAAAAAGTTTCTGGTAAGGGAAAAAAAAGAGTGCTGCACTGGATCAATATGGCTCCACCAGAACATTTTTTCATTTTCTAAGTCATAAAACACTTCATATTCAAGGTTTATTTCACATGTTTGTGTAAAGACAAGAGGAAGGGTAAATGAAGCAGAAACTCTGAGGGAAGAGAACATGTGAGTGATCTCTGCTTGCATGTACAGTATTCTTCCAGCCAACTAATTTCATTCCGTTCACACACTTAGCCTTGCATGACTGGTCCTTTGAAGGGTCAGTTAGTGAACCGTGACTTATTGGTGCTTCCAGAGCAGCTGGGATGGCTTGGATTGGTTTGGGTGGAGGAAGCCATCAGGCTCTCTGATGATCTGAAGCTGCTAGTTCTCTGCAACTGATATCATTTTAAAACGCAATGATGATCAATTTAAACGTACAATTAACATACCAAAGTTAGGATCAATAACCCTGTAATTATTCCCAAACACCCCCTTCAACAACCCTCATTAATAAGCCATGACCACAGAAGAAATAAAACATGAAAGATTTTAGTTAGAGTAGAATTATATATATATATATATATTTAATTAACAAAGGTTCAAATGACTATGTGTGTGAAAGGTGTTGGTCGTAGTGGTGAAGTCATGTCCAAATCACCATATCATTGTCTTTCAGCTCACTGTTTTGGTTTTCCAGCCTGCAAACACCAATCTCATCAAAATGATTGGATCCAGGGGGGCACTTGGAATAAAAACCCATGGCCACACCCCTGCTAGTAATTATGTTCATAATTGATTGATGTATAGATTAAGTGTTCCCAGAAATGAAAATAACGTTACAACAATGTTACAAATGTTTATTTTGTCTTTATAATACTTTAAAAATGCAGTTACCCAATTTGTATTGTCACAATGGAGAAGCTTGAACCTACAAATATTCTGCATTTTCATTTTACAAATGACTTGAACCTCCATCAGTGTATTATTTTGGACACTTTGGAGAAGTGCAACAAGCGTACACAACATCTGACATATTATCACATTGTAAAGTTGATATGGCTAAAGTGTTAGCAAATAGTTTTCTATTTACACATCCAGCAGAGACTGAGCAACATTTGCATTCATTTGGAGTCGTGTTTCTGGCCACCTAATGAATTTGAGTCCAATTTTCATTAATCTCTCTTCGGTTGGTCTCACCAACTCCACCTTGCACCCAGCTAGTTGCTAACATGTATGTCTGTTGTTTGGTGCTGGGCAAGAAGTGTAGAGTAATGAGTTTTTCCACCAAAAACAGCTTCCTGCTCCTTCTGAAAACAAGTTTAATGAGGGGTTCAAGGGGTTCAACGGTTCATTTATTTATCATTTTACAACACAGGGTTGTATAACAAAATTCAAGCGGTAGTGCCTTCATGCTACACTCAAAAAAACAAAAAACAAACAAAATACTATTATGCTGAAGTACGGAGAATGAGTTGAGGAGTCTTACAGTCTGAGGAAAGAAGCTGCTCTGTAGTCTGTTACTTCTACATCCCTTGCCAGATGGCAGCTGGGTGAACAGGCTGTTGTGGGGTGGGTATTGTCTTTTAGTATCCTTTGGACTCTACGCAGGCACCTCACCTCACCGATATCACTAATGCTTAGTAGATATTTACCAATGATGTTCTTTAATCACCCGCTGCAGAGCCCTCCTGTCCTGGGCTGAGCACAAACCATGCCAATTTTAATGTTTCCAGTCAGGATGCTTTCCATTGCTCCTGTGTGTAAGTTGACGAGAACTTGGCATGGGAATTTTGCTTCTTAAGTATCCTGAAGAAGTACAGCTGCTTTCTTAAACAGGGTGGAGATGACCATGACAGGTTCTCTGTGATGCTGATTCCCAGAAACCTGAAACTGTTTGCCTGCTCCACCTCAGCTCCATTGATGTAGACAGGGGTGTGTGTTTTTGCCTCCTTTTTTCTAAAATCAATGATTAGCTCCGCAAGATTGTTGATTTCCTCTCAATATGAAGTCTCATTTATTGTTTGAAACCTGGTGTCGTCCACAAACTTCAAAACAGAGTTGTCTCCGTGTCGGTGATTGCAGTCGTGGGTGTACAGCATGAACAGGAGGGGGCTGAGCACACAGCCCTGGGGGGCTCCAGTGTTCAGCACTAGAGTGGAGCAGGTGTAACCATCAATCTAAACTGTCTGTGGTCTGTTTGTGAGGAAGTCCAATATCCAGTTGCAGAGTGTGGTACTCAAACAAGCCCAGAGTGCTAAGTTTCATGGGGGAGATTGCGTTGATTGCTTAACTGACATCAACAAACAGCATTGTGATGTATGTGTTATTTTATTTAGTGAGAGCACTGAGACTGAATGAAAACAGTGAAGTTGTGGGCCGTAAAACCAAAATAATTACCTGAAAGAGACTAAAACACTCAGCGGAGCTGAGGGGAACTGCAGAGTTGGTGATAATTGTCTGTGAGTTTGTCACCACCAGAGACCCCTTTCATATTACATTTATTAATTTGGTTGTTATTGATCAACTCGTTAATCTTTTAATTAATTGTTGAAACAATGACTTCAACACTACTATTTACTGTTGTAATGAATGGTAAAATCTGAACACCTCTTCATTCTAAAAAAAGATCAAACAAATTGGCTTGCTAGCATTTAACAACTACATCTCTCATGAGGCCTTGACACAAACGTGCCAGTGGCTAAAACTCACAGGTTATCTTGTTACAAAGAATTCTAATCCACCATAGACAGTGCTGTGTTTGCATTGCCATAAATGGAAAAGATTGGAGGTGTCAAGCAATTTGTTTAAGTAAAGACAGAGACAAAATTTGACATTTCACTTTTCCAGTAATGGTCAATGAAGCTGTTTGAAAACTGTTTTCCACTGTCCATCATATGTTGTTTTCCAATGTAACAACTCAATGTTTTACAAGATTCAATAATCCAGTTCCATTTTTCAAATGTAGGCTGGGCAGGTTTCGCAGCGAGCTCCTGATTTTACTGTAACTTCAACCAGAATGGATTCTTCATGTCTCAACAGAATGAATTAGTGCGAGTTTTATAGTTTTTGGGTCCCTTGATATGATAATTTAAGTCTTTTAGACACACACACACACACACACACACACACATTCTTATCAGTCAATAAAATAAGCTCACTGTATCATCCACTAAGCATTTCCTATATGTGCTGAAGCAGTGTGTGTGAGGATGTGTTATCTTGCATTGACTTGATGTTTGCATTTCAAAACGCCTCTCTGATATTTAGCACTGCCTTAAGCTATCAAAACTATTTGCGATGCTGCTCAGCATAAACACCATTTGACCCGGCTGTGACCTTAAATTGATGCAGGAGTGGACATGCCTGAATGAATGCGATGGCTCTGTAATAACTGCTTTAAGATGGCTGCAACATTACATCAACATAAAAGGGAAGGTTTTAAGCGCGGCAGCTTTCTGCTGCCAGCCTCATTAATAGGGGAACATCAAACACTCCACTGGGAGATAATCCCAGCCAGTTTTCAGCGCTCAGGCTTTCAGCAATAATCAAAGAATACAGGTAGATGCAGAATAAGTTAATCCTGCAGATTAGTGGTAGTGCATAAAAATGAAGGAAGAGGATGGGAACAGAAGGAGGAAGAAAAACACTTCAGAACACAGTGGATCAGAAAAAAGCAGTGAGCTTCAAGACCCGAGAGAGGAGAGGAGAGGGTTACAGCTTTCAGATCAATACCACAGTAATCCATACCTCAATACACAACTCAATACTCTACTCATTTGGTATCAGTACCTATTAAAAAATATTGATTACATAATGTTTTATGCAGTCAAAAAGATCTCACTAATGCACTTTCTGCACTTAAACAGCTGCATGTTTGTGCTTGTGAACAGACCCCAGTGACACAAGCCCACAGCACAGGCTTCCTCCTTCACACTGCTTTTGTAAACATGGCAGTTAGAAGGAGATCAATTACAGTAGTAACATGACAGAATACAGATTAATTACAAATTCAATGAAAAGCCAACATAAAGTGTTTAAGTGTGGGCAGCACGAGCATTAGGCACCATTATTTCCTCAGGGAAACATGAATTTATATAAAGCCTATGAATTCACATCATCACATAATAATAGGTTAGTATATCAGTCAAAGCAACCACCTCAACCCCAAATACAAACGAATAACCAACCTACCAGCAACCAAGTAAGATCAATACCAAAGAAAACAAACAGCCCCCCAAAAAAGTCACTAGGTGATGCAAAATGACCTGCTTGTATGAAACTGAGCGGTTGAGCGGTCAGCTCACAGTAATACTCACTGCTTTCACCATGTCCAACCTCTGTTTCTCTTCACTGGGTGACGTTACTATTCTCCCGATAGCATGTGCTCACAAGTGCGCACCACGACCCAAGCTACCAAGCATCCATGTAATTGATGCATGTGACCACAAGACTCCAGAGCAGCTTCAGTGCTCCTTGTGATGGATTCTCCCAGTGTGTGGAACTCTACTGGAGGGATGAACAGCACCTGTGGATAGGGACATTGTAAGCCTGGAAGAGACCACTCTCGTTGGTATAGAAATCTTCCATCATAGGATAAAAGTAATCACTCAGAATAAGTTTGTATTGATTTGCAGTGCTCCCTGTGAAGTTACAAGTGGATCCAAGTCATACCTGGAAAAAGCCCCTACCTCAGTGGAAGGGTTTGCATTTGTTATGTTTCCTCCCTCATTCAGACTCTTTCTTTAATTTTAATTTGTGATTTATTTTACTGAATACTTGAATACCAACTTATACATACAATACCCGATATTGGTAATATGGCTGCTTGAACTACAGGTATCCATACTGAATTTGAATTTGTGAGGGGTGCCTAAGGTCCAAAAATATGCAAAACATCACATCATCACAACCACATTTTTATTAAATACGTGTGAATATTAGAATTAAATACATGTTAACTATGTACCCTCAATTTTTTAAAGCACCGTATATTTACCTTCATCAGCCCATCTATCAATAGACAGACATGGCTAGTTAATGCAGGCAGTTATGGCTTAAGTTTGTGTGGTTTTAAACGTGTTCATTGTTGGACTGAATATAACAATGAGAATTCACATGATGGGTATTTACTGAAACCAGAAACAACCTCATGGATGGCCCTGTAAAAGACAATGCAACAAACATTGTAATATACAGTGTAATATTTTATTAAATTATCAAGAGATGGAAACATGTTTATCATGGAATCAAAATTTGTGGTAACTTACCAAGTTGCCACATAAATGTGTTGATCAATTTTAATCTCTTGTGATATATTAAATTTTGTGTCCAACTTTCTACATGTTTGCTTTATTAATAAAGCTTTGGGCCACTGCATGTAGAAAGAAGTCTGACTCAGGTGTTTACAGGACCCATGGTCACATAGAGTGAACCAGGTTAATGCTTACTCTGATCAGAACCTTAGACCAATGAAGGTAAGCAGGTACAGTAAAGGTGTTTACATGACAGTTCTGGTAATCAGGGGTATTTACTTAATCAGGGTAGGACTGAGTGATTAGTGTCCAAATGTGCCCACTGATCTCCAGCCAAAAAACAAATACTCCACTCTGCCAGGATTTTCAGGCAAGACAGATGCAATGGGATGAGACACCTACAGCTTTGGCTGTATCATGTCTGCAGAAACCTGTCAATGTTGTTACAAGTCCTTCTGGCCAGACATACAGAGTATAGTAAAAGTCAGATTGGTGTGGGTACACTATTTATCCACAAGTATGTGGATACCCCTTCAAATTAGTGGAATTAGAATGGGTCATACTGAAGATGTCAGTGACTTCCAATGTGGCATTGCTGTTACTGTTAAGTGGAAACGTCAAGGAGAAACAGCTCAGCTGCAAAGTAATAGGCCACACAAGCTCACAGGAGAGTATAAAAAATGGTTTTCCTTGGTTGCAAAACTCAGGAAGCAAGGACTGCACTACAACTGTTTGTTAGGGGGCTTCATCACATGGGTTTCCATGGCAGAGCAGTGGCACACAAGCCTAAATGTGCTTTCAGACAGCACGGTTGCCTCTGCTGCCTTCGTTGATTTTAACGTGAATATCGACCTCTGCGGCTGTGACCAGGAAAAGGGAGGGCAGGTGGCTGTGTATCGCCATCTGAGTTGAACTTTTTTAATACAGGAACAGTTTTTACTGGTATCTGAGTTAACTGAATTATACACTTCTTCACCTGCAGAGATTGGCATGCACGATGCCAAAGATTGGCTGGAGTGGTCTAAAGTTCACCGGCATTGAAATCTGGAGCAGTGTGACTGGCCTGCACAGAGCCCTGACCAACCCCATCCAACACCTCAGGGGTGAACTGCAATGCCAATTTCAAGCTAGGCCTCTTGCGGCTGAATGGGAGCAAATCTCTGCAGGCAGGTTCCAACACCTGGTGTAAAAATTGAAACCAGAAGAAGAACTGGTAACACTTTATAGTAAGGGTACCTGAATTATCATGAATTCATGCATGACTTAATGCATGAAAAAGCATCAATTAATTCATGTAGTACTTCATGAACTACCAGGAAAGTACATGAATTAATAGTTTCTCACTTTATTTGAAGGGCCACAAACATGATGTAGTCAGTATAAATAATGCTTAGTTAATCACGATTACAACACTTGGAATTCAACAGAATGCATGTGCACTGCTGTGATTGGTCAGTTTCTTGGCCTGTCCCTTTAACTGCAGACTTACTTATAAAGAAGACATGAACATCGTTAATAACTCATCAATAAATCATGATGATTGAGATACCTTAGTTGTTGCATTTATTAATGTATTGTTCTTGCATTAACTCATGCATGAGATACTATTAATTCATGTGCTTTCCTGATAGTTCATGAAGTACTACATGAATTAATTGATGCTTTTTCATGCATTAAGTCATGCATGAATTCATGATAATTCATGTACCCTTACTATAAAGTGTGACTGAAGAACTAGAGACTGTTATAACAGCAGGTTCAGACCATGGTTTTAGAATGAGATGTTCAACAATTGCCTATAGGTGTCATGTATGGGTGCTCACATTCTTTGTGTATCATCAATCTTAATGATTTTGAGGCTGTGAAGTTGCAAATAAAATAGAAACTAATTTTAGAAAACAAGAAATGTAAAATATTCCAAAGAGTTTGTATTTCCTATATTTTCGATTACCTTGTCCAAATGGTTTGTTCTAGAAAATATAAAAAAGGCTTATGCCTTGAGCCTTAAATGGTCCATTATATAATACAGGTCATGATTTTTGGCATACCTGAATGAGGTGCTCTCCAGCACAGGTTTCATTTGAATTGCTAAGTACCTGATCTTGATACCCAGTATCTGCAGAGAAGATTAGAACCAGAAGCCCGAAGAGGAAAGGCCAAGGAGGTCCATCACGGACCTTTTGACCCGTGAGTCCGGAAGGTAGACCATGAGATGATGATGATCACAGCCGTGACAGAAGAGGGTGACTAACCAGGATCAAGATACAGCTGAGGGAGAGAGAGGCCACATAACTACACCAGGATGCGAGCTGACAGAACCTGGAGCAGCCACAGAGACCAGGTACAGATGAGCCTGAGGAGGCAGCTCTGATGCAACACCCTCCACAAGCTAAGTGGATGTGTGAGAGCTTCCCAAATGATCATGAGATTATCTTAACAGTTGGCATGTGTCTTAGCAGCTCTCTGTTATTGACTTTATTGTACTGTTTTGTCTTATTGCTTTAATATCTATCATCATCTCTCTCCCTGGGGTATGCAACTATCCAGACCCTGCCATATCTCACTTACCTGTCACCAATCTCCTCAGTTGCTCTGCCAATCTTACCTGTTTCCACCGCTAATCAACCAGTTTATATAGTAGCCAGCCTACATGAATTCTTTGCCAGTGTTGCTGATAGCTACCATTGTGTCTGGCCATTTCTGCCTGATTCCTGCCAGGTATCTGCACCCGTGTGTTGGCATCCTGCCTGCTTTTCTAGTTCTATTTGCCTGTTTGCACTGCCCTTATGTAGCTGTCTGTAGCCTATATTTGACCACACTTAACTTCTTGCCAAGTCTCTGCTCAGTCTGTGTCTGATTTGAGTCTATACCCTGCTTACCTGAACTCAAGACCTCACTTTGCACACAGACTAGAACCAAGAGGAAATTCCTAGCCTAGCACTGGCAAACATGTGAAATATGCCTGCCAGAAACTGTTTCTTGCTTATTTAACACAAGCTGGACAGAAAATGAGACACTGGTTTTAAAAGCATAGTAATACCTTGGAGCTATTTCCTTACAAACGGAGGCCCAGAGTTTGTAGAAACACATTTGTACAACTTGTGTGTGCTGAACAGCTTGCTACAGTACCTTAGAAGATATGTGCTTAAGAACCTTAGAGATAATGTAAGGAATGTATTTTTTCCACTCATAATTAAGCCAGGCTACAGGTTTCCTACCTCTAGTCTGTTGTGCAAACCAAGCCTAAACACATCCCAGACCAGACCAGAAGGAATGATTACAGTGACCAATAACTGTCAATGTACGCATGTGAATATTGTATTAAGATCCTTTAATCTGATTCAGAGTAGCCTAATTGATAATCCCAATTCTCACACTACCCAGACAAATGTCATGCCAAATAAAAATAAACCAAAACGTCCCTCCATGATGGAAAACATATGCTTAGCTATGTATCTATTCTAGCAGTCCAACCCAGAGCCATTTAAAAAAAAAAGCATAAACAAAAAAAATGTGTTTTTTTTCCTCCCCGGTTTAATCATTTTAAATGCTGGAGTATGAAAATAAATGGAAAGAAATGAAAACGTCCAACAGACAGTATGACTGTCTCATTCAGTTACAATGCATTGAATACAGTTGGTGAAAGCTAGCTGTTGTGTAGCTTTCAAAAGCTACAATACAGCTTCTAAATGGGCCTTGTGGTGAGATTGTTTTCTCAGCTGCTCTTTCCAAGGTCAATAATGAACTTTTAAGCTCAGCTTGTAAAACCTGTAATTGTTCTGGGACAAAAGCTGTTACCGTGTTGCCATGTCTGTCTGGGAAATATGAAACCAGAGCCGGGAGACGATTGGCTTGGCTTAGTAAAAAGTCTGGAAGAAGGGGGAAAGAGCTAGCCTGGCTCTGTCCAAAAGATCCCCTCCAGACTGTTAGGACATACAAGAATACTCTACTTTGAATAATAATTCTTGTCAAATATGATTTTTTTCACAAAAAGTTGATTTACCTTACTTAAAAATTCATAAAATTACATCTTTGTCTTCTCCCTCATTAAAAAATCCAGAAACTCTTAATATGCGATTTGTTCATTTCAAAACTGCTGAACACAAGACGTCTCCTACTTCACTGAAAAGTCCATTCTCAGTGTATGAGCGCTGGAGGCTTCAAGTATCCACATGACACACCACACAAGTTTCATGCTGGACCGTGATTGGCTTTCAAGCTAGCGGTGATGTCACAGATCACTTTTGTATGTACATGTGTAAGACGTGAGGACAGAGAAACTTTCAGCAGATGAAAGCGGAAACAGCCTTTTAGTGTCAAACTCTACACAGTGAAGTTCAAAAATTCACAGTAAAGGAACAAGTTAGTGAAGGGGGGCTTTAAACAAATCCACCAGAACCTCTAAATTGTACCAGTTAACATGCTATATCTTGCTTGTTTAGTGTTTCCCCTTCTCTCCAGTCTTTATCCTAAGCTAAGCTAAGTGCCTGCTTCATATTTAGCGTATTTCTGAAACTGTTAAACTGTCCCTTTAGTCATAAGGTGGGTTTCCATCCACCTGTTTTTATGCGCATTCTCAATTTGTGCATAAAAAAACCTGAGTGGAAGTTTTTATGCTTGGCTGAGGTGTAAAAGTTGGTGAATAAAAACAAAATGCAAGAAAGTGCAATGACTCAAATGAAACAAACATAAATGCCATATTTCCATTGTGTTTTCTACTGTGTTTTTCCAAAGTTTTATTACATTTCAGCCTGTGGCTGTGTCACTCCAGCTAGTTAACTGAATACTAACCAGGATATTGTGATTTGATGACAAATGAATGTATTTACTAAAACATCAGACTGTGTGCTGAATGATACGACAGCTGGAATCAAATGTTGCCTGTATGCTGTAGCTGTAAGGGAACAGTATTTAACTGGGCGAGAGAGCACATATGCTGTTTGGGTGTGCATATGTGTGTGTGTGTGTGTGTGTGTGTGTGAGTGCACAAAAGCTAATATCTCTGAGTGAACATTACCTCCAGGCACCCTGACTTGAACACATGAAGCACATGTTTGGTTTCCAGGGCCATGACCTCCACCACTGGGGGGTCATTTGAAGTATGGTCCATGTTTGTGTCTGCTCCTCTGATCTGCAGGGAGGGAAATATGGAATGGGACACAGCAAGGAGTCAGCTGACTGACGAACTCAGCATATGACAAGGGAGGGGGTAAGTAAACAGCCTCTACTCTGCAGTTAATTCTGACCTCTGAGCACTCTCTATCCACACCAGATACAGGAAAATGAGCTTTATACAGCTTACCGTATTTTTCTTCAGCTGCCTTCTCCTGAAATTGAGCACCGAAAGGCACCAGCAAGTGCCTCAGAATTTGAAACCCTGTGTCTCTTTAGCTCTGCCTTTTTAAGCCAAGGGGGCAGTTAGACCAACATTTTAAATTTGATGCCAATACTGATATTTTGGAGTGAGAGGTTTTATATGCCTATATTTTCTATCTGTAAATGGGGCCATTTTCATGCCCAAAATGTTTCTAAAAATTCTTGTGAGATGAGAAAGACCCCCGACACTAAAGCTACTTTTATTGCAAGCTGTGAGAAAAAAAATGATGGTTCTGTTCAGATATCAAAATGATGATGATGAAAACATATCCACAAGCTAAGGATCTGGAGGAACCTGAATTGTATCTTTTAGGACTGTACAATTAATTGTACAGTATCCATGCCTCTGTGCCATTTCACTTTTTACGTGGTTTTATGTGGTTTGCTGTGTTAGGGGACAGATGTTTTACATCAAACCAAGTGTGCATTGCTACGTATGATAAACTGTGCACAGAAAGATGATAGGGGCAGGACATTAAAAAACACCTACATTACTTACATAGCGTCACAAAAATAATTCAATAAGATGTATCAATGCCTCGAAAACTCCACTGGAATCCCCGTCTCCAACCACTCAAACATCCATCTATCCACAGGGAGAGCCTTAAAAACTGTACTGAGGCTGCAACTCAGCCAAAGTTAGCCAAATACATGGCTCTGCAAAACAAAGGATTAATACTTCACAGTTACACTGTGTTCCCACAACTGTTCTTCATGTTGTGCTACCTGCTCTAAGGTTACGCACTAATGTTAAGTGTTCAGCAGCCGTTCAGGCAGAAATGTGAAAGATTTAACATTTTGAGGCCACAGCAGATTAATGGTCAAGCTGAACTATAGAAGCATACACAAGCCTGTTTTATCAGTAATGATTTCATCATATAAACGACCACAAGGGACTGTTTTGGGGCACAAGCGACATCTGGCTACAAGTGTGTATTAATTACATTTTTATCTTTTTTTTTATTACATGCACACAGGAGAACATTTGGAGCAGACAAGAGACTCTGTTGATTATTCTTAAATTTAGCTTCACGTAGTTGCATAAAAAAAGACTTGTGTCCTTCGTGAGTAATAATCACATTGTTTGTTCTATCTGCATGGAGACAATATGGCTTGCAATTAATATTTTCTTACTAATAAAAGAGGGAGAAAATGGTGATCTCAATTCTGAGTGGAAAAACTCATGATTCTCTTTTTGCTCCGAATAGTGCAGCCCTGATATCAGTGGTGGACAATACTAATGCTGATACTACTATGAACCATTCCCAAAATCAAAGGTGAATAGGAGCATACTGTGCCAACATGTCTTTAATTTGTCAGCTGTTACGTCTTGTGTAGAGAAACCTTCTGTAACATGCACAGTGTGTGTGCAATTTACTACATAGGAGTGGCACAGAGGCAAGCAGGACCATGCATATAATCCAGGGTCTTGTGGTGGAGAGCAGGCACCTTGAAATGAGAGCAAATTCCCTTCTACCCCAGGAGACCTTCAAAGCACCTTGGAAAATGATCATCTATTCAAAAGAGGTGTTGCAGTATCCAGACTGGAAGCGGACACTGATGAAAAAATGTAGCGGTAATAATCAAAAGAGGCAAAGCTCTCAAGGACATAAACAGCCCACCTAATGTGGCCCAGCAGGCATGGTGATTGATAGCAGAGAGAGCAGGAACTGGCCAATGTGATGGTGCCAGTACAGTCCAAACTATTATTATTGTTATTAAACCTTAAAACTTCATATTAAACCAGATTTATGTATTAAGGTTTCACAAAACAATGCAGGTAGCAGCGTGATGGCAAGTCTAGGTGTCTTAGCCTCCATTCTGACTTTGTTACATTTACATACGTTTTCAGTATTAGGGCAGGATATCACATTAATTGTATTTCAAAATTATTATTATTATTATTATTATTATTATTATTATTATTATTATTATTATGTAAGTATTTATTAGAGTTATTAGAGTTTACTTCCTCTGCTTAGACCTCAGACCTCACAGGGGATCCAAAAGCCCCAGATGCACTGTGAGGTAACTGGCTTGTGGTAATTTGATTAACTGTAACGTTGTTTTGGGAATATGGGACTGATAGGCTGGTGATATTCTGTATTTTTCATATGGTCAAAAAATCTCATGTGCAGACACAACCCAACAATGAATTGATCCCACTGTGACTAGTAGATTTCTGTGCCTGTACGCACCAAATGTGTGTCAATCCACTGCTGAAAATAGTCCAACAAATGCTCTCTGTATTCTTGTTTGAGTAACATTGTTAAAAAACTACAGTGCCCAGCTGTTTTTAAAGATTTACATCTTCAGTAGGAACCAATGGACTACAGACAGCATAGGGAAGTCAGAAAGCATTAAGAGACAGGCTAACAGCAGGTCCTACTTTATTACCCAATCATGAGCTCCTGCATTAAAACTTTAAACATACTCATTATTTCAGTAGGTATTGTCCTTATATGGTACAAATGCCTAAATACTTTTTTAATCAATTTTAACAGGGCAAACCTGGGGATATGTAATATTCCAAAATAGGAGTACTGTACACACTGCACGTAGAGTGGGAGTCATGGGGAGTTAATAGGGTCCTCATTTTTGCCCCACGACTCACCATGCAGACCATGTCCCCAAGATTTTAGTGACCCATGACCTTTCATGTAGCACCACCATGGGGACAAAATTTACCTCTGACCAATGCTTTAGTCCAAGTATTTCAAAAACTAATGGCTGGATTTGCATGGAATTTATGCCAGAGGATTGATCCAAATGTGTTTACCCCCTGTCCTTCCCTCTTGTGCCACCATCAGGCCAAAATTTCTACCCGAACACAAAAATATCACAATCTAATAAGCAGATTGCCTTAAAATCACACTTTCAGAATCCTCTAAGGATGAACCCTTTCATCTTGTCTGAGAATTTTAATGTCGTGCACAGGATATATCATATCTCATAATTGACTATAACAAGCAGATTGTCATGAAAGGAGAACATTCAAACCTTTGATTTTAGTGACCCCATGAAGTCGCACCACCCTCTGGACACTATTTTCAGTTTCCCTTCTTGTAAAGCTCACAAAAGATTTACATTCTGTTTTCCCACCAACGCTTCCATATGGGATGAAATGGAAATTACAGCATCTATAGTGGCCACTAGACTTTTAGCTTTGTAATATATTCAGAGCTGCATTGTATGTCATGAACACTTAGTGTAGGTGTAGCAGAAACACTGGATGAAAACGTAATATCAGACCAGATACTGGAGAGGGAAGCAGCTTCAGACCAATTTTTCACCCATTTTTCCTTTTCACACAAAAACTTTAAATAACAACATGGCAAATATCTTTTGCTTTCATCTCAGTTGATGCTATCATGTTGATTGAATTATTAACCTTTACAGTCACCCCACATTCTGTACATTGTAGGAATGCTCGCAATAAGAAGCGGCGGCCAACACATCTTTGCAGTTGTATCTATGTATAGGCCTGCCCTCATTGAGTGTGTGAGCGCAGATACACGCAGTCACAATCTTTCCACACACACACACACACTGGTACAATCACATTATTCACTGTATGCTCCATAAGCTGACACATATTCACATCTCTGGCGCCCTTTTCTTCCTCTCTCAGCAGAAACACGGCTGGGGGATGAGATGTGAGCAGCGATGATTTCTCTGGCTTGGATGGTCCCAGCCTCCCCCGCACAGTTAACACCCCAGCCACAGTGGAACTGGACCAGGGCCAGATCCCAGCTCAGCTCGCTGGACTCGACAAGGCCTGAATGTATCCAGGCACCGAGGATCAATGTATCACTTAAAATAAGCCTTGTACAAAAGTCGGCCTTTTAAAAATAGCACTGTGTGATGTGTGATTAAAGACACAGAGACCGTAGCTGCATCCAAATTTAAAAGGTTATTAGGCTTGTGTAAGGTTTGGACAATTTGGCATATATTAGGCAGGGACAAAAGCTAATTTATGAATAGCTACTGAGCAGACTCATGAAGAAATCCTCACAATGAGAGACGCCGCCTTTCCCTGAGTCCTTTAGATAAAAGCAGCTAAAAAGGTCACACTCAAATTGGGGTTTAATGTCCCTGACAGTGTTATCCAGCATGAGCTGTACAAATCCAAATGACATGGGGCTGCATCCAGAGATTAGATAGCAACTAGAGTTCACACAAAACAAACAATTTAGGCAAAACAGCAACAGAAAAACCAGGAAGATTACATGTGTACACAGAGGATGATGGGCCACTATGGTTCACACAGTGACATTTCTCTGTATAAAGTTCACATGCATTTATTAAATCCCACAGGACATGTGACCAGGGGCACATCTCAAAGCTGACAGGACTAAGCCCTGAGAGCTACACTGTGTTCAGGTAAGGCAAGCTTTCAGTGTTGCACAGGAACGGCTAGTGTGAGGTGGGTGGATAGTCTGTGGCCTTATTAAATATTTAATTACACATTTAGAGTCTTTTGGCCACGTGCTGAATTAGTCATGTCTGATAATGGTGTGCAATGCAGATGACAAGGCTCTGCAGTCTCCGGAGACCTGCAGCACAACCTGCTTGTCCACATTACCAAATAGAAAAGGGAAGTTCAATGTGATCACTTTTGTAATAAAAAAATGACCAGAATTGAACATGAAAGCTTGAAGTGTTTAAAGGAAATGTGCTTGTTTGCTGTAAAACCTGGTCACAAAAGAAAATCGATATCAATTTAATCTGTGTGCGTCTAGTACAGAGATATCTCCAGGATTTGTTTAGCCTGTTGGAGCCTAGCACAAAAGCTGGAGGCAGGGAGAGCTGCTAGTCTTGTCTGTTTGAAGCTAACATTGTGTCTTCCAACAACTCAAAAGCTGTCTTAGTTACTGTACATAATGATATCTTGTTACCAAGAAAGAGCCGCCAATCTGTTTAACAGTTTAGTCCACTGCAGAGGTAGGACAGTGTTCAAACCTGCAGCCTCATAATATGCAGCCCAGTCTCCTTAGGAATTACATTCATATGGACTAGCGCTTCTGTAGGGTACAATTTATGTACAATTCCAATGTTCAGTGCCAGTGCAGGACATAGAGCGTCCTTTGTGTAGTGAAATGTTGAGGTTGAGGTGGTGGTTTTGTGGTGGTTAAGTGTGGCTACAGTCACACTTCCAACTTTCATGCTGGAGTCCATGTCATGTCACAGACTAACAATGGTAATCTTAACTTTTTAATAGTAATAAAAACAATATTTTAATTCATTCATTCATTCATTTGGGAAATGTCCAACTGTTTCCCTTGGACACCAGTCACTAGTGTTCACATTCTTTCATTTACTTTGTGATACTTAGCAACGATGGGAAGGTTTGCTGAATGGGAGACTATTGCCATGCAATCATTTTGTTTACGTTCTTTCATTCATGGTGAAGGACAGCGGCGATCATAGTGAGCAGAAGGCTGTAAAGATGGCTTTGCTAGACACGTGTTATAACTTGCTTAATGATGTCATCTCTCTCAATCTCCACTGTTGAGAGAGAAGCTTGACGTGTAGTTGCATTTTTCGTGGAATTTTTGCACATCATTTACAAGGTAGCCTACAATATAGCTACAACGGCTATGTGTGTAGTCACCAGCTATGCCGCAACACCGTGACACAGAAGTAAAAATACAGCTTTACCTTAAACCTGAAATAACTTTTTTTTGGCAACTTTGGGGCAGCAGAAACAAGCTGTGAACACAACATTAACATATCACCACTTTTCAAGTTGATATGGTGAACTTAGCAAACAGTTTTACACATCCAACAGTTACAGAGCAGCATTGTCATTCGTTTTGAGTGTTTCTGGACACCTGATGAATGTAAGTCCAATATTCACGCTCCTAGTAGTGTCCAGTGGGTTTTTAAAGCTTTTTCACTGAAAACAGCTGCCTGCTGCAGCCGAACAAATATGTGCTGCACCACTGTATCCGATCCTAAAACCACAATGGAAAAACACACCTTGGACCTACATATGAGTGACAAATAAAAGGACAAACCAAATTAAAGTGTCTTGTAAGATGAAGTTCCACAATGAGCCTTCTGAACAGCTTCAATGCTCCTTGTCAGTGAGTGATATTCCTTCATTTAGTGTCTTGTTGATGAGAGCGCTGTCCAACACAACGCTCCAAAATCTCCCATAGGTCCCAGATCTGGTGACTGGCCACAGCATCATTTTCATACTCATCAAACCATTCAGTGAGGCCTCATCATCTGTATGGAAGACTCTGCATTTGAGTAAGGCTTATCCACTCATTTATTCATCTTTTTCCTTTAATTCATCACCCATGTCTATGTCTCTGGATGCCAAGAGACCCAGAGATCCAATTAGTTATATTTATCATTATGTCTATGCAATATATTATTAATGTTTGTCTACAATCACACTTCAGCTTGTTACCCTCTATTGACCCTCCCCCCACACCTTGTTTTATGTTTTATCTTTGATGATATTGAACTTTAAACAAATTTGATACTCATATTATATACTTCATAGGGATTCAAAAACACAAGACCAAATAAAAACTGACACACTTTCCACCATGGTGTGAACACAGCCTATGAAATGTAGGAACACATCTGTCTACAGAAGCAAAATCATTACCGCATCACCACAATAAGGGCATAAAATCATGTCACCACATGAAGCATGTTAGCGATTAAAGCCGATGTGCCCAAAATTACAACTTAATTTTCTCTGCAAAAAAAATAATAAAAAGACTGGAAACATTTACATCCCAGCCTTTGTACTACTTTAAATGATGTTGAATAGCAATATTCATTCATGCCAAGCATTAATGAATTCCTGGGAACGTAGCAATCGTTCATTCCTCCGTGTCAGTGTGAGGCATTAGGAGACGGAGTGTTTCTTTTTAAATGCTCTTTTATTAGTTCAGCTGCTAACACAGCTGCTTTCCCCTCATACTCATCCCTGTGCTCTCCCTGTGCTCTTGGACTCTAGCTGAACATAATTCCAACACAAAGAGCCTCAGAAAATGCACTCTCAGCCTCCTGTAAATGCAATTCATGACGAGGCTGCAGAAGACTTTTGTGCCAGGAATATGATTGCTTCATGGGTGCAGCAAGACGAGGCAATGTTGGCAAGCATTTCAGGATACATTCGGGACATTGTGCAGCTTGAAAAGAAAATTACCTAAAAATATGTTCGCAAACATGATCAGACATTTCTAAAGAAAAGGTCTGGAGGCATCGATGCTTCAGACATCCAGTTCAACCCCAAAATGAAATATTCATATGTGAAACAGCTTGCTCATACGTACCCCTGACAACACCGTTTGCTAAGTGGTCTTGAGATGGATTTGTGTGTGTATGTGTGTGCGTGTCCTTACATGCACTTACACATGCCTGTTTGTATTTGATTGAAGAAGAGACAATGACAGTGAAGGAGGGAAGATGTATTTGTTTGTGCTCTCGCCTCCAGAAGCCTCTCAGATCTCTCTGGGTTTCACATCAGAAGGGTTTCCCAGCCCAGTGGCAAAGCTTAATGTGTGTATTTGTATGGGTGTGTGTGGAGCAAGGTCAGTGCCTGAATACCTCTCATCATCTGCAGCAATAGTTTGCATCTGTCTCCTCAGTCTCTCTTCAAGCTGCAATTTGTCCATGAGGATTCAGGGTCAGGGTGCTGCAGTGGGCACTAAATGCTGCTACACTAATCCCTGACATAAGACAGACAGCTAACACTCTGTTCACGAAGAGCAATTCAAAGATTCTTGCGGTGTTGGCTCTGCTTTTGAAAAAAATCATAAAGTTTGTTTACAATGTTCAAGGTCTCCAGAAGATCATTTATAATGATTTTCAATGACCCAAAGACCTTTGGTCTAGTGCCTTTATCAGGTCACAGTTTCCACTTGGAAACACATTTTCATCCATTATATTAACCAGACTAAAAGTCTACAGCCATGCGAGCGGATCTGTGAGGCTGTACTTATGCATGCTAACATGCTCACACTGATAATGCTAACATGATAATGTTTAACAGGTATAGTGTTTAACGTGTTCACCATCGTAGTTTAGCATGAAAGTGTGCAAACATTTGCTAATTAAACACAAAGTACAGCTGAAACTGATGTTGGTAAAGTTTTCCAGGTATTTGGTTACCAAGGTTATCACAATTCATCGGCCTGATAAGAATATTCTCTGAAGAGTAAGGAAATACGAAGCCTCCTTCTCCAACATGGTGTATCTTTCAAATGTTTTAACACAGCAGAGAGGGTGTCCTGCACTCCTACAGTGGTTTTCTGCACAAAATCAAATCATCTCTGCTGCACTGTTGTTGGCTGAAATGTTAAGCATCAAAGTTCATTCTTAACCTTGGACATAGTAGTTTGACAAAACAATGACAAATGATAAGACAATGACAATATAGAAGGTGACAACTAAGCAAACTACATCTACTGATGAAGACAGTGAGACGTTTGAAAGCTCTGGAGACAGTAAGTGGTGTTTAGATTGCTTCTATACTATTTTCAGGGTCACGAATCAACTTTGATGCCAATTTTTAAATGTTTATCGGGGAAACTTTACTTATAACAATGTATAACCTCCCTTCTGTGTGTTATTTTAGCAATATTTCAAAATTGGTGCTAAAAATAAATTGAAAAATTTGAAAAAAAAGAAACAAAAGTATTCAAATATGTTTTTAGAATTTGGAGAATGAAATTGTGATTTTGTTTTTACTTAATATTTCTGTAACTTTTACTTTTACTCAGAGTTTCTTAATGGGTCCACATATTTATTTATTTCAAAACGCACTGTATTGAAATTCTGTACAAAAGTTCTGGAAAGACAATTTTAAAGAAAAATGACCAAATAAGATTTATCAAAACACTCCCGGCTTGTAACTACTTTACCACACAATCATAACATTAGTTTGATAAATGAATATATAAAAATAAGATATAGCTGACCTAAAGTTCACTATGATGAATGACACATCTCAAACCAATGTCATATCTCTGCAAACCTTCTGATTTCATATCTCTGCTAAACTTCTGTCAGCATTGCACACAGTGGAGCTCTCCATGGTTCAGATACTGTGGCTGTCAGCAGATAGAGCTGTCCTGGCTGCTCTCTCCTGTTATAGAAAAGCATTCAGGGTGGGATGGTTACCACCAGTGTGAAGTTCCAGCCAATCACTTGCCATGCCTAATCATTAACTTCACTTTCTGCCTAGGATATATGCTAGGATATACAGAAAACACCTCTTAGTTACACCTACAGTTTCATGCCTCTAACTACAGTTCAAGTTCATTTTCATAAGGTAGTGAAATGAAGTGCAAATAGTGGGAGCATGGAGGGTAACTCAATCTAAACCCTTATGGTATGCTGTCAAAAATGGGTAAGAGTTACGTATACATAATTCAGTATTTAGGACTAAAACAGGCACTTCAATCATGCCACTCTTTAACAACTGAAGTGGAAAGTCTCCAGCAGCAGATTCACACCATCCAAATGAAATGTTCCCGTCAGACATTTTGACATGTCAAAGCACAAAAAGCATAGGTGTAATTAACAGCCTTAATGAAGGCTGTGTTCCATTCAGGTGAATTAGTTCAGGGGTTTGGTATTGTACATTGTTACAGCCATAGTGTTGTGTTTCTTTCTGCTCTTTGTTTCAGGAAGCTCCCAATCAATTAACTCCTCCTATCCAATCAGTGGCACCTGATCCACCTACAGAAGACCCTTCCTCCACCTTTCTCACTCCACACCACTTTGTTTATTCTGTGTTTTCTTTTATTTACTTAATAAACCTAAAATTTGGTTTCTCTAACTTTGTTTTCTTGCTTCATGTTGCTTCCCTTGAGCCAGGGTCGTAACATACATGCCGGATGATCAGACAGGCTTCCTGTGATACTTAATAGAACACAGTAGTGTTAGTAGTTCCACCTGTGGTTTTCCCACTATGATGTCAAAATGTCTGAAATGTCTGAATGTGTGAATAAGGTGTATAGAGGAGCCAATCATGGACCAATGTGATCTTGCCAGTGAGTGGTTGAATCCATTCCATAAAAACCCTTTGAATTAAAGTTCAAATATCATTTGCAAATACAGATTCCATAATTTTCATCCTGATCAATAATATATTTGGAAACAAAATTAGGAAACTGAATAATAAGAGACCTTTTAAAAAATTGTTTCTGATTTGCACTGATGATTTTTGTTTCTTCATACTGACAGAAGACTATGAACCATCTCTGTACTGAGCATAATCATCCTACAACACTCTGCCTGCAACCAGTGGCCCAGTGCACAGAGAGCATGAATCTTCCTACTGGAGAGCAGAACAGAGTGACGCGGTATTTCCATTTACACCTCTGGGCCATATGGCAGCGCATGATGTAATACTGATGACTGTCTCTTACGACAGTAATCGCACTTTTGTTCAAGGTGAGATTCAAATCACTACACATTATTTACACTCCAGTAACCAGTTATATAAACTTCTGCTTGACACCAGTCGGGAAAATACACACTCATAGGCACCAACAAGTTGGTCTAAGCGATACAAGTCAATACAAGCAGGTTTGTATTGCTAAAAGCATGATGCATTAAATTCTTCTTTCTTATTAACATTTTATTTATACATTTATTTCATTTCAACAAGACAATTTTCAAACCAAGTTTTTTCGAATGTCGTATCGTATCGTAGGAAAACGCAAAATAATTAAAGGTCCAGTGTGTAGGATTGAGGGGGATCTATTGGCTGAAATGGAATATGATATTCATAATTAAGTTTTTATTAGTGTATAACCACCAGAAACTGAGAATCATTGTGTTTTCGTTAGCTTAGAACGAGCCCTTCATATCTACACAGGGAGCGGGTCCTCTTCCACAGAGCCCGCCATGTTGCACCGCCATCTTTCTACAGCACAGTAGCCCAGGACGGACAAACTAGCTCGAGAGAGGGTCTTTCGCGTTTTTATGTTGAAGTGGCAGCTTAAATTTGGTGGCGGTCGTTTCTATTTTCATATCGTCCAATCGCGAGATCACCAGGTTATGAGTTGATTTATAAAAGAGTGTGAACATTTGATTTAAAATATTTAAACATTAAAAAAAATCTATTTAATAGCGACGTCTCCTCTATTTAAACAACAGCTCCCTTTTAAGTCTGTGTGTCTGTGCTTGGTGCGACAATATCACAGCATCATGTTTAACATTATTATCTTTAATATCACAATCCAGATCATATCCAGAACATTAAATGGAGCGACGCCTGCAAGCTAGTTCAGGCAGGCAACTCGAGCTGCACTGCTATACACGTTTAATATGCCTCACTCTCCACAACAATCCACTAAACAATTTGGCCGTCTATTTAAGCTGGAAAAATTTCCCAGCTCTCCCTCTGCCTGTCAATGCTGCTGCTGCCCTGTGTCAGTATTGCTTCAGCCCCACCACCACCCCAGCATCCACCTGTAGGCTCTGGCGGGGGTTTAAGATATTTGCTCATCACTCCCTAATATCTCCATGTAAACATATCTGTGGGGAGTGATGAGGTCGGAGCCTAGACGCCAAACTCTAACTATGGTCTGTCGCTGTAATAAACATTTCAAACGTGAGTTGTCTGACTGAACTAAAGTTATTGTGATAAATATTGTTCAGTAATCTTGTTTACATAAAGTGTTTCGTGGGTTGTGTGGGTGCTGGTGCTGGGGGGAGTTGGTGGGTCAGTCTGAGTCATAAAGTCCAGGGCCATTTTTCATTCTGAGTACGTCCCTGTTTAAGTTGTATTTCATTTAATGTTAATGCAGACTTCAATATTCGTTTATTTATCGCAAGTCATATCGTCATCGCAATATTGAACACTGTTATCGCACATCGCAGATTGTCCTCATATCGTGCAGGCCTAGTATGAAGACAGCGGCTCTGCCACCTTCTTCTCCACCATGGTGTCTGTGTTTACTTCTTGCTAATGAAACTAGTTGATTGCTGTTCTCATTGTGATTGGCGCCTTCTCCAGGATACATAAAGTAATGACATTCTAGTGAGGTAATGTCAAAATTAAATTAAAAAAACATACGTGAGGCAAGTGTTTCGATTATTCATCATGTGAATAAAGGTGACGATATATCGTCCTGTCGATTATTTGTCCCAACCCTAATAAACACAACCAACTGAAAAATCTACATTTTTGCACTCACAGCATTTGAAAC
>NTHP01000725.1:2075-33798 GCA_003416845.1 Oplegnathus fasciatus
ACAAATGCATGGACTAGTTTTTCTGCATCTCTTTGAGACAGGATGTGTCTGATTTTTACAATGTTACATAAATGAAAAAAAGGCAGTCCTTGAAGTTTGTTTCATATGGGAGTTAAAAGACATATCCTGATGAAAGATGACTCCAAGATTCCTTACAGTGGCGCAGGAGACCAGGGCAGTGCCATCAAGCATAACTATATCTTCAGATAATGGATCTCTGATCTCTGAGATGTTTGGGCCCAAGTACAATAACTTAAGTTTTGTTTGAGTTTAACAGCAGAAAATTGCAAGTCCTCCAGGTTTTTGTGTCTTTAAGACACACTTGAAGTTTAGATAACTGACTGGTTTCATCAGGCTTGATCAGGTATTGTCTGCATAACAATTAAAGTTTATGGAGTGTGGAGCAGCATATAGAATGTGAATAGAATTGGTGGAACTCCGTGACTAACTTTGGCAGGCATGGAGGATTCATCGTTAACATGTACAAACTGAGATTGATCTGATAAATAGGACCAGCTTAGTGCAGTTCCTTTAATGCCAATTAAATGTTCAAGTCTCTGTAATAGGATGTGATGGTCAATGGTGTTGAATGCAGCACTAAGATCTAACAAGACAAGTACAGAGACAAGTCCATTGTCTGATGCAATCAGGAGGTCATTTGTAACTTTCACCAATGCTGTCTCTGTGCTAGGATACACTCTAAATCCTGACTGAAAGTCCTCAAATAAACTTTTGTTCTGCAGAAAGTCAAACAGCTGATTGGCGACTGCTTTCTCAAGGATATTGGAGAGAAAGGAAAGGTTAGATATCGGTCTATAGTTGGCTAGAACAACTGGATCAAGATTAGGCTTTTTAAGAAGAGGTTTAATTACAGCTACTTTAAAGGACTGTGATACATGGTCTGTTAATAAAGACAGATTGATCATATCTAGTAAAACTTAAAATTCTCTATAAACACACACCTGTGAGCATTACATCAGTATTACTGTGCCAAAGAAATTGTTTCAAAATACCAGATTTTATGAGAAGCATTGTCCTGCAGAGCCGGAGAGCCGTTCCAGACCCAGTGTTTTAGACGTACGCCTGCGTAGAGAAGAAGAAGAAGAAGAGTTCCAAGACCCACCGCATGCACGAGTTTGAACATCAGATGAAAATAGTGGTACAACGAACGGTAAAATATGTGTAAAATACAAGTGAAAATTTTTTGAAATGCCGTGCAATGACATTGACTACATTTGACTTTTAATGCTAACGTTAGCTAACTACCTTCAATGAATAATGGCAACCGATCCTTTCTGGGAACCAGCTATAACTTGGGATAGATGGCTAACGTTAGCTTCAGCGTGAATTCATGAATTTTATCAATAGTAACGTCATTGATATATCGGTAAAGATGTAATTCATTCCCTGTTATAGTCCAGGTTGATATGTGCCAAATTAATGTCACCATGTTATGCGCTGTTGTTTTAGAGCCACATTACAATTCAGCAACACACTGAAGTGTCACTACCTGTACAGAAAGGTGGAATATTGTTTCATTGTCCTTTCTGCGCTAAAACAAAATTCAAACCGGCGAGGAAGGACAAGGTAGAAGGACCATTTAGATGGGCATCATAATAGGGCGATCGTCCTGGAAGGTAACATAGATTTTCTTTTCCTAATTCTATGTGAAAACAAAACAAACACTCCTTCAATAGCTTTACACACATCTCACTATTATTGTAATGTTGTTAATTAACTGTTGACTATTAATGAATAAATCCACAATCCTAATTTTGACATTAAAAAAAAAGAAAAAGAAAATTGGTGACTATTTTTATCTGTAAGAACAAAAACAAAAGTGTACTACTACTACTACTACTACTACGGTAGTAGTTAAAAATGCAAAATTCCCATTTTGACATCAAAATCTTGCATTTTTAACAGTTTGGGATCCCTAAATTCTCCAGACCTAAACCCTCCTATCTCTGGTAAGAGTTAGCCAAACTGAATCTACATGGGGATAAATACGTTGTTACGGGGCTAGGGCTAAGGAACCCAAGTGCAAGACACAGGAGACGAGGAGACTGGGGTTTTAAAGTGAGATGATAATTTATTGCAGGACTTAACGGGATGGAAAGAGAGCTGGGGAAGAGCGGGGCAGGAAGCGTGAGCTGGGCTGGTGGCTGGCTGAGCTGAGCAGGGGGAGAGACAGCCCCTGACACAGAGCAGGTGGAACTGCAGAGAGAGGAAAAAACAGGATTAGTTGAAGGTATAGGCAATGAGCAAATAACTACAAGCAAAGCTGGAAATGCAGACTGACTGGTCAGGTACCACAATCTGGCAAGGTGGATATGGAAGAGCTGAGTCTTTGTAGGCGTCTTGATTGTAGGATGGGGTGCAGCTGGTGGGACTCTGCTCTGGCTCCAGCACACCTGTCTCCTCCTAGGATAATCACACACACAGGGAGAGGGAGGGAGAGAGAGAAAGAGACTGCAAGCTAGGCAGAGGTGGAGGGTGTGACATACGTTAAACATATTAAGAAAAACCTGTAAGGCTTAAGTATACAATATTTGATTACTTGAATTTCACTCCAGATTATCTACAGATTATCCACTATTCAGATTATCTACTGATGTTTTAAAACAAGTAAACATTGTCTCACCCAAACAGCATCAACAGCGGTCCTTTGAAACAGGAAAAAAGACAAAAAAAAAAAAATACGAGTATATTACTGCTAAATTTGTAGGAAGTGTTCAACATATTAATTAAATATTTCGAACGATACCTGGGGCCAGTTGCACAAAACACCTTGAAGTTTTCTCCATTAAGTATGACACTTAAGGCTTAATTTCTCCTTAGCTGAGGGATTTACTTAACGGTGTTGCACAGAATCTCTGAAAAGGTTTCCTTAGTTAAGGGAAAATGTTAAGGCATTTACTGCCGTTTGTTTGCTTGCACCTGCACTTGTGATACAAGTCTCACAAGGTTGGCCAATAGATAGTAAAAAAAAGATGGCGGAAGAAAAGAAGACAAGAACAGAAGTCCCTCTGTTGGCTCGGACTACAGTCTGCCTGTCGAGAGCAACAGCTTGATCCAGGGCGCTAAGATGGAGGCAGGTCTCTGTAAAGATGTGGGCCTCTGATTTCCCGTTGTTTGGCCAGCCTGAGTCCCATTTCGTCCACTCCACCTTCCCATGACCGGACATTAGCCAGAAGCAGCCTTAGGTCCAAGCTGTTAGCTTAGCTCTTATCTCGTCTCTCTTCCCTCTCCTCCCGGGGCGGTCGCACCATCCACAGCGGCATTTGGTCCGAGTGGTCGTTAGATCGGGCAGTGATCGTGTCAAGGTCCGCTGCTCTTAACCCTAACCCCACGCTTCATTTTCCAAAGCCTATGATTGTATTTCTGCCACAGGTAATACGTGTTTCAGCAATAAAGCCGGAAAAAATACCAGCTTAAAACAAACATGTAGCGAAGTTTGAAGGAGCTACGGCCGCAGCTTCTGGATGGAGGTGTCAACAGCAAAATGAGCTGTTTTTGAACCAGGTTTTCTAGTAGTTGTGAACCTTTATTTTCACTCAGATTTTTGTGGGTGCTTAATGAGACACTGAACTTTGACATCATAAATGCATTTTTACTATTTCAAGCCAGGTTTCCAGAGGCTTTAAGTGAATCTATTGGGTTCTCCCGGTTGCAAACACTCTTCTCGGGATGCGTTCACTTCCTTCATTTATCACCATAAACTAATAAAATAAAGTTTTTTTCCTTACTTTGGTTGCTAAGGTCTTTTGTGCAACGGTTTAACTAACTTTAAGGGATTCCTTAAATATAAGACCAAGATGAGATAAGTCTTCTCCTTAAGGTTTCCTTAAATGTTCACTTAAGGGTGTTTCGTGCAACCGATTTTATTCTAAGGAAACCTTAACTCTGCCTTGAAGGAAAATCATAGGTGTTTTGTGCAACTGGCCCTGCATCCTTTGAGAATTTCTTCTGCTGTGTCTCTTCTTAGATTTTGAAGAGACTGTTTTGATGAGTCAATGTGAAACGTCTGTGGTATGTTTGGAGATTCCATCACTGTCATCTTGGCCATCTGCACGGATGACCTAACAACACATACTCTGTATAATCTTAAACAACATGTTATTTTATCTATCATAAAAACAACGTGTTGCATAGAATCACCTGCATGACAAAGATCCCACAACTGGTGTCATCTTTCTGGATGGTGTGGGTTATTTTACCAGGCTGCCACTTGATGTTAACCCAGTCCTCCTTTCCAAGTCTATTCCGGCGCATCTTGAAATACTGTCTACAGGAGGATGAAAGGAAAATCATTGTGGTTTACATTTGTGCTCACTCAATGGCTTTACTAAATGTGTCTGTCACCTCTTTACTTCCCATAATCTATTAAATATTACCCACATCTGTAGCCAGCCTTTCTGGAGTCCCCGACTTCATTTGACCCTTGCAGAGGATAAACCACAAAAGTGTGGTTTGAAAGGGCATGGAGATACTGTTAAAAAGTAACATATCATGAAACCATACCGTCTTCAAATATGTCAGCAACAACAACAGCAACAATAATAAAATAATAAGCTCTATTCCTCTGCGTGACCTTTTCTGGTGGAGGGATTAAGGTGATGACCTTGTCAACTGTGTACCAGATCTTTTCCTCCATTCACAGCCAAAAAAACCAAAACGTTTTTTCCCAGTGTTGTGCATGACTTTGACCACCAGGGCACCAGCAGACAGATGAGGCATAAAATAAAAAGACATGGAGCAAAACATGGCAGGTATTGCAATCTCACATAAAATACTATCAAATAAAGTTTGATTGAAAGGGAATGGAAATATGACAATGGAAGATGGCCAAATGAGAATAAATGGAATATTTGTATTGGAAATATCATGCAATGTAATGAATATTGAAATATGTGAGAGAAAAAAAAGAAAAGATGTACAAATCACCTTCTTCTGCATCCTCAATCATCAATTAAATCCCATCTGGAAAGGAATAGTGCTCAAGAGATAAAAGTTCTTCTTTCCTCTATATTGCATTGTCGGCCATCATCGCTGATGAAGAAGAGTTTTTGGATCCTTGGATGGTTCTCCTTCAGGAACTGAAGAACTGGTTCAAGCAGAGCCCAAATGGCAGGAGGATCGTGCTTCATGGAAGGTGACAAGGTGCAGAATGTCAGTGTACCATCTGTGGTGTACACAACAGCATTGTGCAGTGTTGTCTGCCTGTGGGATGCTCCGAACTTTCTGCTCACATATTTGCACTGCCAGTTTTCTGCATAGTCAATGTGAAGAATAGCTTTGTCTTCTTTTAGAGATATGTGCAAGGACTGTAGCTGTGTGTACTGATGATGGATGTTGAAGAGGTGCTTGCACACTCCAAAAGGTAGCATTTATAGCAGATACTCCTGTCATGACTTTCATGTTCGTTTACTGCTGCATTTTCCTAAATATTGAGATGCAAAGTCAAAACAAATGCCCGCTTTGCTACGAACAGTCTGTGTTTCATCATTGTGTGTAATTTTCAGATCAAGATTTTATCAGCAGTATCTATCTATTGTGTTGTATTGGTTTCTAGGTAATTCTGACATGGGTTTAATGTTGCTTTATTGCAGCAATTTCTTATAATGAGATGCTTGATGCTTTGAAGGTGCACTTTATTTAATTGCCTTTTTTAATGTGCAGGTACATTTTCATTGCAAAAATGTGTCTTGCAGTTGAAGACTTGATGACACAATTTGATTAACCAAACATTTTTATATAAATTACTTGGCAAATAACACTGTGTGCAAACACGTTTCTAATGGTTTTCCTGAAATGAATCAGGTGACTACAGCCCCAGTGACAACAAGCAAATGTTCACCCGACAGCCACACAACGGCAGAAACAACACCCACCAATGGCCATAATCTGACAACCAAAAGTAGTCCTCACTTATGCCTTTTGGCATGGGATGAACTGGTAACACACACACTGACAAAACAGTGTTGTCAGGGAGGACTGATGAAAGAAGGGTGAAGGGTGGAGCAAGGGTCCGATCCTAATCTTAAAGGTCTACCTTGACTTATTTCCTACCTGAGCAGGTGCTGCCTGGTGAGGACATGGATGTTCTCTTGTGAACAAACCCAGTTTCATAGAGTCAAGTGTTTGCTTGAGTTATCTGTCAGTATTCATTGATGTTATTTGTAGCCGTCTTCCGACTTGAAGCAGTGTGATAACCTGTGAAGCTACGGTCTGCTGTCTTTTTTGTCAGTACATTTTGACAATAGATTAGCAAAATGATTACTGTCCATCCATAGAGACCGGGTCTAAAATCAGAGGCTTGACCTCTGACTTCTAAGCTTACTCTACAGCTGCTGCACATTGGCAGGTGCTATCTGTCTGTCTTGCATGGTGTAAGCCTTACAACAGAGATTTATTACCATAGTCCCTCTGTCACCCTCCCCACTGGTAGAGGACTACTATTTCTAGTCAAGGACAAGCATTCAAAATAGCTCTATCTGTGTATCTATTGTCATGCAGACATCTGACTCTGTATACTTTGTATACTCGGGGAGTGGTAAATAAGAAAGATTATATGTAGTCATGAAAACTAAACATTATATTTCCTTCAGTCTGACCAGAGTGGCTCCCCTTCAAAATTTTCAAATATGGAGAGCCGATGTGTTTATAGCGAAATGGATATGAGTGACCTGAAAAGCATTCTCTCTGATGCCATCCCAATAGCTGACAGGATTTTCCAACAGATCCTCCACTTTGCCCTTTGAGCACCAGTTAGCCTGCCTGATGAATAGACACAGGCTGATATTAGCTTATTGCAGATATATCTGGGTCACTATTCTTTAATAACAAGATTTAAGGGATCCTTTTTAACAATGTTTGTTATTTGTTCCTGTTGTTTGTTCCGGCTGCTGTACATTCATCCATGTGAGACACAGCCACACATATTTACAGTATATGCATATTTATAACTGTGTAACAGATATGTTATATCGCCTTCATTTTCTACCTTTTCGACAGAATATTTTACCCCAAAAATTGTTGTCACAAAGGTTACATAAGACCTGAAAAATGTAGATATTGCACTATGCCTTTGGACTTAGAGGAGTTTGGTATCTGCCAACAAAATGTGTCCTTTCATCTTTTGTCAGTTTCAACCACTGAACGTAAATGTGTGATTTAAAGGTAGCCAAACCACAAAAATCCCCTACAGACAGCCGCTGACATGTCAGTTATACTGCCTCTGCTAAGCTAAGACAGAAACCTTTTGGTGAGACTAGTTTAGCTGGTGTTACTACTTTATCATTACTGGATTTTACTGCCTCAGGATTTATGTGGTATAACAAACTGAGTTATTAAGATGTGTTTTTTTTAATTACAAGAGATAGGTAGGAAAAAGTACTTACATTCAGCTGTATCTATGACTAGCTGTGGCCATCGTACCAGCTAGCTTTAAATAAACATAGCTTTAGCTGCCTTGTTGGCTGTCTCTGTGTGGCAGAGAGTGCAGTAAAGCTGCCAGTATGCTTCTTCAGAGGTGCTTGTCAGGTGGTCGAATCGCTTCGGAAACCCCCTCCCCCCACACCTTTCCGACGGTGGACTGGAAGGGCCTGTGTCCGATCATTTCTGTAACTTTTTGAATCCAGCAATCTGACATACAGACCCACTTCACTCTGTGATTGGTCAGCTGTGTGGGGGTGAGAAAGGAGCCAGGGTTTGAACTTCTCTCTTGCTCTTTTTTTATTCTTGACACAACTATGTCACTTTTCGTGTGAACAACCGAGTGCAACACTATGAATGTCTCCCAGGAATAACAATATTGCATCTCCCTCTCCATGACGGCCAGCTTTTCACTCCACCTTCCAGTGTGGATGTCAGGTATAAATACTTTTGTTTTCCGACGTGGTAGGAAAACACGTCATACAAACTAGTTCTGTTTGAGCATAACGCGACCCTAAGTGTGACAGCTCTTTGGGTGTTAGAGGCCAGAGATTTGCAAGCCAGAATGTAGCTACTGTGGTTTCTCTTGATTATTCAATCTGCAGTAAAGTTACTGCAAAACTTACTGAAGTTACTGTAACTTTGCATGTTGTTTTGCATGTTGATTTCTATTCTGTTCTCTATACAGTAAGACAGATGTCACAAACTTACATTCTGGTCTTATCTCCATTTGACCAAATATGTAAATATGTTTAGACTTTGCAGGCCAGTAGAGGACAAGTCTGAGAATAAAAGAGTTTCATATAAAAATGACAACTGGAGGATCAATGCTGAAATGAGCTGAGCTGAACACAGAGAGCATCTCCACTTAGGCGTTTGTGTCAATGTTCCACTACTGTTGAGTGGCTTCTGTTGTTTCCTATTTATAGATCTTGCTCTCTTTATCTCTCTCTCTCTGTCACTCCTCCCTCTATCACCCTTGGATTTTGCGGGATGGGTCGAGAGCTTTTTTAGTGCCACACTCCTCCAACAATAAAGACTGAGGCAGTTATTGCTGGCAGTATTTGTCCTGTGTCTGAGTGCAGTGGTGTGTCAGAGGCAGGGACGGACCAGCAGCCATGGATGACGTATATAAAGCAGCGGTGAGTACAGATAAGGCCAAGTATGATGTGCTGTTTTATTTCTCTATCTGATGATAATTCACTTTGAGGTGATGTCTTCTAAAGCATGTAATAATCAGAAAATCCTGGAACAGATAATGTCCTTGTGTGTTATGCTTCTTCAAAAAAAAAAGGACAAACATAAAACAAGCACACTCTGTTGCATGAAATGATACGGTTAGGTCTGCTGGCATGGATTTGATAAAGTTTAGAAGCCACTGTGACAGCTGCTCCTGTAATTCCAAAGCCAACAGTTAAACAGTCTTAGACCAAAACACCCACACACTTGAGTTAAAACCTAACTACTACCTTTGTGAAGCTACCACATAAAACTTGAGACTGTGTCAGAGAGGTAACATATTTTAAAGTATACATCACAGTCTTTGTACTGGACAGATCTAGGTTATATGAAAATAGGGAATTTTAGGGGTAAATTAATGGATTTCTGAAAATGGAATTGATTTGTGGTCAGGGCCGTAGCTACTGTTGAGGACGCTGAGGTCATGTCCTTGGTATCTTTTGGGGGGAATATGAGTGCTTTAACAACTGGGGGGTGGGTGGTACATTCTACATTTTGAAACTTAGCACACATGGTTTGCTTTCTTTTGGGCGATTCCAGTATTTTTAGAATAATTATATATAGATTAGACTACTTTTATAAAATATATATATATATATAAATAAATGGTTCAGTATTTCTCAAACATAATTTTATTCCATCAGTGCATAGATGACTTTGATACAGGATTACAGAAAATATAATGAAACAGAATTGATGAAAATTAAAAATATCCAAATAATGAAAAAATGAAATGAATGTACTCATGACATCAGTATTTCCAAGGTCCCTTCTGTCGTCCTGACTGCAGTTGGGCTTGTGGTTGTTTCCGACGATCACTGACTGGAGTTTATTTTATACCTTCATTTGATTACCACTTTTTAAAACTATATAATTATAGTATGTTTAACAACAAACAAGACAAACAACCTAGAGTCTCTGTGTGTTCCTTCAACTTTTATGACAGTGAAACAATAGGTGGGATCAGCCCAGACAGAGCACAGAGTGACAGGCTGCTGTGGTCAGTTCATGTGTCTGTGCCTGACAATAGAACAATGAACAGTTGGACAGTTCAGGAGAAGCGAAGGAACAGCTGATGGCTATTTAAACCCCCCTACATTGTACTCTGTCACACAACAAGAATAGTAAGTGAAGAAGGCAGTGTGTCATTGCAGTCATACAGCACTGACAGCAGCACAGACGCGAGCTTATCAGTGTGGTCGCTGAGCTGAAGTTCAACTCCAACCGTACAGTGGTCAAAAACACAGTGACATACAGTATATACAATGTTCATCCTGATTGTGTTTCCCTTAAGGTTGAGAACTTGACAGAGGAGCAGAAAAATGGTGAGGAAACTATTACTGCTATTACTTATTGTTATTATTACTAACTTACCATCTTTACCATTATATACCTACAACTGATAATACTCATAATCTAAAAATGTGACTACTACTACTAACAATACTTTGTAAAGGAAAAGTCTTATTTAACTGACAGTTTGTCTTTACAGAAACAATAAAAAAACAATAAAATAAAATATATTTTTATATTGTTGTGTACAAGCACATCTACTTAATGGACAAATGATGAAGGCCGTCAGTGTGGCACTCCCTTTTAAATATTAGATCGTTGAGAGATTTATCACGAGCTGCCATACGTCCATGAAGTCCCTTTCATGAACTTGGCACTGAGCCTCCCAAGAGAGGAACTTTCCTCTACACTGATGATTTATTTTATAGACCTTTTCTAAGAACCTTTATAGGAACACAGGAAGTGTATTTGCATTTCAACTAAATTTGGTTCCTGGGCCGTAAAAGGAGTACCATAGGATTTATATCAGGAGGAGAGGTAGCTATTTCTTGTCATGTTTATTGACATTGATATATATATTCTGATCGAAGTGAGATAAAGTGAAACAGTGCAGATGAGGGCGAAGGCTAATGAGTAAGAGAGAGTGAGGAGATTGAGAAAGAACGACCAAGTAAACGAGAGAGATAAAACTTTACCATCTGCTAATTGTTTCAACATTGTTATCTACTAAAACAGAAATAAATAAGCATAAAGTGCCCACAGATTGCCACTACTGCCCCCTCTGCATGTCTCCGTTCAAAGATCAAGAATCATACAGCACTAAAGCCCAAGCAACGCTACACCGACTCTGTGATGTTGTTTTGTCGTGTGCAAAAGTTGCGTCCCAGACAAAGCTGCCATTTTTAATCCATTATTTGACGAACCTTAATGGTTTTTCAGGTGTGGTTGGTTGGTCATTTATTTATTTTATTTCCTTATTCATATGTTTGCTTAACAGGTGTGTAATTTACAAATGCTTTCTTAATAATTTCCTTTTCAGATGTCTCCTGAAAAGAAATATGTAGTTTGGTACTGATTATAGGTAAAATACAGACAATTGATACACCTCTACTTAATTAATTCCAATAAATTGCTAATTTAACATGGATAGTCTTTTCAGTCTCTCACAGCAGTGGAATAAAGTTTCCAATAAAAAATGAATAATGAATATTTACTTGTGTTATGGTGGAGCTGATCCTACTTCCCCTGTAATTAGAACAAAATTAGAGTTATTTCCATGTAACTTCCTTTTCCTTTATTTGGGAATTACAGATCCGTAAAACATTACATAACATTAAACATTACTACAAAGCATTACTGATGAATTAATGTTGTGTTGGGCCCCAAAAAGACTTGCCTGGCCCTGCTTGTAAATTGTACTGTGATGGTTGTTATGTTGTATAACATTCCTAAATGTTTTTTATGTCAGCAATCCTTCTTGGTGTGACACTTTGGACACAGATGTCTCTGTTTGTAGTTATGAGTAAGTTAAACACCTACTGTATCTCCTTGCTATGTCACTTCTAGAGTTCAAGGCTGCGTTTGACATCTTCATCCAGGATGCAGAGGACGGCTGCATCAGCACCAAAGAGTTGGGGAAGGTGATGAGGATGCTGGGACAGAATCCCACCCCTGAAGAGTTACAGGAGATGATTGATGAGGTGGATGAGGATGGTATGTCAGTATTATTAAGCCTGTCACATCACTGTAGATATATTAAAATTATTTTAACAGCACTAAAGCAACTGGAATGTAAATTTAATTTTGATTTTGAGAGGTTAAATAACTGCAAATATGATATAGCGATATGGAGTCTTTATAATATCATGGTGTATGTTCGCAGGCAGCGGCACAGTAGATTTTGATGAGTTCTTGGTTATGATGGTCCGCTGCATGAAGGAGGAGAGCAAAGGAAAATCAGAGGAGGAGTTGGCTGAACTGTTCCGCATGTTTGACAAGTAGGTTTCTCTTTGTAGTTCTGTTCACACACTGCACAGAGCCACTTCAAAATTCAAAGGGAACGTCACCAAGTTAATATGAGAGACATCAGTGCTGACTCCCACTAGTGGATTGACAGATGATGTTTTCAACACCACTTAAGTCAAACAAAGCTCTCTTTGCTCGGTACTCAACACCTCGCTGGAACAGACTGTGCTAGAGAGAAAGGACTGAAAGTTCAGCACAGCACACTCAGAACAGTTTAGTGTTACAAGGGTTCAATTCAGCAGATGTTCCAGATGATTATAAGACTGATTCCTTTATCTTCTGTTTAGGAACGGAGATGGCTACATAGACTTAGAAGAGCTGAAGAACATGCTGGAGTCCACTGGAGAGGCCATCACTGAAGACGACATTGAGGAGCTGATGAAGGATGGAGACAAAAACAATGATGGCAAAATTGATTATGACGGTACGGGAGCCAGTCCGTTAGTAACGCGACCAACTGTGTGTCCTACAAACAATGTTCACGTGCAAAGATTTTGCATTTTAAAGTTTGCAGAAAACAAAACAACAACTCCTCCAAACTAAACAACAAAATACATCATTGATCATCATCTTCCAAAACAACACATATGAGCATTTTCGTGTTTGTCACTGAGAGAGTCAGAGTCATTATTCACACGACCACTAGAGGTCCTTCACAGAAAAATGTGAAGAGTGTGATCAAATGACCAATTCTAAGGACAGTTTTAAATATAATGCTATCCAGATTACACTGGTCATGACAAAGGTCATGATTAAAGCTGCATTAATCTTTTTTTATTTTGGCCACTTGGGGGCAGCATTCCAACACAAGTTGAAAAACACCCACATTTAAAGCATAACTAAAAGCATTGGTTTCCTCATTAGGGAAAGATCGTGTTCATTATTTAAATAATAGTTATTTCTATAATGACTATTAGAGACAGGAAGTGAACCACCAGTGTTAAAGATATTATTGCTTTTTGCTGCACTGCATGGTTCACACGCTATCCCACCCTGAAACATTTTAAATCAGGACTCCTAACCTTCATACAAGAGGGTAACCAGAAACCATAATATATGTATGTATATACACTCTGTATACAGCATATGAAACAACCAGTATATTGACTTTGTGCATTCTCTTTGACAGAGTTCCTTGAGTTCATGAAAGGTGTTGAATAGAGGATTCAGCTGGAGGCCTCACACCGCGGGATCTTCGCTTTCTATTGACTGCATCATCATCTAAGGCCATTCCTGAAGACATGCCTCCACCTTTTGTCTTCAACAGTGCAAACAACACATCTGTCCTGTCAGTAATTCTTAAACAACCCCACAGAGGCCCTGAAAGGTTTGCCGAGAGATCTCATTGACTGCAAATATCTTTATTTCTGATAGTGATGATAAATCAAATTGTCATATATAAAAACTATTTTCAATAAAAAGATTTTCATAATTGCAGATTTTGTCATATGTGATGTAACATGTTCATTAAATCATATTTTACATCTTGAGAAAAATAACACTGAACTTATTATTTTCAGAGATGGTAGATTGGGAGATTGTAGATCCCAGAAACCTGGAAGCTTTCACAGCTGACTTGTGTTGAGATGTGGTGACTGTGAAGGCCATAGCATATGATTCACATCATTTTCATACTCATCAAACCATTCAGTGACCCCTCATGCCCTATGGATGGGGGCATTGTCATTCTGGAAGAGACCGCTCCCATCAAGATAGAAATGTTTCATCATAGGAAAAAGGTGATCACTCAGAACAACTTTGTACTGATTTGCAGTGACCCCTCCCTCTAATGGGACAAGTGGAAAACCATGCCAGCAAAATGTCCCCCACAGCATAGCAGAGCCACCGGATCCCCTCACTGTAGGGGTCAAGCATTCAGGCCTGTGCAGTGCCAACCACAATTTCCAACCCTATTTACTGAAGTCTGTTCCATAGATCCAAATGCAGATGTCACTTTAGTCAGTGTTCGTATTGAAACAAGAGCCAGTTGAGCTCTTTGTGACTGAAGCTGAAGCCATCCGTGCCCCAACAATGAACCCTCTTTCAAAGTCACTTTGATCTTTTCCTCTTGCCATCTTGTTACAAAATCAGAATCAACTGGGCCTGCTCAGGATTTTATACATGATAGAGAGCATGATTAAATGTTAATTGCTTAATTGTACCATGCAGTGCACCTGTGTGGAAACATCTGCATTTGTTATGTTTCTCCACTCATTTATTCAGGTTTTTCCTTTAATTTGTCACCTGTCTGTAGATGTTGATAGTATTAAATATGCTACAGCAGATTTTTGGTAAAGTTTACCATTTAGAATTTTACAAACTATTCTATAACAATACAAGAAGTTTGTCACACTATGATTTTTATGAAGCGAAGATAAATTCCATCATCCAGCCTCAGCCTTTTCTTTTACATGCTCATTGTGTTGTTTTGGTCATGGTTCACTTGCTATCCACTCAAGATGGTCCATTCTGGGACCACCCACCAGTCGAAAACCACCAGATTATGGAGTACTCAGGAATGAAAAAGATAAATGTTCTGTGTCATATTCAGTCAAAGGAAGGCTGGTTTTCTGGCTGTATTAGAAGGACCCTTTCAAATGGGACAAAGTGCAGACTGTGGGGAATCCAGACCCTGAATTGTGATATACAGTAGCTTTAGCATAATGCTCCGTCACAGGTGTGGTTGATTCATTAGTGTGGAGGAGGGAAAGCAGGACCTGAAAAAGATAAATCATCTTCATGCAGAGTGAGGTCTTGGCCTTTCGGCGGTACTGTACATGTAGTTCAATCCATCGACCAGCAGGTGGTGGAATAACTAAAAGAAAGAGATGAATACAAGGGTACCTATAATACATTTACATTTATTTATCATTATCTAAATGCTGATGTCACATAAATTTTGACCTCCGGATGAATGGAAGAATTTATTTGTTGACTCCTTTGGTGTGCTTTCCACAGAACAGCAAGGGAACAGCATTACCAACCATGAGGGTAACATGGAGGTTTGGGCACATCACTAGTGCTACATACAGCGCACATGCACTGCCACCTAGTGCAGAAGCCTGTGCAGGTCTCTTATGTTAATTATAGACAAAAGCTGTATTTCAGACATTGCAATAACTCTGCAAACACTATATTCTTTACATGTGTGTGTCTCAAGAACTGGTGCCAATTGTTCTTGCCAGCATTTCTTTCTTTCTAAAACTGCCCTCTGGTGAACAAATATTCATTAAATCTTACACAGCAGGCAGGTCCAGTTCCAAACCACGTTTTCTTACATGTAGGGAAATTGTCTCAACCATCTGAAGTTGGAAAGAATACAGAAAAATCCTTAAAAATCAGCTGTCTGTGCTACAGCACGCTAAGGCAGCGTACATTATGTAGTCCACCACTTTGGTTCATCAAAACCTGTTCACCACTTCTACATTTTAGGCTTCTAATTCTATACTTTCTTGCTGAGAGATGAGAACATTGATAGCACTTTCATGCCTGTGTGTGTGGGTTATGTGCCAAACTATTTCTTGTTACTGTACTATTACTATGTTGCTGTTTAACAAACTGTACAAAAATGTGCACCTGTCTTACGATATTCTAAAATACAAGCATAGCAATATATAGTATGAATGGAAGTTGAAAAATGAAAAAAGTGTATGAACTATGTGGAGTGATCACACTGCAAAAAGAACATGAAAACAGTAAGAATAGGAACAGAAACAGTGAACTGACTTTAGGTCTTCCATGATTATAACCCTGTCCAGCAGTGAGAGTGGAGTTGTACAGATTGATGGTCAGTGGGGGGAAGGATCTCCTATGATGCTCAATGATACTGTACATCTCAGTCGTATCAGTCTACTGCTGAAGGTGCTCATGTGTTCACCCAGAAAGCATTTTTCTGCAGGCTGTAGTCTGAACATAATGACCCTAAACCAGCACAATAAAAAACACTTCTAATCGGTTCCTGTTTCAACTATGTCACAGTCAGTAACTACTTTTCTATTGGCTGGTGAATATTTTGATGATCCTGAGAGCAAATTCTGTCATGATGATGTGTCATGTTAAACAAACTGATTGTTGACTCGTTTTTCTCTCTCTAGCTCAACATTTGGTCCTGATTTAAGTACAGGCCTGCCTTCTCTCTCTCTCTCTCCCTTTCACTCTCTCTCTCTCTCTCCCTTTCACTCTCTCTTTTTCACTTTTTCTCTCTCTCCTTATCTGTCTTTCTTTCTCTCAGTGCAGCAGGTATTGTCCGGATCTGTCTTTGCAGGAGGAATGTTTTAATCCCTGTCAACAAAATGAAGAAGTAAGGAGGGTGTACGACCTGTCCATTATTGGAGTGGAGCACTGCATTGTATTTTGAGTGTGGTTTTGTCAGTTGGCAGAAATGGTATGTATGCTTTTTATTTCTACAGGACCACTCCTGTAATTATTTGCATTTATTAAAAATTACACACAACAAGCTTGAATTATTAATTCATTTAATAATTGTATAGGTTTATACCAGCCTATCATTGCAAACCTAGTTTGTTTCTTAATGATAATAAATATGGTTTGTCATCCTTCGTATCATTTATTGATTTTATAAGAGGTGAAAATGTGTGTGTGTGTGTGTGTGTGTGTGTGTGTGTGTGTTGGTAAATTCAGTGTCACTCTTCTCGTGTAGCCTGTTATAAACAAAACGTGAAAGATGTGAGCTGATGAATGCTCTGCCTCTTATTTATTTGGGCTCCTAAATCCTAGCAACAGAGTCAGGGCTACACATCAGCTTCCACAGACCTGATGAATATGATAAGCCCCGACTCTGAGCTGACTGCTGTGGAAAAAAAATGAGTTCTCTGGAGTTGTGCTATAAAAAACTCTCCAGTAGGAGGGCCTAGTTTAGTGGCTTCTTGTGGGCCTTGCTGTGGTAAAGGGTGTGGGAATTTCACCCTACGGACAGGAACACAGTGGAGGGCAAACTGTTCCCAACACGTGGCATACACAGGGATCCCAAACTCAGTGAAGACGCCTACACTGTCAATTAAACTCATGTCATTTGAAGAGAGGATGGTAGAATAACAACTTAGCTGAAAACAAACAACCAAATGTGTTGCATTTTTAAAGTTGTGCCACTTGCATTATGTATCCAGAATTAGGAATTTCTGTTCTGACTTTGTATGAATAATTGTGAAAATTACTGTTGTGATTTATATCTGGAATTTGATTCTGATTTTGTGTAAACACTGTACTTTTTACCTTGTTAGGATCTTCTAGTCATTATGACAAATTCTTTTCCAGTGAGCTGATTGGTTAGTAGGCAGTTTGGTTACACATTTTCATCCAATCCACTGGGGTGTTTCATACTGTAAAGGTGGCTCATATACTGTTTCAATACCTTCAAATTAGCTGTCTGACACTCTTATACTTTTATACATGTTAGCTGGGGGTGGTAATGTCGGTCGGTCGATCCAAACTGAAATGGCTCAAAAACTATTGGATGGATTGTGATGAAATTTGGTTGAGACATTAATGTCCCCTTCAGGATGAACTGCAATAACTTTAATGATCCTCTGACATTTCATCTAGCGCCATCATCAGGTCAAAATTTTAATCTGTCCCATATTTTGGTTCATGACCAAATACCTGCAAAACGGATTACATCCTCATCAGCCTCTGCTGTACTCTGTGCTTATTAGAAAATGTTAGTATGCTAACACGCTACCTGCTACTGTCATTCAAATACGGGGATTAAAGGGTTAAAACATACATGGACCTGATACACAAACTTTGTATACTTTATCAGTTTTTAAATTTTAAAACTGACATGGATTGAATCAAAAAACAAAATACAATAATCAAATTCAAACCACATCACCCAAAGTCATTTGGCTACTGACACAACTTTTCTTCTGTTGTACTGCTTGAACCTTGCTTGGCAGACGTCCCGTCAAAGATTCACAAAGATAAAATTCATGCTCTGTCCAAAATCTGTATTTTCTATGTATGAACATACCAAATGTTATTCTGTATGTGTGAGCATTCTAAATTCAAATAAACAGGTCTCTGAGCTAAGGGAACAAACTCAAGATATCAAATGTCATGTGCCCTGACTGAAGACCACAACTCCTCCCTACACCATCATTTGTGGCGTTTTAGTTCTAACCATTAAATTGATGGCTTTTGCTCTATGAAGATAGATCTTGTCACAAATGTAGGGTGTACATTATGCAAACAACTATACAAAGCAGGGATACATTATGGAATATAGGGGCGCATCAATCAAATGAAGCAGTAGCTGCAAAATGGGTTTCTGGACTCTATTTTGTTTTTGTGCACAGCACCAATCAAGTTATATTTGGAGCGATGATGTACTGTTGCTCTAGCTTGGTTATGGAACAGTTTGTTTTTAGGAGAGCAGTCCAAATCTTTGTTAAAAAAAAAAAAGCAGTTGATCAAAATATTTGTAAATATATAAACACTTTTTTCCTCCCATTCTTGTGTTATTTTTACATCTTCAGCATCAGAGGCAGATCCAGAGAAGTGGTCCAGTCATGCATCCCATATTAATTCTGTTTCTCGTGGTGTACGTAACACCATCACCTGTCCCCTCCGTCGTCTTGCCCTTCCAGCAGAGGGGCCTCCCCGATCTGGGGAAGACTGTTGATGTTGAGAGCTTGATGATGATGATGAATGATGAAGAAGAGGGATCAGCCTTCAAAGAAATTTTCCATGTTGAACACCCATCATGTCCGTTTGGATGCCAGTGCAACCTCAAAATAGTCCAGTGCTCTGACTTGGGTGAGTGAATATCAATAAGTTGTTTGTGCACACGTCTCACTGCTAGTTTAAACTCAGCTCCATCTTCACTGCCTACTTTTTTTGTAGTAAACTATATACTCAACAAAGTGCAGCATACTCACGCCAACCAAAGGCCACAAAACAGTACCTAGTGTTTGTCTGATTACAGAATATGCCTCTCATTTTAAAATGCTTTCAGACTACACACAGCTCTTGCTGAGGCGTAATTTGACTTTTAAATAGCTGATCTGTCAGGAAACACCAGTTTCAGAGAGTAAATACAGCTTGAAGTTGTGAATAGTATATCATTGAAAGAGCAAGTGGTTTTTGGTTAACTCATCTACTTTGTATTTCTCTGAAGGTTTACATTACGTGCCCTTCGACATTCCTCCTGATACGAGACTGCTGGACCTCCAGGGTAACCAGATCACAGAGATCAGAGAGAACGACTTTAAGGGACTGAGCAACCTCTATGTAAGAACTTTTTTTGGATTATAGTCATAGTCATAGTTTTGGCCAATAGCTCAGCAAATGGAGTCTTTCCATTTGTTTAATGAATTATGTCTCTTTGAGCCGGAGTAGTGGAATAGAGTGAGTAGTAGACTTCAGATTAGAGGAATATGTTTTTTAGCCACCAACATTTCTAGGTCGCAGAGGGTTCTGTACATCATATTAAAGTTTAAAAGTCTCTGCAGAGAACCTGAAGACACCTTCAAAGAGTGACCTTCACAACATCCACAGTTGTCACTCAGCAGTTTTAGCTGTTTTATTCAAATCAAGTGTTTATCTTCTGTTTATTGTCTACCTTCTTGTCCTTGAAACAAATGTGACTACCAGGAAGTATCCCTCCACCAGAGGCCCAGTGAGCAAACATTGTCTGTGGAAATTCAGAGGGAATATTGTACTATTAATATGTAACTTTGGAAGATCCCCACTTGATTTGTCTAACTGCTGAAGCCTCATATTAACTTCAGCTAAACTTTAGAATGCATTTTTACAGAACAAGGGCTGTGGATTTTATCCCCCATTTTTTACAGTGTTGTCGCTCTACAAAGGAATCACTTCACGGCCATAAATGTATAGAGACCAATAACTCTTTCAACATACATATGGGATGTGAGTATTGTATTAAGATAGACCTAAACTTTCCTATCCTTTAAGTCACAATAGTAGACCTCAGCATTAACACAAGTACTCTTATTACCCTTGGCGTAAAAGTTCAGCTGATGGAACTCAAACCTCTTGGACTCCACTGACCATCTTCTGTCTATTTTAATATTTGTGGCAGGCTCTGGTGTTGGTGAACAATCTCATCTCTAAGGTCCACCCACGTGCCTTCCTGCACCTTGGGCGCATGCAGAAGCTCTATTTGTCCCACAACCTGCTGACCACTATTCCCAAGAATCTGCCCCCCTCTCTTGAAGAGCTGCGTATCCATGACAACCGCATTAAGAAAGTAGCATCTGGAACATTCTCTGGTCTACACAACATGAACTGTATCGGTGAGACTTTCTGCCTATGTTAACAAATACAGTATGTGGGTATGCAACTAATTTGTGTCACCATGCAGTGTCTTTTCAAATTGTACACACTGCAGGTTTAAATAAAATATTTGTATTGACATGGAATTTAGTAATTCAAATATTGTAGTAGTGGACATGAGTGCAGGAGTGGATATATTAACTGGAAGGCATGTTTTTTGCAAATTCTTTGTGAATTTTACGAATTGAAAGTTAATTGTTTATTATTTTGTTTTAACATAGAGATGGGTCGTAATCCCATCAGGAACGGTGGTTTGGAGCCCGGTGCGTTTGATGGACTTCAACTGAAATTCCTGCGGATTTCAGAGGCTAAACTCACCGGCGTTCCAAAAGGTAAAAGCTCATTTAACTATGATGCTTACGTTAAGCATTGTCTGACAGTCTAATACATACTGACTGAGCAACAGCAGAACCAGCCTCAGGCCTGACCTCCTCCAAATTGTAGTCCTGATAATATTCATGATCATAGAGTAATCATATGAGAGAAGTGATAAAAGACTTCAATAAAAGTTGAATTTGGAGATAGACAGATCTTTTGGAAGCACAGTATTGAGTGGAGAAGAAACCAGAGGTAGTCACTGAAAATGAACTGAGAAAAACAGATTAAAAAAAAAAACAATGCTTAAAATCAAAGCCACAGAGGCCAAGATATTTTGACTTTTAGTCCCTAGTGAGGGTCAAGTTCCAAAAACACTGGAGTTTCCCATAATGCCACTCAGCAGCATCTTTTCATTAGAACCTCCCTACCTGATAAACTAACCCACATCTTTTAAACTCCACTCTCCCAGTTTGTAACAAATGCTTTTTGTAATATATCTGTAGCCTCAAACTCAAGCTGAGGAACCCTACTGACATCACTACAACAACATCAGGGTTATTTTCTCTGATTTGAAAAAGCTCCTCCAGAGCCACAGAAGACATTATACAACTAAACTGGAAATCTGAATGGCCCTTTGATGAAATTTGAGTGGAATGGGACAGTCAAAGTCATTAAACCTGGTACATGGGATGCAGAATGAGTTTGATGTTGATCAGTTGATCAGTGTTTAGTTCCCATGCTGACTGTAAAGGCTTCACCCAAAGAACCTGGACAGTCCAAAAAGGCAGGGTCCTGTCCTGTCTGAATCCTGATGATACAAAATAATAGTCACCCTGTCTCAAGGAAATCATGTGGGATCCATGGAAGCCACAGGATTCCTGATAAGATGCCACCTTTTAGTGCAGAGCTGGGGTCAGTGGGTCAGCAAAATGTGGTGACGATGTCCGGTGCTTGAAAAGTATGAAGCAATAAATATCAACTTAACTGACCATGTCTGCTTTTCTCCTGCATATCAGACCTACCTTATAATCTAAATGAGTTACATCTGGATCAAAATCAAATTCAGGCCATTGAGTTAGAAGACCTGAGACAATATGGACAACTGTACAGGTGAGTGAGTAACTGACACTGTATGGCCACACACAGTGACACTATCATTATCACTATTATTATATTTTTTATTTTATTTGATCATTTATTTGCTGTTGAATTAATTTTGAAAAAAAAAATTTATTCAGCATAACTCCATTTTTACAAGTGTGTGTGTGTGTGTGTGTGTGTGTGTGCATGCATGTGTGTGACAGTGGCTTGGTATATGCTGACACTTATAGTAGCGGGATACTAAGCATGCTGCAAACTATCGTCAAGCTCAAAAATGTAGGTGACTGCACTTTTCCTATTTGGTGAGATATGACTGCAGATGTAAATGAGCCACGGGTCATCTGATTTGCATAAAGTGAGATCTGATGCTGAGCTGCTTCAGACCAACAAGTCCTCCAAATTAAACAACACAAATGATTCGTCTATGCCCCCTAGAATGTCACATAGAAGTGTTTTTCTAATCTGATGCTATCAGCAGGATGACACCATTCGTCTGTGCCTTCTAAAACTATTACAAACAACTGTTAAAAAATAAATCTGTTATGATGTGGCGTTAAAGTTGCTGTGGTTCTTCTGGGAAGGGCCGTCTTCTTAAAATACATGGTGGAAGCAATAAAGAAAAAGAAAGTTCTCTCTGCTGCTGAAGTGGAATATTGCTTGAAGAGAAGACACAGCACTGGACCTGTTGTGAGCCAACGGATTCAAGCAGAGAAACAGAAGATCACATCATGTGAACAAAAACAGGCTGCTGGTGCTGCTCTTTTGTCTGGTGGTCATGAACGGAGAGCTACTGTAAACTCTCTCTATCGCTGTCTCTCTCTGGTGACCCTTTTCTTCCATTTTACCTGCACAAACCCTTGGTGCAGTCCTTTAGTAAATAAGGACAAACACAATCAGACAGTTTAGCACCTAAAGAAGTACTGCAAATCCTAGTAAATATTTCCCTTGCCGTGTGTGATTATATCATTGTATATGTGTATGCTCTTGCTTCCTGGTATAGGCTGGGCCTGGGGCACAACCAGATCCGCCATATTGAGTATGGCAGCCTGTATTATGTGCAGAATCTCCGTGAACTTCATTTGGATAATAACCTGCTGTCCCATGTGCCTGCTGGTCTGCCAGAGATGAAGCACCTGCAGGTGAGGAGGACATGCACCAACAAAAAAACCAACTCTGTTTCCTATGTATCCAAAGGCTTTTAATAAAAACAAAAGATGCAGCCTTGAAAAAATCAAGAAAATCAGGTTTGGCATATGATTGATTAATATACTAGCGTCTTAGAAGCAAAGCTACAGTGCAGCTCAACCCAGCTAAACCCACTTTCTTTATTGTGATCATTAAACAGGCAACAAGAAACGTTAAAATGATGTGGAAAAGCATTGATAAATTTCCTGGTAAAGAATGACCACAGCTTCAGTAACTCCAAACAGATGACAGACAAGTAGTAAGCAATTAAAGACCTATAAGTATACTCCCTGTTTAAAAACACTATACAATTTGGATTTAGAGTGAACAACCCTACTGAAACTGCATGTTGCTATTTCCTTGAGGTCATCAAAGCTAATTTAGATAAAGGGGTAGTGGGGACAGTGGTTCTTGATTTACGCAATCAGTACGTCTTATTAAGCTGACCAATTATAATCTTTCTATCAATACATTAAATTGCATATAATCATATCTGTCAGAATGCACCGTGTGTTCAGGTAAAGAACATAATGCTAACACTTTACAATACGATACTCAAGTTTTGTGTTTTGTGTGTTGATTCATTAATTAGTTCCTATATAACTCTGAATCGAGGAGTATATCTAGATAATGAGTTACTGAAGGAGTTACTGGAGAACAGACTGGGAGATACTATATTAATGAATCATTAGGGAATGATTAGTTCATAAATATCTGTTAATCGACATACAGTACTGCCCACTTCATTCCTGAGTAACTCCGAGCCAGCCGCTGCACTCTTTTTGTGCACCTCAAGTTGTGTGATACATCAAACTGAGTTGTTATTAAGTAGTCTCTCATTACATAATTATCTGACTTGAGGGTGCACAAATACATTGGTGAGGTTGATTCAGGGTACATACTGCCTCCAAGAAATAACTTTATGCTTTGGCAACAAGTCACTTGAGGCAGGTCACAAAAACTGGCCCATGAGTCGGTTTGATTGAAGCGGCAAGGAAACATGGAATTGATTGTTCTTACTATTGCATGCTATTCTGTAATATCATTTATAATAAATGGCTGAAGTCGAGATGTTCATCAAAGATGGTTCATCTTTTAGGTTGTCAGAATGTGACATTTTTTGATTCCATTTCCCATTGCACCTTGTGCCATTATGCTGGATATTTTTTAACAATAAATGCAACTTTACATCTGCCTAAATTATCAGATACAGTAACTTTATTTTAGGCAGAACCAGAGCCAGACACATGAGTTAAGTATGCGTTGTTAGGTGTGCAATATATTAATACTGATATAAGAATAAATGAGTTGGTAGATCATGCTCTTACTTACTTCAGTGTATATTTCTGTGTTCTACTAGGTGGTCTACCTGCACTCTAACAACATCAGCAGCGTGGATGTGAATGACTTCTGCCCTAAGACCTTCAGCATGAAGAAGACTTCATATAACGGCATCAGTCTTTTCAGTAATCCCATCCAGTACTGGGAGGTGCAGCCTTCAACGTTTCGCTGTGTTAGCAGCAGCATGGCCATACAGTTTGGCAACTCTAAGTAACACTGTCGTGTTCATTTACCCTTTTAACCTGGATCTTATTTGCATAGATTTTTTCATCATGGTCATTAAAACACTCACTAGCTGCACTGCAAAACAATCAGAGACAGGGAGGCCAATTAACACAGCTTCACAGCAGAATCCATCAGGGCAAGTAACCATGGATGGATAATTAAACAACGGCCCCGGACCCCTCGGCACAGATGCACAGAGGCCCACCCTCCTCCCTAGCAGGGCCCTGGGATGCTCTCCACTTTCAAACTGCTTGTCTATTTTTAATATAGGCTGACTGCAGCCTAAATATGCACTGTGGAGCTGTATTATGTAGGAAATTATTTTAAAAACTTAATAAATATGAGATCACAGTCAGTATCAGCAAATTATAAATATTAAAAGACTTGAATTGGGATCAGGAGCATAAAAGAAGTGAGACATCACTATAGTTTTGCCTGAGCCCCTTGATTACAGCCTCTGAGTCAGGGGCACCCTGACACCTTGGGTGCCTAGGCCTGTGCCTAGTAAGCCTGGGGCCGTATTCACAAAGGATCTTATCTTACCACTAGTAAATGGTGCTAAAAGTTCCTAACTAAGAGTTTCCTTTTAAGAGCTTTTCTCAAAAGCTGCTGAGAGCAACTTTTACTGAGGGACTGAGAGAACGCCTCAGTGAGTAAGTTCATTTATAAGTCAGCCCTGCCCATTCTCTTAGTTAATGTCCACAGTGATTGGTTGCCTGATCTGCATCAATTAATTAGTATTCGTTAATACACAGAAGTGCATCAAACACATTGAATTAGATAGAGATTTATTTGTTTAACATTACATTACAGTGACACTTCACATTACATTTTGGTTTGATTAATAATTCTGACAGACGGCTGAGATATCCCAAGTTCATCAGTTCATCTGCTATCTGACTTTTTCCAGAGTCCCAGTAGTGTAGAGACTGGATCTTTAATGACTCCATCAAAATTTGTTTTTAAAAGTTATTTATCATTATATTATTCCAAAACATTGACGCAACAAGGCACATTACCTGCAGCTGCTGATTGATTGTGAGTAGGTCAGGTCTGACAGTGCCTCTAACCCCTATCAGACAGGGCAAATACTTTTACAACTAAAGGGCTTTGTGAATTACTCTTAGACCAAAAACCTAGGAGTCTAAAGTTAGGAGTTAGTTTCATCTAACTGAACCAGTTAGGAACTACTTTTAGCCATAGGATGTTTTGTGAATATAGCCCCTGCTTGGTAATTCATCCATGGCTTCAATAAAACACCACCTCTGCTTCAATGTGCAGGATAACCCACATACACCATTCAAGATAGCCCATACAGTTGTTCACAGTGCCACGGACATAACACACTGTATTCATGTGGCCATTTTACACTGGTACTGACTGAGGAGGAGAGTCTGTGCTGCAGACAATGGGCAAGTCCTAGAGAATGAATATCATATCCTGTACCTAGACCAAGTGTGTCACTTGATTTGTGGCAATATGCACCACTTAATCCCAATTTCAATTTAGATGGGCCTCAAGGCAGTGATGATTAGTTCATCTTGTGGCTCCGTCTTTTGGAGAGGCCTTGTGTTAAAATCTAGTTTAAAATGATCACTTCAGTTGATATTGTGCTTACATGGTACATAGACCATACAAATCTGTGATCATTCTGACCACAAATGAATTTGACACTTACAAAACTGGGCCCAGGTAGTATTCCAGCAAAGGAGCAGTGGTTGGAGCTCCAGGCAAAATATGATGAAGTCTGCACTGTAGGTGATGGGCACTTGAAGGCAACTTGGTACATAAACAATGAGAGCGGGAGAAATGGGTGGGGACAGCTCATTTTTGCCCTGGGGCCCCAAAGTGGGGTAATCCGGCCATCCACGGATATATGTACACTTTGCATACCATTCAACAATTATCACACATATGCTTCTCTTTCTGGCAGGTCTGTTTTCTCATTTCTTTACCCCCACCCCCTTCTTTAATGCTGCAAAATGTTAAAAATCAATAAAACTTGAAAAAAAAATTGAAAGTCATGCACATGGTCTACACAGGGCACTGAAAGGATCCCTTTTATTGTTTAAAGAAAAGGTTTAAGGTTTATGAGTCCCCATTTCTACAGTGGGTACTCATGGGTACCCATTGTAGAATGGGTACTGGTGCTATGTCAGGAATGATGGTCAAAATATGCAAATAAAAAAAAGGCTGAAAAAAAAGATGCTATACTAACTAGAGGTGAAGATGGCTATTAAAAGGCCACACTCTTAAATACTAATTCCTAGCTTCCTGAATCCTGTCTATGGAAAGAGTGGCTTTCTAAAAGTCATTTTGAGAGAAAAGATTTGTATAACGATGGTTATTTACCCAGTCATAGTTGAGCAAAAGTAATGCAAGTTGATTTTTATACATTTTTAAGAAAGAGCAAAACAGTTAAGTGAAAATAAAAATCAGTATCTTCATAAACCTTCTTAAAGTGTAGCTTTGTTGAAGTGTTATTTTTGTTTGAAGCAACATTTTTACATTACTCTTGAGGTTGTTGTTGAATGCATCAGCCAATCAGCTGTCTTCTTTCCCCTCAAATAAGTTCCAAGCAACAAACAGCCCAAACCAGATTCTCAGAATACACACCCTGTAAGGGCAAACTGCCTTACAACAGTTACCACAGTCTTCACTCTAATTTACCAGGCGTCAGCTATGGATTACCTGGAGCAGGTAAGAACCAACAACACAAAGACCAGCTCTGAATTATCTTGCAATGGCACAGAATTAATAACAGCAACAACTGAAAGAAAAAATTATTTGGAGTATGATCAGCCAACTTGTAATTTTACAGCATGTGAGCTGCTGCACCTGTATTCTTAATAAATCAGACTTTGTTATTCTGTAGGTAATGTAATGTACAGTTATCAGTGTAATGTAGTAGAATGTGCTAATATAGCAACATGACTTCAGCCAGTGGAACCGGGAGATTGTCAACCATCTTTCAAAAGAATATATAAAGATCCCTGTTAAACACGTCCTACATTAATGCATTATATTACATTGCATTCATTCAGCAGATACTTTTGTCCAGAGTAACCTACAGTAACTGCATTCAACATCCCAAGAGCTAGATATCATCAAAATTGTTATTGCATGCCTTACAAACAAACAGCAACACGGGTGATCAGTTTTACCAATAATGACCGTGACCAGTATTTACCATTACTAAAGAACAGGTGACAGCAACTCTGCCCTGAACTGAATGTAATGTAGCTCAACCTGCTTTCAGACTGGATAGGGAGTGGAGCAAGGTGGAGACGTGTGAGAAACTGCTTCTTTTATTATTATTTACTGTCATGTGTTTTGTAATGAACACAGGTTGATGAAATTGTGTCCACTGCCAAATTTGGAGACTTGATAGAATTTTCCTACCCCATCGGATATTCACACTGGGGAGTGTATGATGAAGATGGATATGTAATCCATTTTGCTGTTGCAGGTGAGGACAAGATCCACTACATTTCATTGCTGCCATGACATCAGAAGCCCCACTGATTTTCTGACCATTTAGGCACTTGCATTATGTAATTGAAGAGTCTGACTTATAGATGAAAAAATTTGCATTTTTTGTGTATTTTTCAAATGATCATAATTTAAAATACAGGCCCGTTTTCCACCTTGAGACATGAGACAAACATTAGACTACTGATTTAAGCAAACCATCAGAAAGCATAACCTAGATTTAGGGGTTATTTTAAGTAGAAGAAGATGAACTGCAACACGTAAGGACAATATCACCTTCTTAAAACTAGATTTTGACTTGACATGATGCTGGACAAAAGTCTGAGGAATATGTTCCAGTTGTGAGGGAGTCCTGTAGGAATTATGTACTAATGCAATGGACTTATTTAATTATGAGTGAATTGTCACTGTCTGCACAATACCTGCAAGAATACTGCAGGACAATTCATTTTTTGTGAGCATTTCAGTTGATATTGTGATGTAGCATATTCCGACATTTGGAGAATAAAATTGCAAATAATGAAATGACTACAAACCAAACGACACCCATCCTGGTACTAGTGCTCCTGGGAGTTCTGGGGGTCCTGATTATTGCCCTTGTTCATTTTAAAATATACAAATAGCACTGGGATACTGAAAATTGAGATTGTTTGTCAAATTGTTGCACATCCTGAAAATAAACTGTGCTATTCTTTAGATGAGGGGCAGCTAATGAACTCAATACGTACATCCCTGCAAACATGGTTCCCTGTATGTGGGGACCTTCTTATTGGGGAAACCAGGATCCGCAGAATGCCTCTTGGTGAGGTGAACGTCCCGAAAGGAGTCCATGTCTTGATCAGTAACAACCGCCATGCCTTCACACCATCAGCACCTGAGGTTATGAGGCAACGCCGCGATGCCCTTCTTGATCAGGATTTCCCATATCACCTTTTCACTCTCAACTGCGAGCACTTTGCCACTTTTGTACGCTATGGAAAATCTGTGTGTAACCAGGTATAAATTTTACTGTTTCTTATTACCTTCTTTTTGTTTAAGAGTAACTGACTGAGCCCAATGATATTATGTTTTGATATAAACTTAATATGGTAGTGCCATAACATCTGTGTTTAGATTGAGCAGTGACCTGCATTTTGGTCATATCAGACCAATGAAACTGTCAATTGTATGCAATTGTTAGTGTGCTGCTTTAAGTGGTCTGAAATACATTTTCAGACCATATAGGACCATACTGACCATCAATGATCACTAAGAGACTGTTTTTCTGTTATTCCTCCCATAGATCCCTACAAGACCCAAGAATGTAGAGTGTGTGGAGGCAACTGCAACCTTCAAAAACATTGTCAGCCCAGAAGAAACTGCTCAAGACCATTTGGAATGAACTCGCTGATTCTTTTATATTTTCCAATTTATGAAATGAACTGAACTTTTTAAGAAGTGGTTTTAGAAACACGAACAATTATGAACAAATGACATGACCTCTTTATAAATCATGCCACTTTAAACATCCAGGATTTTCTCATTGGCCCTCTGTACAGCTGGGAGGGATTTTTTTGTTAATGATGAAGTGGAAAACATGTATAGTAGGGCCGCAGCTAACGATTGTTTTCATTATCGATTAATCTGCCAAATAATCTCTTGATAAATTGATAGATCGTTTTGTCTGTAAAATGCCCATTATAAATTATAAAATTGGTGTCAAAATTGGTGTGAATGGATTAACTGAGGGAACGGATTGGTAAACTGTGAGTGCAGATTGTTAAAACCATACCGCAGTTTGATAAACCGAGCTGGGCTCAGATTGGCAAATCAATTTACATACTTTTCTGTTTCTGTTGTCAGATGAGAGAATGAATATGGAACTTGCAACTTGCGGCTCATAAATACTAGGCTATGGTGACCAGCAGTCATTACCAAGCTGCTGAGCTGAGGGTAAAGTCACTATTTTATGATCACAACATTGTCAGACAAAATATACAACAATTTAATAAAAATGTGATTGACAGCAGCTGCGCTGTGAGATCGGCTGCATTGACATTTAAAATGAGTGATGGTACAATTCAAGGGCAGCCACAAAGCATCTGTTACCACATCTAAATGAGCTGCAAAAAACTTGTAAAACAAGAAAAATGCCATCAAAAGAACTCCAAATTTTGTTATGAATATGGCTGCTGAAGAACAGGTGCTCCCTATTCTGAAACAGTGGACATTGAAGTGCCTGAGCCGGAGTGCAGCCGTTAATGCAGCAAGGAGCATACTGTAATGTTTGCAGTTCATTTAGATGTGAGAACAGATGCGTTGTGTCTGCACTTGAATATGACAATATTTTGCTGCTTCTGACTTTTCTGTGATCACTCTTTGCATGTCAATATCACCAGTCTCACAGCACAGCAGCTGTCACTGACCTGTATTTTTGTTTATTTTGTCTGACAGTGGCATGATCATAAAATAATGATTTTACCTGCACTGCTGGTCAACATAGCCTAGTGTTTACAATCAATCAGTACAATGTAATACTCCTTCTGTTATTTGACCACAGACACAGAAAACTAGCCTATGTAAATGACAGTAGGCAAGCCTATATTGTGAATTCTGCTGCATTAAAACACAGTATAGGTGATCACAGAGAGCAGGAGGGGCTACCTCTACCACTGAGTTGGTCTGGTGAAAATGCAAGTAAATCACTACTAAAAGTGCCTGAGTCTCAGAAACTGCAAGACCTACAGCAACCAAACTTGGCTGACGTGTTCACAAGTTCACCCACTACTCAGGCAACAAAAACTGACAACTGATCTCATGGTGGCACTATAATAACAAGTTGCACGTTTTTGCCAATAACTTCTGAACCGCAACAAACTAGAAGCAATGTTCTTTTTTCGCTGGATTCTGTGGATGATTTGACACCTTTTTGGAATCCATCTATCNCATGTTCTTCCCATGCCTAAATTGTCCTTAGGTGTGACTGTCTCTATGTGACCTGTTCAGACTGTACCCCTCCTCTCGCCTCTCAGCAATGTGGTAATACATTAATATGACCTCTAAGCTCTTATTTACATGTTACGTGGCTGTGGGTATAAATTTATTGCTATATTGAGATATTGATAACATACAGAAGTTGTGTCACTCCTGTAACTGTTTAAACAGTATCAATAAACAACCATGTGCCTTCACAGATCAGTTATTTAATTGGTAAGCAATAAATGAGAGTGTGGTTTACTCTATTAAGACAATGTTTCCTGTTTCATCTTCTCATATACCAGGCTACATGTCTAATAATTTAATTCCATATCAGTTATTATCATTAACCCTACAATTGAAGCTTTACACTTATGAAAAATATAGAGACCTTTTTATGATAGTAACATATCTGAAAACAAAAGCAGGCAAACGTCTGCAAAGTATTCACAATGTTCATGTAAAAGAACGTATTCTCAGACAGTCTGGTAAAATAACGGTTAAATAAAGGAAAACAATCATATTGTACATACTCTATAATCAGTCATCTACCACATACACTATAAACAGCCATAAACATTTCATTTACACTACTTCTTACAGCCTGCATCAATGTGAACACTACTGATCAATACTATTGATCAATACTATCATCATTAGCCTTAGCCAGCATTCTGTCTAAAGTGTTGGAGAAAATCCTCTTGAACAGGTTGGAACAATACATTATTACCACTGACAACCAGTTTGGTTTTAAACGTAAACATGGCACTGACATGTGTATTTTTGCTTTAAAGGA
>NTHP01000725.1:47278-59083 GCA_003416845.1 Oplegnathus fasciatus
TGCCTATTCACTTTGTTGCTGAGAGTGAGATATTCACATTGATACCACTCTCATGTCTGTACAGTCAATATGAAGTGCAGTTGGTTAGCTTAGCTTAGCTAAAAGACTGGAAACGGGCGGGAAACAGCTGTCCAATGGTAACAAAATCCACCCACCAGCACCTCTAAAGCGCACTGATCAACATGCTATATCTGGTTTGTTTAAACCGTACAAGAACTGAAGTATAAAAACAAGCCAGGGACACACAGGAGGCGGAAGCGCCCCGAAGCTCTGCCCGCTTCCTTTCGGCACTCATGTTAACCAATTGGGCTGTTCAGACAGGGAGTGCCGGCTCGCATCTGCAGTGTCCGTTCTATTTTCTCCGCTCACCGCGAGCGAATCTGGCCAGAAAACACACTGATAATCTATAATAAATGCTATAAATGATAAACAAACACATTATTATGCTTGTAATACGTCAAATGTATATCATTGAAGCTACAGAAATAACTACACAACACTGGTAACAAACACTTTGTCTATACTGTGGTCATTCATTTACCCTGATGAAAACTCATTACTATAGGCGCTCCAGAAGTGGACATACATGTACAGTGTTTATCCAGGAACACACAAAAAGCTTTACGTTGTAAATTCATGAGTTAAAGATCAACTTTACATGTGATTACAAAAGAGCAGAGGGACAGAATCGCTTGTTGACTGGCGTGGAGAAATGCGCCTTTGGTGTGAACAGCCAGGCTACTGCTCGGGTGAGAATTGTCATATCGTGGCGCTTCGTGACACTTCAGTCAGGCTCAAGGGGAGAGACATAGACGGAAAAAGACAAGAGGCACAGGGAGAGACAACAAGAGCGAGAGACACACAGAGCGAGTATAGAGGAGTGATTTACTTCCTATTATTTACTGTAGGTTTTAGAGGCATAACATTAAGGAAGCATATAATATGAAACTTAAAATTTTTGTGTTTTTTATTGATGTTACAAAAGTGAATAATTTATGTTTTTCATGTCATTTGTGTTTTTTTCTTACCGGAAAGTAAAGCTATTTATTTGTAGGCTCCAAATCCTCTTATTTCACTCAATGGCCTTTGTGTCCTGGCATGTGGCCTTGTGCCCTAAAATATTTTGTGACACCGAAGACCAAATGGCCTTGCCCCTAAAATGATGAAATTCCAAGCCTTGCTGCGATAACCCTCATTTATTCTCCACAGCACTAGTGCCCCCATGTTCGAAAAAACGCAGCTAAAGTGCCCTCTAGGGTGCCTTTCTAGTGGACAAATGTGATAAAGTACCCTTGTTGTACTTGCACTATTTGAAGTTTGGTGTACTTGCATGATTCTTGCTACTTTTTGTTTGTATCCACTTGGTTTTAAAATCAAAAACATTTTTTAAATCGAGGGGGGCCTCAGACACTGCCTATGCACAGGGCCCAGAATTCTGTGCTATGCCCCTGGCAAGAGTATCACTTTTGCCTCTCTCACTGGCAGGCACACACCTGAAAACTAGCTGAAATATATAGGTAGCATTCAGGATCCACTCTTGATTCATGTTGTCCAGTGTGGCTAGGGAACAGGCTAGTCTCCCGAAAGGGAATTTAATCAGTTTACCTTTTTACTGCAGGCACTTTAAGCAACCTGTTGCCCAGGCCCTGTAGGCTGGATAATCTGTTTTGAAGGTACGACTAGTGGCTTGTCTTAATGTTAGATAACACATGGCATTAGGTGATTTTAACACATCTTATATGTACATAGGTAGCTGCTGTGCTTGAGCACACCACAGGGAGGGCACTGGGAGTTGATATCCCACTGAGCTAAAAGTTACCTTGTAGTTTAGTCATTCAGTTGTACGTGTGTGCGTATACAGTATATTGCCTGTGATGTATAACATTGGCTTACATTGTACTACAGTTGCCTTGAATGTCCTGCGGTTGCTTGAGGTAGCATTGACTGTGGAGCCAGATCTGGGTTGCCAGATACTGCGTTGTTCGAGGTAAACAATCTAAACTGTAAGTTATTTAGTGAGCTTGGTACTATATGTACTAACTGATTTTCAAAATTCTGTCATTTTAGGGTTGTTATAGCCTCTGCTGTTTTGTCTGTTTACTACTGCGCTGCTATCTGTACCTATCTTTGTACATGGATTCATACTAGGCCCAGCTAATATAATATGGGTCATAGAAATGTTGGTGCCAACTGCTAGGGTTTGCTAATGTTTTTGCGTGTATTTTTCTATTGTGTGATCCGACCTCAGGCCTCTTGCCTTTTTTGGCTGGGCCGCAGAGGGCCAGCCCGACAAACCCAAAAGTCTGTCACTGAGTGAGTGAGTGAGTGATAAAGTTACACGATTGGTCAGCTGAGTGTTGGAGTTTCCTCATTGGCTGTTGCTCTTTCAAAACGAATAGGCGGGAACGTTAGTTACGTAGCTACGTACAGTATGAGTAAAGTCTAAAACTACTGCTAGTCCATACATGGAAGGAACGTCTGCTGGCGGCGGCGTGACAGCGGCGTGGCGGCCCACAAAGAAAAATTGTGGGGGAAAAGAAATTCGACTTGCCGGCCGCGGCCCACTTGATGTTGGAACAGCCCATCTGATTGGGAGTTACATTGTCCCAAATATGCTAGCTATAGCCCATAGGTAGCCTATTTGGTACCCTGTATCCCCAGTAAGTAACTGTCTCTGATTGGTCAGCAAGTCATGAACGCAGCCTCTGATTGGCCGACAGACTCAACCCAAGGGATTGCTAATGGATGGCTAACAACAACAACAACAACTGCTGTTTTCAACACGGAAAATCGATAAATAATCACAGAAGACACTCAGTGTTGGATTTATCATTCTGGATTTATTTTACAAAGTCTCCAAAAAGACACCGCAGTTCAAGTCTGGATTACAAAGCTTCTGAAAGGGAGATGATCGCACTGGAGCACTAATTGACTGATCCTAAGTCCCGCCCCCCCTTAGTTACTGTTGCTAGGTCGGACAAAGTTTAACAATGAGAAACATGGCGACGCCAGTTCCGTTTAGCCAAGTGTCTCAGTTTTTATTACATAATTTCTGGGCGTCAGGCAATATAGCATCACGAAGCCAACAGCAAGGACTACAATATGCAATGGAAGGTTATATTCACAATGTCAACTTCTATGAACGAGGCAACAGGACGCAAATTGAGGCGAAGTCATTCTGGTCTCAACGAAAACGGGAGAAGCCACACACTCTTTGCGTAGAGACCGTCACTCAGCATTGCTCCTGCACTGCCGGGTGTGTGTCCCCTTTTCCCCTTCTGGGAGAGACTGGAAAGTAGTGTTGTGATGTTGCTTCGTCTGAAAATCTCTCTGTCTGATATGGATCTAGTGAAAAGCGTGGACACAAACATGACTGAACCACGAGGATCACATGCAACCAATCCTTTGAGTGGATTTGTGGATTTGTAGTCAGAGTAGCTTTGGCTTTGGAGCAACAGGGAAGTTGGCCTCTCAATTTTTAGCTCTGTGCAGTCAAGTATGGCGAATGTTGCAGGGGCATGTCTTTTGTATACCAGGTTTGTTGTTTGTATGTAAGAGGGATCACTGTTTGTGCAGTTGTGCTGTTACTGGGGACTCTTAAGAAGAGAGCATAGATTATTAAATTGGTCAAATGTGAGTCCTGTACAGTAGCAGAACTACTTCAGGTGTCACTTTGCCGGTTTGGAAATCAGACAGCTGTTTTCTCAGATGCTCAATTTTTTCAGCCTGTTGGCTGACGATCCTTCTCAAGCACTCCACTTCTGATTCAGACTCCTGAAATTCAGTCCCAGGGTGGTCGTGTTCTGTAAGAACCAGGGGGTCCTCAGTCTCAGGGTCTTTGTCTCCTGTAGTGATTGGGAGGTCCTCGCACACCGTATCTAAAACTTAGATAGAGAGAAATGATTAGTGTGTCATTTACATAAGGGTGATGGTAAAATTGTTCTCCTGTTATTTTTCTAGATGCCTTTAATCAACCTGTCTGCAAACCACCAAGAAGAGGATGCATCTCTATGTAGTGCTGTTAACATCCCAATGCCCCTGTCCACTGACATCACAACACCAGCTCTTCGGAGCAAACCAAGTTTCACATTTGAGCACACCAAGTAAATACAAAAACACACCACTAACCAATCAGGCTCAGAACTTTGGTACACAGAATGACTTGAATGGATAACTGTCTCAAAAGTAGCGAAGTAATGAAAAAGAAAAAAGTTACAGAATCTTTCACTGATTCGGTTTACAGGCCAAAACTCTTTTCATCTGTTCAGACTCAGTATGGTAACAGCAACGAAAATGAAGCCAAAGATGAGTACAAAAAAATGTTTCCAGGGAGGCATGTGCACATATGTGGCCTACTCCTTCAGCCCAGCCTCCCCTTTCTTGGAGCCACACCAGATGGCACAGTTTGTGATGATGGGCAGTGTGGATTGCTTGAAATAAAATGTCCATACAGTGCTAGAGACATGACTGTAATGGAGGCAGCATCCACTACTAAGAATTTCCATGTCACTAAACTAGGAGAAGCCATCAGTGTATCTGAAACACCTACTATCAAATACAAGGGCAGCTACTTATGTCTGGCCTCAACTTCTGTGATCTAGTTGTATATACCAGAAAAGACATGTTTGTGACCAGAGTACACAGGAACAACTACTTCATCAATGAAATGATTGTGCAGCTTAGCCAATTTCTTAACAGATATGGTGGCACAATGAAGTGAGGAGTGAACCCACTAACAAGTATAGAGCTGTAATATGGATTTTTGAGAACAGAAGAAAATGCAACTTGCATTATTTCTATACATCTGTTTATATATATGTTTTTTTTCCTAACACTGGTCTGCTATTTTATTTATTTTTTCTTTTTATTAAAAAAAACCAAAACAATGGTGAGACGATAACGATAATTCATGTCATCTTAAAAATATGTCAGCAACCAACCTATCTGTCCTTTTCCAAATCTCTTTAACGTTCCCACAGAAATAAGGAGGAAGCAAACCTGGCTGACGTTGGTGATCTGCCGTTAGGCTACCGTTAACTCCTCTTGATGTAGCTATAAGTTAGTTAGCTAGTTAACTAGCGTTTTGCTAAAATTAACTAACTTAAGATGTGAATAAAAACAGTGTAATGTGTCTGTGAAGATTGTGACACCAATGTAATGTAACTTTACTTGGTAATGTTACCTTTGAACAGACGTAGGTGTCCTTGGTGATGGTGTTGACGTTTAGCTGATGGTGAGGCCGACCGCACAGCCTAATCCACCCTCTACATCGGACAAACTTTGTTTTAGGTTTTGGAAAAGGAATAAACACAACGCCTTCCACACGGTCCGGGTATCGTGTGTCGCTTTTAAAATTAGGTTTTTTTACTTTTCAACATTCGTTAGACGAGCCTCGCACATCGCATATCATAACAAGAAAGGGCAAAGTTGACCGAGGTTCATCTGGGTACCAAGCTTGCTCAACTGTTATTGGAGCACAGAGCAAAAAGGGGCGGGACTTAGGATCAGTCAACTGGAATGGCACAGCGGTAACGGTCTGCTCTCCGGTCTCTGGCTGCAGCGTCCTGGAGATATTTAGGATGTCGTATACGACATCGTCGACCCAGCAGTGTGTAGTTAACGTGGCTGGCAAAGACACTACCTCGTACCACCACTGTTATTCCTGTTTTACAGCTTATAGTCACACACTCCATTGAAGTGATCAAAAGAATGAATATATATTTCAGATCAGGACACTCTTGACTTGAGAATCCTAAATCAGATGACCATCATCACATCCATTCGGTGAGTGATCAGGGTTTAGTGGTTTGTTGAGTGTAGCAATATTTAGCCACAGATTCTGTGCTGCACTGAGAGATGACCTGTGCACTGATTTCAAATTTAGCAATGTGCTGTTTATTTCTATTTATTATTTATTTATTTTTATTATTTTTTGCTCTTGCAATGAATGAATGAATGCAGTGAAGCTCTTGCTTCATTGCACAAATTACGCACTTTTTGGTACTTTTCAACACATCATAAACCAGATTTTTATCTTAAAATTAAAATTTTAGCTAAATTGTGAGGGGTCAATTGTTTTCATAAAATAAAATTCATTGATTTAACCCTGCAACAGCCTCAGAAAGGCTAAATAACAACATAAGGCTACTGTTTCAAAATCAAAGAACACATTTGTTAATCAGAGCACTCACATAAGAAGATAGCACTGGCAGGGCGATAAATATTTTTTGAATTTTTAATGATTCTCAAAATTTATAACATTTATAAAAAATTTTCAGTCAAACATAACTTAACCATGTCATGTGATACTACCTCAATACACTTTAAGAACAAATATTACCACGAGAGAAAATTGCAGATGAACATTTAATATCCAGGAATTCACATTACAGACACAACTACTGACTATGCCTGTAACAATCTGGCCACAATATAGCACACTGACCATACACGTTCCAGTCATATATGAGGTTTTGACCTAGTCATGTTTTTTGAATGGACAGAGCCAGAGAGCAGCACACTCTGCTCCGGTTTGTAATCCCAAAGACTCTCAGCATGCATTGGCCCGTTATTATAGCCAATAATAGATATAATCTATAATCTACACATTATAGACAAGAGCCCAGTGTTTCCCATACATAGGCTCTACTTGCTTGCAGGTAGATAAATTCCGAATCCCATTTTTTTTTAATTCAGATGCGCAATTGTCATTTCATAATGTACACAGGCCAGCGGATCTTCTCCAGAAAGCTGCAAGCAGCAATACTGGAGGACAAACAATCGACCTGTTCAGAACAGACACCCTTTCAACGGACACTGCACTAGTTTATATAATTCATCTTTGACAGAATACAAGACGAGTGGCCACAATTAATACAAGGTAGCCACTACTTAGTACGGTAGCTACCGGCCATAGCTATAGTCTGTTGTTTTGAGTGTGGTTGGCGAGCGCACACATATGTCAGACTGACGCGGACCCTCAATTGTAGTATGAATGGAACCACGTGCCCGTCCGCAAGTCTACAGCTGTCCGCGAAACGTGGAAAGTATGTCCGAGGCTCTAATCAGCACGAGTGAATTTGAAATCCTTCGTTAGGCTACAAACCAGTTTACCGTCAGCTTTCCATGGATCTGACGGTCCCTGTACCCTCCATGTTTGATAACAGGATAAACAAATGTACAATGCATTATTTTGTTTTTCTGTTTTTTGTCTGAATTAAAAAAAAACGGAAACCCACGTGCACCCACGTGTGTTTTTGGATGCCTAAAAAAGAATGCTTTGTCCTATTTAATGTGTTAACCTTACACATCTTAGGAGGGTAGGTGGACTGGCTCATGGGTGGATATTATGGAGAATAATATATATATAATATTTTCCTTGGAAAAACATGACTTGTCCCCCTCAATATATAACTGTAAACATAACTGTATAATTTGAAATAATATAATAATATGCACTGAAATCACTTGTGATAATTATGCCTGTCACACGCCGCTCCACCCACCACCACAAGTAAATTCTCAACCTGTGGGAAACACTGAGAGCCTATTTGTCGGTCCTCTTGATTCCTTATGTTTCCTCTCGTCTTTTCTCCTCTCTCAAACTTTATCAGAGTCCTTCCTAACGCACACAACAGGTGAAGAGTATGAAGAGTTTGACTTCCTGACCCAGCCCTGTGCTATTAGGTCATGGAGGTAACCCTTCATCTCCTGGTACAGTGGCCTGGGCACCGACATGTATGTGTGCTTGACTAGTTCAGAGTCTTTCAGAGAGATAGCCATTTTCAATCGTTCAGTGCAGCCGATGTCATTGTCTGATCTCGAGAAGGAATGACACTCTTCTTTAAGCATCTGTCGAACCACTTGTCTCTGATCTTTAGTTAGGTGACTTAAATCTACTGATGGATCCCACTGTCCACTAGCATTACATGGGGTTCGAACGCTGGTGTGATTCACTGTGACTGGTGATGCAGCTTTTTCAAAGATCTGGGCGGGCAACACGGTCATAATGGCTTGTACTGTGACAATTATAGTGCTCCCTAGCAAAGCAATGTCGTGGTCAGTTGGGTTAGAGACATCAACTATGATGACTGGAAAAACACCTTTCCTGACTCTGACTAGTGTGTCAAAGAACTCAAGACCATCTGGCCACTGGGGGTTCAGGTCTGGCTGAAATAGCATGGTCATGTCCTCTTTAAAAGGTTGGGCAGCTACACGACACTCAATCTAAATACTACTGTGCTTTGGTACTGCAACCTTCTCTTTCTTTGTTTTCACTGCATACATATCAATCTGCTCTGTGCAAACAGCCTGTATAAAAGCTCTAACCTTATTTCTTTTGAGACTTGGGAAAGCTTTTCTTACTGCTCTGTACCGTTTCGTCTTTTCAGTCTTTGCCCGGATGTGCTTAATAACATTGAAACCTATGATGGGATGGGACAGGTGACAGCCTTTCATCACCAGCACTGGAACGATCAGTTCTTTCGTTTGGCCGGTTTCAGAGGCTAGCTGGAAAGTTGTCTCAATCCATCCCAGGTAAGGCATTTCAGTCCCATTTGCTGCAGTTAATCTCAGATCATCAGGTGAGTCCAGGATTTCTGAAACATCCCTCAGTCTTGCATCTGGTAGGTATTTCCAGGTATTTCCATTGTTCATCAATGATTGACACCTGAGAGCATGCGTCCCGTAAAGCTTGGAGGTGATGGCCATCCAGGTAACATTCAACAAGACACTGCCTGCCAACTAGCGAGGTGACTTTGTGGGGGTGGCCAACTCGAGCTAAGGGTGACAAATAGTGGGCATTTTTCTCCCTGCTGGGAGGCTTTACACTGTCATCATCAGTTGTCAGTCTTGTGCATTTTCCCTGATGTTCAGTCCAATGTTGTTTTTGACATGCTCTGGAACAATACAGTGTCTCTTTTACAGGATGAGCATTGTTTCAGCTTCCCCACTGAACCTACTCTGGCACAATTTGCACATTTCTGGGACTTTTTGCAGGATATGGTTAACACCCGTCCCTCCGTGATAACCATTTCCCATTTAAAGGGGCCTCTCTTGATGGTCTGATTCCTCTGATTTTACATCCAGCTTGAAAATGTTCTCCACTCTCGGTAGCAGTGCATGCAGCGCTCATCTGCTCCAGTCTGCTGGCAGACAAAACACCTCCTTGGAGCTTGAGCAGAGCAGCTGGTGTACAGGTGAGGTACATACTGGTACTGCGCTGGAGCAGGTGCTTGGGGTTGACTGTAGTTGCTATAATACTGCTGCTGTGAAACAGGTGGCTGGGGGTCCCTATCTGGCCTCTTAACTGAAGGTGGGGCATAGGGCTGTGACTGAAACATAGGCTGCTGTAATGTCTCTTTAATCTGAGCTATCTCTGCACTGAGACCTTTTAGAGAAGCGACACCTGTCTTAAGTTCCGCTGACTCTCAAGGGTACCCTTGCTTTGTCTTCCCAGGACAATTCACAGATGGCGTATCTTCTGACTGGACTACACTCACACTTGTAGCTGGCTGTGGCACACTAAACTTCTTTTTGTTCCTTCTTTCTATCTCATTAGCACAGGCAATGTTTAACTTCTCTAGCAAAAGCTCGTCTGAGGTTTCAGTGTCTAGCAGTAGGGGCTGCATGTCTATCCTGATACTAAAATCTTTGCGCCAGTGTGGGCTTGGCTGTGGCTGAGCACTGGGTGAGGGCTGTGTGCTCACTTGAGGGTGGGCAGTGGCTTGGGGCTGGTGCAGAGAATCATCAACAGCGGTATTAACTGTAGTAATCCACTCACTCAAACACCTTATGTAGCATTTTAACCATTTTAACACGTGACAGATTTTTCAATTTTTATGGTTTTAATCAATCCCTACGGACTGTTACTCCGAAACGTATCTTTTTAACTTCATTGCAGATTTAAACATCCTTAAACCGTGAACTTTCTATGCTTTTTTAAAAAACTTATAACAGACTAAAAGTGTATTATCTTTTAACTCGTCTCACATGCACAACATTTAGAAAACACACTGCAAATACAGAAACGCACAGCAAATCCGGAAAGCATGCCCTGAGTAGAGCAGTAGCAGAAGTCAGAAATCCACAACATACACGGACCAGACTTCAATAACTTCATGAGTCACAAATTGTGGCAACAACATGTGTCCAAGCCATGTTCAGCACACAACTTCCGTTGTCGTTTTCTGTATTTGCACTGTGTTTTCTAAATGCGAAGATGTTCTCTTAATTTGCTTGTGTTTTGTTTGTTTGCATGTGTTTTCTTAAAGCAGCTACAAGGAATTTTCATTTTGTGTTGATTTTGGCGGCCCCTGTTGACAAAAGCAGTTGTGTTTTTCAGAGTGAAGACTGCATTTCCCATGAGCACCACTGCCTCGTGTCATAAAGATCTTGATCTGGCTAGTGCGTGCATTTGTTCTGGAAGCGAGTGAAAGACAGATGCAACATATTTTTAATCCTATTTTTCTTTTTTAAACAGCTGTTTGCAGGATGCATAGCGATGAGTTAATGTATCTATTTGTGGCTCTATAAGATTAATAACTGTAACATGATGATGGTGAAACAAAGTAAACTTTGTTTTAGTACCGTTCATACACCTAACGTTAGGTTACATGTAAGCCTATGTAACATAGTTGAAAAGGTTCAGGTTAAATCCCGCCACATGGGAAAACTACGCCACCTGCTGTTGTTAAATTGTGCCTGCACTGAGTAGTAATGCCAAAGGATTATGGGTAATCCTCAAAGCAACGGAGGATTGTCCGTCTGTGAATGTCCGTGGACAAAATAATGTTAACTAAGTTGAAAAGTACATAAAAGTTGAGCTGGCTTTATGTGGTTAGATATCATTTGTCCTAGATTACGTTACTGTGATGCCGACTTTCCAGACAGAACTGCTGTTACCACAAGCCTGACCAGCTCTGAGAGATTCATTTAGACAGAAGACATCTCACAGAGGTCACACCTACAGCTAACAGATTTGGTTGCTCGGTAACAGTAATTTTGTTGAGAAAGTTACAGTTATCAACATTCCCTGGTAATGTTCTGTCTTCAAAATAATAAGCCAACAACAAGATATAGCTCGGTAGCAAGGCCGACATAAAATGTTACGTTATAAGCCAGTTGTATTACAGTAATGTCCACCGTGACCTCACGTTATACCTCCATGGACTGTAAAACCACGTCTCACAATATATTTAGTAAATAAAATAGACATATTACAGACCTGTCTCGGAGGAAGAGGGACAATTCAGGATCGGTTTTGAATCCTTTCAAATCCTGTGTTACGACCTTTTTAATGTTTAGGGGAACACAGGGAGTAACATAACAAGTTTTTGCAAAAAGAACGGAACCAAATCAAGAAAAGGCGGCTGAATCACTTCAAGTGTAACGATGAATAACATTCATTGACATAAAAATGATTTACGATAAACCAACTAAAATAGCAAAGATGGAAGCAATTAAGATGTCAGAGTCTCCAAGGCCAAAGTAACAAAAAACCCCACACTAACTAGAAAATAAACAGCTCCATTTGCCTACAGAATCAAACAGAAAAACAAAATGAATCGGATCTGTAAGACAGACTGATTTCTGAAAGCATTATAGACTCAGACATGGCCGTGGTGGAGAGTTTCTGCCTCGTCTTCATTGGGAGGGGATGGGTGATGAAGATTGTCGCCACCAGAGGTGCCATAATGTCTGATCCAGCCAGGAGAAAGATAGTGAACACAGTCCTGGAAAACGTGGATGTACCAAGATCCTGTGCCTTACAATTGGGGCTGATATACAACCTCAGCGACACAAAAG
>NTHP01000725.1:59089-76676 GCA_003416845.1 Oplegnathus fasciatus
TTGTATTCCTCTGCCAAGCAGTCAAGTTGCAGTTTACATCCATGTCTATCCAGACTTATATAATATATGTAGTGAAGACTCTGAAGGAATTTAATAAAAAGGTATTAAGTGTATTTTTTGGCAAAATGGAAGTTCTCACTATATTGACTCTTTTATGATATTTCAGTTCACCAGGAGATAGTAGCCTAAAGCAAAGTAAACAGTTTATAACCTGTTAACACCTGCTGCTAGTTTTTGCTAGCTAGCTGGGATGTAGATTAATTGATCATGCTAATTGAGAAGTTTTAATTAATCTAAAACGTTTCTTTTACAAATTAGTTGTTCACTTTAAACCAGAACTTTGAACGCCTCCAGGACCCTGAGGCAGGTCCTCCTGGGGAGATGGCAGATTGCAGCCAATCACCTTCTCTGCGGAGCGGATGATATACTGCAGTCTGTGGTTAGTTCACTGTCTGTAATAACAGCAGAACAGCGAGGACTGAACGCTTAGAAGCTTTTAGACAATAAAGGCTTAGAAGAGAGCGTTGGTGAGTTTTATGAATATGGATGAAACCAAGTTACAACAATTTTTCTGTCTCACAAAGTAATTATTGTTAAAGGTTGTTAAAACTGACTTTAAATTCTAATATCAGCTGCTGTAGTGGAGCTGATCTGTCAGAATATAGAAAGTAAACATGCTTCATTTTAAAGATAGATGAAAGAAATGCTGAATGAGAGATTGTATTGAGTTAATGAAGCTAGTGGAACAGAGGCTAGACAGGAAGTGATGTCATGACTTCAGCTCTCTATTATCACGTGCTAAACAAGACCCAAACACAATAAATGTTTTACTTTAGTAATCACATAATCTAGAGAACAATAAAATGTATTCATTGACTCATTCATTCAGCCTTGATCCTTTGTGAGGGGGTTCAACATTAACTGTCATACAGGCTCTAAAATCATTCTGGTAGATAATCTGTAAAATGAATCATGTCCTGTGTTTTGGTAACATTAACATCTGAACAAATCAAATCAGCAATACATCCCCACACATGAAGCCCTCAGAACACAGCTGAATAAAGGTGAAATATCTGGAAAAAAAGACAAATACTGCAGTTTTGTTTGGATCTTCTTTTATTTGCTGATGTGATTTTGTTGTATAAACAGCTTTTCCTCTGATAAGAAAATGAAGATTGATACCAATAATTCAAAACTCAACACATCAATCAAAAAACAGAGTACAGGAATGATCTGAGGTACTTTGATTAAACAGTTAATATTTGATTAATGCTGCATAATTTTATTCATTCATTCATTGTATTTACCCTTATTGCATTATACACAGTAGAGCTTTGTTCCAAGCATCAGTTAATCATTCAACACCTCTTTGGCAAGGCTCAAGTCCTCTAAAGATTGACAGGTAGCCTTCTTATAGCCACAGACAACAAACCAAACCAAACTAGCAAAAGTAAATTTGAAGCCCAACAGACTGGGTTGGTTTCGGATTGTGATTGTGGTAGCAGCACATTGATCCAGTCTGATTTAAAACAAAATGCATCACATTTATCAGTTGTGTTTAAATCAATCAAGGATTTAACCAGAGAGTTCTGTTGTGGAACTGTTCCCATTAACACAAAATGGAGCGTCTGAAATGATGGATAAATAACACATCTTATATCTTTATTCACATGTGCTTTCTAATGATGTCACAATCCTGTCTCCTAAAATGACATTTTTGTACCACACAGAGTTTGTAGGGAGGTGGTCGGGTTGGATGGTGGACATACGAAGGCAGGACTTTGACACCAGAGACTGGTTTCATGTCATGAGTCCAGTGTGTGGCTAGGTTTAGACAACACAACTGCGATTAAGGGAAACTAAAGGTTTCCCGCATAGCTAAATTTAGGTCAAATTTGTATCAAATATTAATGCACAGCTGGAGGAAAAAACTGGAACATTTTAAAGGTATAATTTCTTTCCTAAAACTGGCTCCTAGTCTCAAGGCATTAGTTCACAACATACCACTTATTTCAAATTTAACCTACTTACGTAATTGTTAAGTGGGTTAAATTGCATTTCAGTTTTACTCTGAGGTCCTGCCGATTGCTGAAATAACTCTTGGGACAGAAGACAAGAGCTTCAGGAGCAGTTGGTCTCATCTCTTCAGCATCTTTGCTGAATCATAAGCCTTCACATTACACAATGAATACTTTCAAATAATGCTCCATGTATCAACTGTTCACAAACCACAGTGTATTAATGTTATGCATTTTGAAAACAGTTTAAGACAGTTCTCTCTGTGAAAAAGGAAAAAAAAATAGATGTAATTTACACCCTTTTACCACTATGATTTCCCAGCTTTCCAACTTTTTGAATTCTGGTGATTCTTGAGCTTATAGTGGACAGTTCACTGTCACATGCGTCTATCAACTGCATTTATCACAAATCCAACTGCAGATAGCACTACATTTTTCAATCGTTCGCCCACGGTCATTTCTAAAATGTTTTCAGCCACTTTCTGCAGATCATCTTGTGTTGCATTGTCAGGTGTCACGCCCTGTTTCTTCATCATTTCCTGTGCCTCTTCAAACATTTTATTGGTGTAATTCTTCCCTTTGTTTTGTTCTACCAGCTTGTTGATCTTCTCCAGTAGCTCAGATACTTGGTTGGTGGGCCCTTTGCCTGTGTTGTCAAAAATATGGTATCCCTTGCTGAAACTTTCGGTGGCTTTCTTTATTTCTTTGTCAGATATTTTATCGCCATCTCCGTGGGTGAGCAAGGCCAAAGTGTAACGTTTGGACTTTTCACCAAAAATCTTCTGAATGATTTTCACTGCTTTCTCATCTTCTTCTGTCAGAGGCCCTGCCTTCAGCACGTACAGGAACACATGAGGACCAGGAGCTGCATATGTGATGCATTTCACGATGTCTTCCTGCACCTTGGCTTCTGTTCTCTCAGTGTTAGACACACCTGGAGTATTGATAACAACCACATTTTGTCCATCAACCACTCCTTTCTCCATCTTGCACTCTTTTGTGCCAGAGGAAGCAGAAGGGGGAGTTAAACCAGGTCTCCCCAGCAGCGTGTTCATGGCTGAATTCTTCCCAACTCCAGTCTTTCCAACGAGGACAATCCTCAGCTCAGGCACTGTTTGGAGAATTTTACACAGTTATTATTATACTGAAAGTCTTACAGCACTGTCTTTTGATTATTTCAAACCACTAAAGTTCTGTCATGATCCTATAAACAGACCTCAGGGGGATTGTAATGCAGAAAATATTTCAGCATTCATGTGTAAAAACAGCTTCTGCAAATCTGAATTATTTAATTGCATTTTATGGATAAATACTTGTAGACCAAAAACATGTATCTGTGTCCACAGCCAATCGACCACCACTGACTGTGGGTTCAACTCAGTGTCGTTGCCTAAAACTGTTCCAAATGTTAGATTATCAGCTGTTACCTGAAGCTGACTCTTAAGTTGTCCTATAATGGCCACTGACCAGAGGATAAACCCTTTTGATTTAAATAACAACACTGCTCTGCTTCTACATTTCTTGCCCCATGTGTGGTAAGGTTACAAGAACAGCAAAGATTAGAATTTTTCATCCATCCCACTGAGACGATCCTCCCAAGAAAAACAACAGAATCTGTCACTTAAGCAACGTGTTTACGTGCCAGTCACAGCGCCCTCTAGCAGCTGTAGTAATTATGACATGGATTTTATATTTGCACATCTGTGAACCCTCCACATCTAATTCATTACTACAATGCACATAGTCTGTAGACTTATAGTTTGTAATATTGCTATTATTACCATTTCACATGTTAGCGGACACCACTCATCACATTAACGTCGTTCTGTTGAGTCAGTAGTAAAAGATATAATCTCGAAGATTTTCATTTAAATAAACGTCTGTTAAGTCACTATCTGTCGCCGAATGATGACTGAGCCTATGGCCCACTGATGAAAGCCTGCAGCATTTGCAGTATTACGACCTGGTTGTCGGCAGCGACTTTCCCAGATAAATCACAAGCGGTGCACAGTTTGACTTTTAACACAACAGACTCGCTACAATTGCAATTACCGGTTATCGCCAAATTTCTATTTTATATAGTACTTTTTGCGGTACTTGTATTTTTCTCGTACCTTGTATATTTTGACTGTTATGCACCAAAACACCAAGGCAAATTCCTTTTATGTGAAAACCTTAGCAATAAACCTGATCCTGACGTCTGATGTCAGGGGACATTATTATAGAGTGATGGGGGACAGATGAGTCAACAAAACAGCAGACTTTAACACAGGAGGTTGCTGTTCACTTCCTGTTTCCAACCACAAGTTAACGTTTTTTAAAAATAATAACACGATCGTTCAGTAACATCAACCATGTGATTATTATTGTAATAATTGCCGACCAATATGGAGCTTAATCAGTGGCATGGGACACACCTGGGCCCGGTGTGCCCCATGTATATAAGCCAGAGCAGCAGCTAGTCCTTGGCGGGCAGATCTCCTCACACCATACGCCTCTGCATTGTTAGTTTTGTTTCCTTGTCTTTGTTTTTACAGCACAACATTCATGCAGCACATTTTCACTCATCCACACCCTACACTACTGACTTTACAGATTCCTCCCATCTGTCCTTTTGGGTTAGTTTTGATTAATTTAGTTGTAAATAAATGACTCTCTTATTTAGTATACCCATGTGTCTCCTGTTTTTGTCGCAGTCTAAGAGCCGGGCTGTGACAAAATTAACCTAAAACACGATGTTTTTGTAACCAAACCACAATCTTTTCCTAAACCTAACCAAACTTTAAGTGCTGTCGCAGCATAAAACAGATTTATTTTTCAACAGTAATTTGTAACAGTTTTGGAAGACACAAATGATGTCGTCCTGCTGATTGGGTGTCAGACCAGAAAACACTTCTGTTTCGCTCTTGAGGGCGTGGACCAACAACATATTTTGTTGTTTAATTTGGAGGACTTGTTGATCCAACTGAGCTGTTGTCTGGTGTGTTTTGAACATCACTGCATCAGCAGGCTAATTGCTGACTTGGCTACAGACTTTTATTTTTGTTTTTATCATACTTTAATGATCTAAAAGCAGCTTGTTCACGTAATATTCTTCCGTATGCTGATGATACTGTTCTCTTTATGTCTGGTAAACGTAAAACTTGTTAAGTGCAGAACCACTTCAAATAAGTAGGTGGCTTTATTGTAACAGTCTCTTCACTTGTGTAGAGCTAAACCCACCCCCTAACTTCTTTCTTTTTTTTAAGTTTCAAAATTCATTATTTATCACTATTGTATCAGATGTATTGGATGTGCACAACATAGGCATCAAAATAAGGCTTTAAAAGCCTTCACCATAATAAATTGATAAAATGTTTGGCCTGGAAAGCTGCTTTTCCTGATTGTAAAAGTCTCTATTTTAAGAGCATTAATTGAAAGCCATTTTGATTACGCTGTCACCTTGTAGTCTACTGCTCTGCCAGCACAACTCAATAAATCTAAATAAAAAATAACATTTAATATAAAAGCCAAAAATAGTCATTGTTAAACTCCACTCAAAAAAACTAAAGGGCTGGCCCTTAATACACAACATTTAAAAATGTATACATTTATAATTAAGTTACAGTAGAAAAGGGATTGCTTAGTATGTAAGTAGTATGTTGCTCACATACCAAGTTGTCAAAGGCAATGCCAACGCACCTAATGAATGACTTTTTAAGATTTAAAAACACATGTAAAATGATTACATAAAGGATGGCCATAAAATGGCATTGAGTTTAAAAGGCAAAACACATGAATAGAAGCTGCAGCAGTACAGTGGGATAATCTTACCACTAACTGGAACATGCAAAGTAGGTTAGTTGTCTGTATCCTTGATTATATTAATTTGTTTGTTGTGCAAAATTGTGTGTAAATCATCAAATAAATTCAATCGATCAAATAATTAATCAAGCCATCAATAAAATTAGTTGCTGAATTATGAAAGCTGACAAATGTGTGAGTTAGAAATGATCATGTAAGCTGCACTGATTGAAGTACTGATTGCAAATGTTAATTTTTGTGTTTGTCTAAAAAGTTTAATCACAGTAAAAATTACATATTTATATATTTTCTTAATTTAACAGAACACAGGAATTTTTGAGCCAGAGTGTAAAAAGTGAAAGAGTTAAAAATGTTAAATATGTAAAGTTAAGTATGTAAAGTAAAAATATGTCTATTTTATTATAAATATAAGAAATATAAATAATAAGATGCTGAAAAATGTGAATTTTGTTATGAAACCAAATTATGTGTAATACAACAAATATGGTCTGTGAAGACTGAAATTACAAAATAAATAAATATTACATTAATAGTTGCAGAAGAGGTCAAATAAATTAAAGTGGAGGCTAAAATGTGATGGTTGAGAGGAGGATTCTTTTAAACATGAATGATGGTAATGATAGATGAAAACAGTAGTAATAAGAAGAGAATAAGTTGTTGCTCTGCTGCTTTATCAAACACTACTCTGAGTAAAAGTATAGATATGAAATATACTTACGGTGTTTGCTATTCATCTTTGTCTTGTAAAAGCAGTTGATCTGTGATGTCTTGTTGCTGTTGATGTCTTGTTGTTGAATAGTTTTTCATTTCATCTTTATATATTACAAATTCTGTGTAGTTCCCTCCCCTTAAACACATGTCATCTGTGACCTAGCCAGTTTGAGGAAAGAAGGCTCAGAGAGCCAACCAGTCACAGATTAGAAATCAAAATGTAGCTGGAAGCAGCAAATCAGGGACCAAACCAAAGTGCATTTTTTGTTGGGTTTGACCAATAGTTGACTACATATTTTAGTTCTATTTATGTTTATGTTTAGGTTGTTTTTACAGTGTTTTGTATTTTATATATTACTTTTAATAAGCTGTTTGACAACAGTTGGACATGTCATCACTTAGGCCAGGCACACATTACACGACCAAATGTTGGAGTACATCTCACGTTATCTGAGCTACCGAATTCCATCTTAAATCGTAACAGTACACACACTTTAGGATGAGGCAACAACAGAAGTTTGCACATTACAAGACTCAATGACAAGAGACGGCAGAGTCTCGAGTGTGCCCTCAAACGGAAGTTAATGACACGTTGAAGTCTCGTAGGTTGGGTCTCGCGGAACTATAGCCTGCCATACGGAAAGCCAAATGCAAAGTGATGGCATTTCCTGCTGCAATCTAAATGGCCAGAGTGACAAATCGGCTCGCTGTGCCCTCTCACTCTACAAGAGCAACGACAGAAATTTCCAGCATGTAGAAAAATGATCTGGACATCCCAGATGGCCCCAGACTGCATCGGGAGATCGGGACATGACGTGCTGACCTTCTCACACTATGCGAGCAAAGACGTGCCGTTTTTACTCCGATCTTGAAAGGTTGTCTGGGACCGTCTGGGATGCCTGAATCGGCTGTGATATTGTATGTGCACCTGGCTTTAAGGTTTGTTGAAGAAATCTTTTGTTGAAGAAAACTTCACTCAGGTTTCACTCCATTCCTATGGAAACTTTCCATGGGAATTAACGGGAATTTATGGGAGTTAATGGGAATGACATGGAAATATAGGAGTTATTTGTTCAGGCTGTATTTATCATGTCATATGCAGATAGAAACAAACCTTTTACCATATCATCAGCAGACAATTGTAAACCACAGTTTTTCAAAGTGCGGCCCGTGGGCCAATGGCGGCCCTCAGAAACATTTTGTGCAGCCCCCCGAACTTGACATGAAATGCATGCATTATATTTTAATAATTCCCGGTCCATTTCTATACACTTTCAATAGCCTACATTTAATACACTACTCGGCTACTGCGTCAAACTGCACCCCCCTAACAAGCATCTGTGAGGTTAGGAATGACCATTTAGCTAGCAAGTTAACTAACATTAATGGGGAAAGGTACTTTGAAAATTCGAACCGGCAGTGTGGGCTCTGTGCAAACTTAGGGTCTGAAGTGAACAACTAATTTGTAAAAGAAGGGTTTTACAATAATTCTAGAAGGTGCGGACCTATCTAGTTGCCTCTCTGTGGGCTACGCTAAATTTATGCAAATGTATGATTTTAATTTAATTTATTTTATATCGACAATGATAACATATGACTACGAGTCACTCATTAGGATAGGGAAATGGTCAACTCGACATTTTGTAAACTCTCCTCCTGCCGACTCTGCTGCCTGGCCAGTCGAGGTTTTCAAATGTAAACGTCGGAGTAAACATCGAGGAAAAGGTGGAGGGGATAAACACCAGCTACGACCCCGACCACAAAGACAAGCAGGACCATCTCTTTCTGTATACCGATCTGACAGAACAGAGGACTGTTAAAATGCTGTCCTTAAGAAGGTTATGCCTGACTTCCATCAACATATTGACTGCACCACAAGGGGAATAAACACTCTAGATCACTGCTACACCCCATTCAAAAATGGCTACAGAGCGGAATTACCCATGTTTATTACCTGTGTTTCGAGCCCCCTGCTGTACTCCCTGTACACACATGACTGTAGCCACTTTCGACTCAAACACCATCATCAAGTTTGCTGACGACACAGCTGTAGTGGACCTGATCACAGATAACAATGAAAAGGCCTCCCTGAAGGAGGTAGAGGACCTGACCCGCTGGTGTCAGGACAACAATGTCAGCAAGACTAAGGAGCTGATAGTGGACTTTGGGAAGAAGCAGGGAAGGAACTACGCCCCCCTTAATATCAACGGGTCCTTAGTGGAGAGGGTGGACAGCTTCAAGTACCCTGGTGTCCACATCACCGAGGGCCTAACCTAGGCGCAGCATACTGACTCAGTGGTGAGAAACGCAAGGCAGAGACTGTTTCACCTCAGACGCTTGAGGAAATTCCAGATATCCCCTCAAATACTGAAGAATTTCTGCTCCTGCACCACCAAGAGCATCCTGACGGGGAACATCACTGCCTGGTACGGAAACAGCACCGAACAGGACCGCAAGGCCCTGCAAAGAATGGTTTGTTCGGCTGAATATACAATAGGCAGTGCTCTACCCCGCCGAAAGGATATTTACACCAGTCGCTACAAGAATAAGGCGAGGAGAATCATTAAGGATCCCAACCACCCGGATAACGGATTCTTCCTGGATACACCAGGCCAGCACTGAGTGGCTCAGGAAGAGCTTATACCCATAGGCCACCATGATCCTAAATGAGGTCACTGCCTAAGACTGGTTTAATGATCTGTGTAGAATTCAAAGTTTTGATTTAATATGCTGATTTTGATGCAGGTACGAAACTTAACCAACAGGAACATGCCTTTGTGTGCCTGCCTGCTCCGGCGGGGGGAACATTGGATGACCTGTAGTAATTCTGTTGTACTTAGTTCACTTGCTATGCCTATATATAGATATACATACAGTATATGTAGATATCAATGCATGGGGTAATTTTGTGTCACTCGTCATAATAACAAAGACTAAACTAACGGGAACTGTTGACACAGATTCCCCAACTCTGACCCACACACTCAAACACACTCAAACAAACAGGGCGTGTGTGCATCTGTTTTCATCTCTCTCAGGGGGAGAAAGAAAGGACATTCCTGTGATCCAGGGAACCCTGATATGTATTGAGTACTGTATTTTACTCATTAATTTGCTGTGTATATATGCATGCATTTGCATATATACAGACATATACTGTATATGCACATATGTTTGTGGATCAGATGTTGTACATGTTTATAACATTTAGACTTGGGTTAAAATCAGTCATTACTGTTTATTCATAAAAGGTGTTTGGTGTCATTCAGCAACTGATGAGGCCAAACTTCATAAACTTCATTCATTCTTTAGAAAGATACTATTAACAAGGGGAAATAATTATGATGATTAGAATTAGATTCAGGGTGGGTAGGATGGAGTTTTGCGCTGTTGGCATTGCGCCACAGAGTCCCCATCGGCCGTCCTGCCTGAATACCCCTCGGCCATCCTTGCCGATGCCCTGCCTGGTTCCGCCAAGAGGAAAGCTCTTGTCCGCTCTCTTCCTCTCTTCTTCTTTTCCCCAGTCTCCAGGGGTGTCATTTATAACCGTTGTGTACGCACAAAACGGGGCCTGAAAGAGGCGTACGCCACTTCCCACGCAAAAGTTGCTTTTTATAAAAACAAACTTGATGGGAGAACGTGCACACCTGTACGGAAACTCTGACCCATGCGTACGAACATTTTGGAGACAGGGGAAATTGGTGACGCAGATGGTGAGGTGGGGAATTGAAGCCAGATTGTAGAAATTAAATGTGAGAGGCTTAATTTCACTTCATATCACACGTTACTTATGGATCCACTTTATCATAAACATTCAAACCAGCAGTGTTATTTGTGCTGGTGAGCCAGAACTATTCCATAAGCACCTTTCAATTGTAAACAGCTTCATCAGCGCTGTCATCACATTCCCCACCCCCGGAGCACAGAGGACAGGACCGGACTGTTACTGACACTTGTGGTCAGTTGTGGAGCGCACCTTAGCTGTTGAAATACCTGGATGATAACAGGATGTGGCAGGTGGCAGGATTCAGGAAAGTCTGGCTCTCCTTTCCCTGATATTAAGTGTGAATATACTGAGTCCTTTTCACCTCAACCACGTTAACAAGGCTAACTGATGAAACTATCATCATCGGTTGTAGAAATCCAAGATAACATCAAATGGCATTAAAGACTTGCAGAACAGAGTGTCAATAGTTTTCATAATATCTTCTAATACTGTGCATGTATCACCAAGTACGATTTTAGTTTTCACATAGTTTTAGTGTGTAAAATCGCTGCATTGAACACGACTGTGCTGTCAGGCGCACAGAGCGCACTGTGGACACCGCGGTGGCTGCCACGCACACTCTGCCTTCTCCAGTCACCTCACCCGGCACATCTTCACCACCTGCACAGAAAGCATCACAGCAGACTCATCACACCCTGTACGCCAAAACAACCAGACACATGAACAGTTTCTTTCCACAGGCTGTCACTCAGATGAACAGTTAACACCAGACACAGAGTGTCAGGAACGATCCCTGTACAATAACCCTGTAACACAAACACCCACTGGACCTGTAAATTATATATTCTCATTATTTAAATACAAACTGTACTATACTGTGTATACTGTCATATCCACCTACCTCAATGTATAGCTACCTGTTATAGTAATAATATTTATTTCGGCAGCCTTTGCACTCTGCACCATTGCACTATTGTCTTATTGTCTACATCTGTTATTGTTTATATATATATATAATACAGTATATATAAACGTTTTAATATATATTTATATCTGTACATAGTAGTTGAATGTTTATATTTACCTTTCCAAGCTTGTTGTCCTTGTTTTAAGCTGTATGTGCGTCTATTTCTGTATATGTACACTGACAGCAACGTGAAAACCAGAGTCAAATTCCTTGTATGTATACACATACTTGGCCAATAAAGCTGATTCTGATTCTGATTCTGATATGGATTGTGTAAATTAGCAAACGTCTCAAAATAAAGCCGGTGACAGCTCTCGCACAATCATTACACTCCATATCCTCATTATGAGTCCTGATCATAATGAGTTCACCATGACAAAACTTAAAGGTACTACATGAAATTTTTAAGTGGTTATGAAACAGTCTCAATTTAATACCGATGCCTCTGTATGACCTACATAAGCAAACAAGACCAACAGCGAGAAGATTGGCTATTTCTATGTAATAGTTATTCTTAATCCCTGCCACTGGGTCCACTTCCCCGTCAGATTAAATCAGACTAAATGACTTATGTTATGTTTACATTTTCCCAGGCAAAGTTTGGCAGTGAGTAGTATGTTAGCCAGGTAAAAGGAAGCAGGAGGAGATTTTTCTTTTAAGAATTTTATTTTTGATGTTATATTTTGTGGTTCTGCCTGATACTGGGGCAGGATCAGCAAAGAGAAAAAGAAATGAATTGACCTAAGAACAACAACAAAAAAAAGCTAAAAGGGACAGTGATAGAGCACGGGTGAAAACACAAGTCAGCCTTGGTTGGTCATTCAACAGATAGAGAGAATTGATTTGAAATGATTCAAAACTGATCCTGAATTGGCCCTCTTCCTGCGAGACAGGTCTGTAATATGTCTATTTTATCTATGAAATACATTGCAAAATGTGGTTTTACAGTCAATGGAGGTATAATGTTAGGTCACACATTTCGCATGCGCACATTTCCAGGCGGACTGTGATTTATAAAGGGAACATTGCCTGCAGGTGTGCGTGCGCACTAGGCATGTGATAATATGAAAATTTCATGTCCCGATTATATAATATATATATATATATATATTATATATAATAGATAGGCTGTTTTTTATTTTTTTTTAAATCTGGGGTCTGGGCTGTTCATAAAACATTCGGGGCTGTAGCCTTGGACGTACAGGCCTAACGACGCCACTGCTTAAGCTTCAGAAGAAAACAAATGGTTATGATGAGCATTCACGCAGCATGGAGAGAAGCACACATACAGGTTGCATCAGTACTTCTCTCTTATGCTGTAATTAGAGACCACACATGATATCGTATTAGACCCAGAATATACCATACTTAGACACTATTATGCCTAATTATACTGTAATTAGAAACCGAATAAGAGATCCTGATATACTATTAGACACCATTTTACAAGATCATATTCTAATTAGAAATCAAATACAATGTCATATCACATCCCAAATATGCTACAGTTAGACCCTATTTTACTCCAAATTATGCTGTGGACACCACATTTAATGCTACCAACATGGGCCACCGATAGCTTCAGTAGACAACACAGGCTGTAATTAGATGAATGTAATGCCATATTATATGGGACATAGCCTTTATAATAATCAGACAAAACACTGAGAGCTCAGAGGACAATACATTTATTTGGCCTTTATGTAACATAGTTTCACTTTATTACAGGGTCATTTGTCGCTCATTAGTTGAAAACTGTAGGCTACTGTAACCTAAAGTCAAAACACATCTGGTCACATCTGGTCGCTGCTTTACGTCCCTCGTAGTCTGGATGTTCTCCAGAGTTATTACAGCCTAATACCTGCTTCCTGATGCTCTGCTCCCAGACCAGTTAAGACATCAGACCATTTAATGCCATGTCAATATCCGTTCCCAGTAACATTAGGCTATGGAAGCTGCCACGACATTGCATCTTTATGTCCCACTATTAGACTCTAATTAGACTCTAATTACGCTTTATTAGACTTTATTAGGGGCTAATTTGTGACATATTACAACAGATTTGTACCGTAAACTAAAGTGAGATCCACTGGTCTTATTTCCCACTTATTAGACCCTTATTACACTACCCGGAACACTGGACCCACTACAGTTTGCCTACCGTCCCAACCGAACAATGGATGACACCATAGCACACATCATCCACACCGCCCTATCCCATGTGGACAATCGAGGGAGCTATATGAGATTGCTGTTCATTGACTGCAGTTCAGCATTTAACACCATAGTTCCCTCCAGGCTTGTTGCAAAACTCAAGGACCTGGGATTAAACACTTCACTGTGCATGTGGATCCTTAACTTCCTGACAGGCAGACCCCAGGTGGTGAGGGTGGGTGGACACACCTCATCCATCTCCTTAACACCGGAGCGCCCCAGGGCTGCGTTTTGTGTCCCTTGCTGTACTCCCTGTATACACATGACTGTGTAGCCACTTTCAACTCCAACACCATCATCACATTTGCTGACGACACAGCTGTGGTGGGCCTGATCACAGATAACAATGAAATCCTGAACAGATTTTGCCTAGATTTTCCCCTCAAATACTGAGGAATTTCGACCTCTGCACCATCGAGAGCGTCCTGACGGGGAACATCACTGCCTTGTATGGGAACAGCACTGAACAGGACCGCAAGGCACTGTAAAGAGTGGTTCGTTCTGCTGAACACGAAATACGCGGTGCTCTACCGTACCTGGGGTATTAGGATATTTACACCAGGCGCTGCCAGAATCAGGCTAGGAGAATCATTAAGGATCCCAACCACCCGGCCTTTTCTCTCTGCTGCAGTCGGGAAGAAGGTACCGGTTACACCAGGCCAGCACTGAGAGGCTCAGGAAGAGCCTCTACCCTCAGCCCACTAGGATCCTAAATGAGGTCACTGTCTGAGATTGCCCCCCCTCCAATCATACACATATATTTATTACTATGAACCAGTTTGCATCTTTTATTGAGAAAAGAATGGAACTTTCCCGAGTTTGTTGTCCACATGACCCCTGGGTCATGAAACAGGGCCTGTCAGGATTCACAGAGAACACCAAAGTTGACTGACAGCTGTCCAATCTGATAAGTGCTGATACTCTTCCAGGGGACTGCAAATTCACAGACTCACAGCACTCTGAACTCAGGAAACAAAAAAACTGAGTTTGCAATGCTTTAATGATCTGTACATTAATTGATATATCATGTTTAACTAACAATATCGGAAGAATTCAAAGTTTTGACTTAATATGCTGATTTTGATGCAGGTATGAAAGAAACTGAAACAACTCTGCTTTGTGCTGGACTGTTACTGTCTGTAACCATTGTCTCCACATCTCACAGCAGCAGGTTTTATCTTGTTTTCCAGTTTCATTCCCTCATGGTGAATATCAGGTGTTGTGCCGTCTCTGTGCCACCTGTGCACATATGATATACTGTGATGCGTAATTGCGCCGTGACGCATTGACGGAGTTTGGACTGGTTATTGTTTCACGTGAAGTGGGTGTGCGTTTGTGCTTGCGGGTACCGGAAAGATATATATTATATTTTATGGGAATTTCTGATATACGCTGCTATCACGCGCGGCGCGATGGCAGCGTATATCCAGTAGACTTATATCCAGTAGCGTATATCCAGTAGACGTTCCTTCCATGCACTTGCCTTAACATCGCCGCCAGCCCTTTAAATTTTCAATCTAAGTCCACTCTTTTCTCAATATTTAATATAATCATTTAGTCAGTCAGTCAGTCACTCACTCTCTCAGTGACAGACTTTTGTGTTTGTAGGACTGGCCCTCTGCGGTCCAGCCAAAAATGTAGGGACTATTTATGGGTTGTGTCCTTTGTTGCCTTTACAGACTACAACCCCCTGGTTAATCCAGATACAGCACAGCACAAATAGGGGCTGTAAAGCAGAGGTGGTTTACTAAACTAACAACTGAACAGTTTACCATCAAGTACAAACCTGGGTTGACGAAAAAGAATGCTAAAAACCTGTTTAGACTTCCTCAGACTGCAAGGACTGAGGCAAAGGTGTGCTCTGTTCCAGTAGCAACCACCAGCCCTGAGGGCCTGAAGGACCAGTTCATGTCATCAATAAGATGATTCAGCACTCTAACAGGTATGCCGGTGGCTCCAGAAGGGAAGTCGGCTGCCCGGGAAAACTGGGCCGGCAGCGCCACAGATGGCTCGCAGCCTCCTCTGCAACTGGAAACACAAGGGCTTCTCTATGTGAATGATCCACTCACAGAGCAGCCTGTACAGAATTGGGGCTTTCCTTCTTTTAGCTATGGTTGGATGAGGATTTGTGGGCAATTAAATGTTCTGGCTTATGTGTAACTATGGCAAGGCCTGAGGTAAATGCACCACTCAATCTTCATCCTATTGGCTTTTTGTCCTATGGTAGCCACCCAGTCCCTCAAGGGGTCAATACACCTCAAATAAAGTGTTTCTTGGCTCATTAAAAAGAACCTGAGACCTTCTCCCCCACACCTTTCCAATGTTGCAATCTGACAATTTCTGTCTTTTTCTTCAGATGTGGTCGGACCACACGTCATAGGAACTACTTTTTTTCAAGCACTCTTATGTCCTGATAATGACCTAATGATCTTATTTCAAGATATGGTTGAGCTGTGCCTACCAAAGAACAAACAGCAGTCACCATAGCTTACATGCTGTATAGGAATCTTGTCCAGATATGCAGTCGTCCAGAAAGGATCCTGTCAGGTAGAGGACCAGCTTTTAATTCTGCAGTACTGCAACAACTGTGCATCATTAAAGCAAATTTTGAAGATAGAGGGGTTCTGCTGAGCAACTCCAGTGGTGTTCCACGCCTGAGGAACCACACAAAAGAGGAGTTTGGCCTTGCACAGATGGTAGGACTGAAGCAAACAAGACGGCACATAGACCTGAAAAGGAAGTAGTTAGTGTACCTATTAACGATGATCCTGTCAGATACAGGACCAGTCTGCAGCACTGCAATAACTTCATCTACCCCCGGGTCTCCTACCAGTTGGACTTGCATGGAAAACCTCCAAAGGAAGGTGCCCAGGAGGATCCTGATCAGATGCCTGAACCAGCTGAATTGACTCCTTTCGATGGTCAGGAGCAGCAGCTCTATTCTGAGCTCTCTCCGGATTCTGAGCTCCTTACCCTATCTCCAAGGGTGAGCCCAGCAACCCTACGGAGGAACCTCATTTCGGCCGCTTGTATCTGCAATCTCATTCTTTCATGTTTGAATGCAATAACTGCATTCAAATGTACACACCACCATTACCATTAATCCAACAGTCCCGTCCATATTAACCTCTTTAAATGAAGAAGGCAAAACAAGTTAGCCAGAAAATTTACCTTCCATCTACAGCAACACAGGTCTGACTCCTCACTTTATAATGACTGTGTGCCGTGCAAGACTCCATGTGGAAATGGCACCTGGAGTTCCATCATGGTTGAACAGCCACAGCAGTATCTGTGAGTTGGTGCGTAAGTCCCTTACTGTACGAGTACCTACAGGCAGGTTCTGACTCAGACCCAGAAATAGAAGAATGACAAAAAGAACCACCAGGCAAGCGATTTACCCTTGGTCATGAGAGAAACCATACTTTCTCTTTGCTCCTTGAGTCCCAGAGTTGAAGAGGGTCACTGTGTCAAGATCTAGTTTTAAGACTTTTGTTATTTCAGCTTTATGCTAGGATGTTGCATGTTCCTAATGTAATGTAACAGCAAATCGAAGGCCAGGTCATATTCCAGCACAGGAATAGCATAGATACTACGCAGAGAGGGCCTGAGCCACTCATTTTTGCCCTGGGGTCTCCTAGCAGGTTGATCTGACCATGCCAAATACCAGATATAAAGTCATCGTGAACTAGCAGGAGCATAAAGGAAAATAAGATGAGGAACCTTGTGACACCACAGAAACTGGCATGCTGCACTTCATTGTGCTTCTTTGATTTACATAAATAGAGCCCAAGAGGTCCGAGCTTCAGAAACAAAGCTTCCTGCCAAACCAAATACCAAAACTGCACTTTACTGCAAAGTCATTGCAGTTGCCTTTGTGTTATTGTTGGCTTTATGACATGGCATTGTGGTTTCTAATCAAACCTTGTTAGAAAATGTTTAGTAAAGGCCTGGAACAGCTTAGACCATAAACTGGGTGTAATCTGACTGCAATGGAGATAAGTGAGCTGAGGTTTGATCTCCTTTTATTAACATGCGCAACTTGCACGGTGATACACTGTTTTATTAGTTTTTGCCAGTTTATATCCAATAATCCAATAATTATAACCTTCCAATAATGATAAGATTCCTTAGCATAGGCACAATAGG
>NTHP01000725.1:94168-107133 GCA_003416845.1 Oplegnathus fasciatus
TGTTTTTAGACTAGATTTATGTAGTATTTTCTTAGCCAGTAATTTGTTTTGTTTGCTGAGTTTTGCTTGTTGCACCTGACCCAATGCGTTACATTAACACACATCTTTTGGACTTTATCTTTGCACATTGCAAATAATCTTTATTCTTCAACTGACTTTAAATACTGTGAACTCTTCCACATAATTGGCAAATATTTTGCACATTCCCACATAAATCTGTACTTTCATTTAAATAACAGTCATATTGTACATATTGTCTACGTCTATATCTTTATTGTATTTTATAATATCTTGTCATATTTTTATTCAAGCTCTGCTTCTGACGCTTCTGACCTTTTCCTTTCTTACATTTTTCTACCTACTATGTTTATATGTCATGCACCAATATATCAAGTCAGATCCCTTGTATGTGCAAACCTACTTGGCAATAAATTTGATTCTGACTCTGATTGTTGTTTGTTTGGTTTATTTGGGTTTGTTTTGTAAGAACAGAGCAGCACCATACGAGAGGCAGAAGGAGCCATGATGTCTTTGTTGTGTTGTTTGCCCACCATGGATGAATAAACCTGAAGAAAACACCAAGACTTTTGGACAGTGTACACGACACACCCACAGTGCATCAGTGGCTGTTTGATTTCAAGTTTCATTCACGTGTGATTTTGATGACGGACCCACAGTTTGCAGTCAGTGCAGCAAATTCATGTCAAAGCTAAGTTGAAGTTAAAAAATGTAAACAGATTTACTTCCCCCCACAAGCAAATCCACTGATCACAGATCAGATTTAAATGTATTGACTTCAGTGCTAATTTTGTCATTTAAATGCTGCTGTGTGACTCACTTTGAGTAAATGTGTCAGTTCAGTTTGTTGTAGATTTACCACTAAACACTGCATAAGAACAGTTTTCTAAGGTGTAACAACTGACTTATGATGGAGTTTGGTCTATAATATAAGTTTATCATTTATTTATATATATTTACTTCTGATTGCAGGTTGGACATGAGGCGTGTTTCACCTGCTGCCTCACTCAGTCTAACAGGAAAAACAGTTGGTGTGTTTTTATGAGCTGCACGCACATCACAGGCAAATCTTCAATGGGCGTCACCATGGTTACCTGGCTTCCTGCTATGTTGATGTAATAATAAATGAGCCCGAGGCTGCTTTAAAGTGGAGGATTACCTCCGACTGAGTGCAGGTTTGTAGACGGGCAGTTTTATTGGAGGGTTACTTTGTGAGTGTCCTTCTATGTTTGTGAGGACCACTTTTACACGTTGATTGTGGGGACATTTTAGGAAGTAAAGTCATTTTTGTAAAATGAGGACAGTTTTAGCTACTCCAGCAGGATGAACTGTAATAACTTTATTGATCCTCTGACTTTTCATCTAGCGCCATCATCAGGTCAACATGTTAATGTGTCCAATACTTTGGTTTATGACCAAATACCTGCAGAACTACAGACATTCCCATCAGCCTCAGCTGCACTCTGAGTCTACTGATAATTAGCTAATGTTAGCATGTTAACACATCACATTATATGTTAAAAGATGCCACATTAATCTGCACTTCTTGTACACTTTTACACACTGTAGTGAGCAGAGTGAACTCATTTCATAAGAACTTTTTTTTATTTCTGGAGACACATTTGAGGTTTTTATTATTGTTTTAATTTTTAATTCTTTTATTCCTGACCCTGGTTAACCTGTCAGTACAGTAGCAGCACCTGGTGGCCATTAGACGAACTGCAACTTCAGACACTGAACAGAAGACTCAACAGACGACGTTTTTATTGTGAAGCTCTTCAGTAGACTTTTATTTGTTTGTTTCTGTGAGAGCGCCCCCAGCTGGTGCTCAACTGCTCTGAGTGATCTGGGTCTCTGAGGAGGAGCTCACCACCTTCCCATCCACCATCTCCTCTACGATGGTGATTACTTTGGTTTTGGAGGTGGAGGTGGAGGTGGAGGAGGACGACAAGGAGGAGGAGGACTGGGAGGAGATGCTGCAGGAGAGAGACAAAAAGCACAGTCAGATTTTTATTCACCTCAGTCACATTAATAATAAATAATCATCCTTCGTTAACCTGCACGAGAGGCTGAATTTGGTGAATGTGCAGAAAAGATTTGCAGTTGTAGAAAACATTTGAGTAATAAGAAATGATGTCAAAATAAGATTTGTGCAATAATTATATCAGTGGTGATGTTACTGTATACAAAGAATGAAAACTGCATTTAAGATACAAGAACAAATTTTAGAGGCAATCAGAGCTAAATATCATAATTTCATATTTTCTGCACACATTTTATTTAGACATTCATTCTCCATTTTTTTCTTCTTTTTCTAGATGTTCACACACTTGAGTTTTATGTAATTTTACACAATTTAGTTATTTGTTGAATACTTCTGTGGAAAATGATTCATTTACAAGTCATAAAATCCAGAATTTAACCCTAAAATAATTTGATTTTTCTGAGTTTCAGTTGAGAGTTTTAGCGTCTGTGGTGAAGGTTTTCCTCCCTGACAAAAATATTATTTTCTAATGAAAACTAAGCAGACCTACATGTACATTTTTGGCAAGTTAAATGTTGGACATGAGTAAAAAATATGACGTCTGTGATTAGTGAAAAGTGGTTGTAATAAACCCGAGAATTTAACCCCAGAATAATTAATAAGTCATAAGAGTTTTAGTGTCCTGTGATGTTGTTTAAGTGAAGTTAAAGATGTTGAATATCAGTTCTGATGTCAGTGTCCATCAAAAACACAAAGTAAAAACTTGCAGATACCATGACCACAGTTATACATGAATTTAAAAGTAAATTAAAGTAAATTAAATATTTGTTATAGTTTTGTTTTTATGTCACAAACATTTCAAACTCTTGAGAACATTTTTGTTCATTTCTGAGCTTGTTGCCAGATGGCGGTCCAGCATATTTATCCTGCTGGTTTATCCTGTAAACAACACTTTAATTCTCTCACCTGCCGCTCGCCTCTCCGTCCAGCAGCCTCCTGTACTCGGCGATCTCCATCTCCAGCCTGGTCTTGATGTCCAGCAGCATCTGGTACTCCTGGGATTGTCTCTCCAGGTCGGCCTTCAGCTGCACCAGCTGCTCCTCCAGCATGACTACCTGGTTCTGGTAACCCGCCAGCTGCATGGCGTACCGGTTCTGAGTCTCAGCCAGGGTGCCTTCCAACGACGCTTTCTGCAGGAGAGAGGAGCCGGCTCAGTTTGTTTGTTACCTCACAAAGACACTGGATATAAAACAGAAGATGTGATGAGATGTTCACCATGCTGAGCTGAGACTGCAGCTCGATCTCCAGGCCCTGCAGTGTTCGCTTGATCTCTGTGATCTCGGATTTGGACGTCTGGAGGTTTTCTGTGCTGGCAGCGACTTCTTGGGTCAAAGTTTCTGTCTGTATAGAAGAAGAAAATAACAGTGTCAGGTAACTCACTACATTTACTCCAATTATTTTCTCTACATTCAAATGTGGTATATTTACAGACATTGTGATTCCTAGAGCCACGTCGATAGCAAGGCTAAAACCAATGTTCTTACCTTTGTCTGGAACCAGGTCTCCAGTTCTCTGCGGTTTTTGGCAGCGATGCCTTCGTAGTACTCCCTGACCTCATCTATGATCTTACTGAGGTCCACTGCTGGAGCGGCGTCCACCTCCACGTTCACCTGACCGCTCATCTGAGCTCGCATTGCCAGCAGCTCCTGCAAACAACAACAAGGAGACGCATGAAAGGTCTTGATTGTCTTGAATTACAAACCTGGTTTGTTTCATTTTATTTACCCATTTTATTTACCCCAATACCTGACCTGCTTAATAAGATTAATAAGATCCACTTACCTCCTCGTGGTTCTTCTTGAGGAAGATCAGCTCCTCCTTCAGGCCCTCGATCTGCATCTCCAGGTCGGTCCGGCTCAGAGTCAGCTCGTCCAGGACCCTCCTCAGCCCGGCGATGTCGGCATCCACCGACTGACGCATGGCCAGCTCGTTCTCAAACCTGCACAGAGGAGAAAGCGTTCATTTCTGAATCTATTTTTCCAAAATTAGAACTGACTGAAACAGGCAAAGGACACAAACAGAGAGGAAGAAAATGTAAAAGTGTGTTTAAAACATCTCCTAAAAGAGGCTAATTCAGTCAAAAGACAGGCTTTGACTGTTATTTGCATTTAGCAGAAAAAGGGGCATTAGTCAGGGTGGTTGTTGATACAAAATAAAGAATAAAGAATAAAGAATTATTTCTCATTCAGGCTCCTTAAATTGAATTGAATTGAACTGAACTTGTAGCTACTACTTAATGAATTAATTAACTTACTTAACCCTGAAGTCGTCGGCAGCCAGTTTAGCGTTGTCGATGGACAGGTAGATGCCACCGTTGATTCCGGTAGCGTTCTGGATCTGTGAGATAAAGATGCTGTTAGCTTTTTATGTTCATTCTTTGTTAACAGTGGAATTTAGGGATTTTTTATTAATATTTTCAAGTTGTTCATCTACGTAGACAGAGTGCACAGATAGGAGGTACCATCGAGAAACCAAAGAATCAAAAATGTAATTTCCTCCCTTTTGTTTTCTGATTTTGAGGACGAGTGATTTACAGATATTTACACTGTAGAAGAAAAACATGCAACTTAATTTCATCTGGACTTTAAAAGTAAAGGTTAAAGGGGCTGACAGCAGATTTACATTCATCAGCTGAGAGACTTGGATTTGTTCTGTTTGAAGTGTTGTAGACTTGTTTATCTCAGGATTAAACCAGCAGCCTGTAACATAACAAACTGCTGACACGTGATTTTTACACCTCAACATCTCCAGCCTTTTTACGCTCTTGTTCCTGTTCAACAGGCACAGAAAGCAGCACTTCTTACTTTGAGAGAAACCGTCAGCTGTCAGTCAGTCCGTACAGTGAAAAGGTCATTTATTAGTGTCTCATCACACTTTATCTGGCTTTGGTATTTGCATGATGAGTTTCATGACTGTATTTTAACATCTGAGCTCTTGTCATTATTTATACTTCTTGCACTTCTATTTCCTTGAAAAGTGTACTGCACTGAGACACACCTTTGTCGCAGTTTTAGCACAAACGCAGGTGCAAGACAGGTATTAAAGTGTTTGCGTTAATTCTGTTACTAAGTTCATTGTTGTATGAAGTGTCTCCCAGTGAAAAAAAGAGCTGATTCCCCACTTGGTCCAATATCAACAGTAAAATAATACTGGAAGATAGCTGAGTAGTTTAAAGCTGACAGACAGCTGACAGATACCTACAGTATGCTGAGGTGTAAGTGCAACTGTAATGCACAGGCCAGTGAGTGTAACTTAATTTTATAAACTACAACTAAGATGGAAGCTTACATGACTTCACTGTTCATGCTTTAACTTCTTATTGGATGATAGAAACTGTGCATACACCTTCCTGCTGTTGTTTGATGCACAAAGATTGGGGGTCACATGACTAAATGTCCAGGTGTCAGAGGTGAGCTTACCTTTCCCTGCAGATCTGCGATGGTGGCGTAGAAGCCACTGTAGTCTCTGGCGGAGGGGGAGGTCTTGCTTTCCAGGAACTGCCTGATCTTCAGTTCCAGATCGGCGTTGGCCGTCTCCAGCTTGCGCACCTTCTCCAGGTAGGTGGCCAGACGGTCGTTCAGGTTCTGCATGGTGGCCTTCTCGTTGGCAGAGACGTCCACGCCGCCACCGCCACCGCCACCACCACCGCCACTGCCGAAGCTAAACCCGCCAGCTCCACCACCTCCTCCGCCACCATAGCTGAAGCCATAGCCTGCTCCACTACCTCCACCACCTCCACCTCCACCACCACCGTACATGGACATGGAGGATACCCCAGAGATCCTGACCTGACCGACTCCACCGTACATGGACCTACTACTGCTGAGGTAGCCTCCACCACCAGAAGACCTTGTGCTAAGGGACATCATTTTGTGTGGTGATGAGGGTAAAGGAGGCTGTCTTCCTGCTTCAGCTGAGAGGAGAAAGTGAAGAGCTCAGAGAACGGCTGATTTTTTATACTGTTAGATGAGTTTGTGAGGAGGAGGGGGGTTTGGAGGTGGGAAGGATGGCGAGCTCGTGCCAAGGCTGGGAGGAGACACCTGTCGTTGCTTCACTCAGCAGGAAGGTGAATGGGCTGTGGGTGTGTCTGACAAATGTGGAATCCACCCCTCACTTGTACGTTCACCTGCTCATTGACACACAGCAGAATCGTCACGCCAACTCCCACCTCACATCTAAAGATTAGAGCACATGAAGAGCTGCAGGGCGAGTTCAGACGTGGATGACATTTAGATTTAAAGTTCACTCCCTTCATGAAAGACAATCAATCAGAAGCTGTAAAAGAGACCTTCCTCAGAATAACCACAATCTGTTATTACAGTTTTTATGGGTGCTGCGTTGAGTAACTCTTGGCAGCAGGTTATTGTGTAGTGAAGCAGGAGCCAAACTGGTTTAAAGAGTAAACCACTTCTTGGATTAGAAAGAGTCTTTGTCAGTTGCCTAATCTTGAGTAAACAGAGCGGACAATAAGTAGACTGAGGAGCGGCTGATCATATTTTGTTAAGATCAATAAAACAATCCAAGATAGAGTTCAAACTCATTCAACAGGTGTCAATTGTGTGGAAATATTCACTTCGCATGGAGGATTTATGAAAGCCACAGAGCTTAAGAGAGATTATTGTACTTAAAGGTACTGTGAAGTATTTTAACAAAACTAAATCATTACCAGATTCATTTTAGATGCTAAAATAATTTCTGCTAACAAGCTAAACGTTTGCCAGGATGAGGCAGCTCCAGACTCCAGAGGGTCACATCTGGACCAGGAAGATCTTTGGTGACATTAGGTCCTGTGATAGACTGCCAGCCTGTCCAGGTGTACCTTGCCTCTCACCCAGTGCATGCTGGGATAGGCTCCAGCCTCCTGCAACCCTGAAGAGGATAAGCAGATAGGGAGGCTGTATCTAAACATCTGGACCTCCCAACAGGTCAATCATGTTTTATGACTACATTTACAGACATAGTGTGGTTTAATATTTCACACATACAGAACAGGCAGCAGCTGAATCATTTGGTTTATTTTGTTCTAAACTGCAGGATTAGACAGGTAAAGCTAAAGGTAAATGTTTTATCCAACTAAGAGAGAAATTTGATTGTTAAAAGCCCCCGAAAAGTTGGCTTCAAATCAGTATTTTTCTACAAGAATCATCATCCATGACTAAATAAGCAACAAAGTTAAACTAAAAAACATCCCTACATATTGTTTATTAAGAGGTTTTTAGTGTATTTCTGCCTTTATTAGAGGGACATACGGCAACAAAGGTCCAGAGTCAACCACGTTGCAGTTAATGATCAGCGCCTTAGCCACTAAGCCACCAACACACACCTGTTTGCTAACAGTGAAAACTGTGCAGTTGTGGTTTAGTTTAGATTTGATTGACAGTGACCAAACATCCCAGCAACCATCCTCAGATTCAGATTTAAATGTTGCTAAATCGTGGTTGGTGCACATGAATATGTGACATCATGTTTTAAACTGAGCCTCACCGACTTCAAACCAGTGAGAAAGAAAAATAAAAACACAAGACAAGAGTTGTGAAGTGGGAGCGCTGGGTCCAGAACTACATTTTCACATTCTGTATTCCCATTTCAATTTTTTCTTTCAACGGTGTCCTCAATATTACTGAACAAAGAAACAGGGACTGTCCTGGATAATGTAACCATCATAATGGTTTATACTAGGACCACCAATTTCAATCATTTCAACTTCAACTGATGGCCCTAAATACTACAATACCCACGAGCCCCAGTTGTGGTTGCCATGGAGAAGAATCCAGTCAGAGGCGCAAATCAGAATAGTAGCAAATTCCCAGTCATTCAGTTGTTAACAAAACGCGGCGCCATCGTCGCTGAATTCAACCAAAGTTGACACCGAAATTAAAAGTGAACTGATTTAAGCTGCAGATTATAAAATCAGGTTTCTTAACCACAACATCTTTAGCTTCCACCCGCTGTTAGCAGAACATGTGACAGAATTTTAAGTTGAATTTTAAGTTGTTTCTTGCCGTACTGCACCTCGGGAGTCGTAGTTGAGCTCATTGTTTCGATTTACATGGAGCTCTTTAACAAAAATTAAGATCACATAATATTTAAGAATTCAAAAGACTGATATTCATTCATTCATTTTTTATCAGCGATTTTCTGTTTATCTAAAAGATTACTTGAATTTTGAGCTTAACAGTTTGTTCCTGACCTTGGAAACAGCAGCTGACAACAACAATATCAACTCAAGATGTACTTACTCACTAGTTTCCGGGCTTTCAACTGTGTCAGTTTCTTCAACAGATAGAGTTTGGCTGCGTTCTCATGGAACTGCTGACGTCCAAACTTCCCATTATTCAATGCACTTTTGGGACTTCTCGTTTGTGTTGGCTTAAAAGTAATGTACTGATCCCGAGGTGTTCCCAAACCAGATGAGATATATAATCCCTCCAGCGTGTTCTGGGTCTCCTACCAGTTCAACGCACACGGAAAACCTCCAAAGGAAGATGCCCAGGAGGATCCTGATCAGATGCCTGAACCACCTCAACTGGCTTGTTTTCAACGTTTTCTGAGCTCCCTCCGGACATCTGAGCTCCTCACCCCCTCTCAGGCTGAGCCCAGACACCCTGTGGGGGAAACTCATTTCGGCCCCATGGTTACTACCCAAAGCTCGTGACCACAGGTGAAGGCTGGAACGTAGATCGACTGGTAAAACTAAAGCTTTGCGTTCAGCTCAGCTCCCTCTTCAACACAATGGTTCAGTACAATGCTGGCATTACTGCTGCCGCCGCACCAGTCCACCTGTCCACTCCATTTTACCCTCACTGGTGAACAAGAGATACTGAACTCACTCTCAACCAAGAGAAAACAATCCACCATTGATCCACAACTCAGACTTGGAGGTGCTGACTCTCATTCCAACTGCTTCACACTCGGCTACAAACCACCCCAGTTAGTGCTGGAGGTCACGGTCTGATGAAGCCAAGAGAACTGCATCATCTGCAAAGAGCAGAGAAGCAATTCTGAGGTCCCCAAACCAGACACTCTCGTCCCCCTGGCTGCGCCTTGAAATCGTGTCCATGAATATCACAAATAGGTCAATGACAAGGGACAACCCTGGTGGAGTCCAACACCCACTGAAAATGTGTTTGACCTCCTGCTGAGAATACGGACAGTACCTCTACAGGGCTCCCCGGGGGACACGGTCCCCAAAGCACATGTAGACTGGATGGGCAAACTCCCATGATTCTACTGTTTCACGACCAGGACTACTACTGCTGACAGTTTTTGGGGTGGTTGTGGAGATGCATCTGGTGAAATGAGGAGAGAGAAAATCTTCTCATATATACATTAAATACTGTATGTGGCAGCTGAGGAGTGTTTGGGGATTTCAATTATGTCTCCAACATTTAATTATCAAAGTTTGACTTTTTCTGACTAATTTCTGTATAATCATCAGTACAAAAGTGTCATAACTGTTGTAATAACAGCGATTACATGAGCGGCACAAACTGGGGCAAACACATAATGCATCAATGCATCCTGGAGCAATCTCAGTAAGTAAGTAAGTTTTAATCATTTGACTGTTTGGTGCAGTGTGGGTGTGGCTGCGTGGTATTCTGCTGCAGGCTTGTTCCCATCATGTGGAGCTGCTGCTTTTGGGCTGCAGGGAAAACTGACTGCTTGTACACCACCCAGTACTTTCTCTTCTATAGTCATTAACATGTTTGTTTAAGTGGCGTGTAAACCTTTGCTATTTGGCTGTGAAAGAAAGAAAAATTCTGCAACAACTGGAGAAGACAAACTTAAAGCTGTTTTAACTGATCAGCAGTCACATTGGTTCATGTACAGCACTGTGTCAGCTAAATGAACATACGTATATAATACACATATAAACATGATGCCATAGAGAGAGTTAGACGACGTAAATGTCACTTTCAGTTTGGAGACTGTTTCTTGACAAACAATATGCAAAGCACACAAAGTGGTGCAAAATATACTCTATAGTCAAAAGTATGTGGACACAGCTGTCACATACTTTTCTGGGTCTGTTGTTCCTGGTTTGGGCCTCTTAGTTCCAGTGAAGGGAAATCTTAATGCTACAGCATATAATTATATTTCATGATCTGTGATTCTGGGCTACATAAACAAAATTAACTTGACTTGATAAATACAACCTTGCCCAAACCTGCTGAAAATATAAAAGAGACCAAGCCTAAAAACTGACCATTCCAGGATCCCTATATCTTGTTAGACCAGTGCACAAGGTGAAAAAAGTCTGTTTTTCACTTGAATTCGGCAGGTTATGTCATATTTAGTCAATAAAAAGTACAACTTAAAAAAAAAAAATGATGTGGTTTCATCAGGAAACCACATCACTGACTCATTAATCCCTTTTAATGCTCTTCTGAGGAACTGAGAGGTTTCTCTTTGTAAAGGATTTGGATCTTATCCTTTAATTGTTTGGACTGAAGATGTTTTGAGGAAGTTTATCGATGAGTCATCAACGGTAAATTTAATCTTTAATATAGCGTCAAGGGTTTAATCTGAAAACAGCCCTGTTATCTGGATATTTGATCATTAATAGTTCAGCCCTGTTCGTTACCTTTGTACCCTGTTAGCTGCTGTTTATTTGGTGGTAGTTTATATTATGTAAGTATAGTGCCCTGTTAACTGGTGTATTTAGCCCCCCTGGTGTTATCTTGCTCTGATAGCTGATGTTCGATCACTGGTAGTTTAGCCCTGCTAAGGACCTGAGAGGACCTTCATCTTTACATCTTATTGTTTGGACTAAAACTCTAAAAGGAAATGTACCTGTGTGTTCTTAAGGTTAAATCTAATTCTGTAGCATTACAGTGTTAAATTTGACAGCTAATATGCTGTCCCTGTCAGCTAATATTTGATAGAAACTCAGTGATGATTCGAATCTCATTCTAACATTTAATTGTTTTAACTTAAAAAAACCCAATTCACACTCTGAGGAAGTTTATTATTAGATCATTAAAGTTAAAGATATAATCTGGAAGATTTTCATTTAAATAAACATCTATCTCCGAATGATGCAGCACAATGGTGACTGAGCCCATGGCCCACTGATGAAAGCCTGCAGTATGTGCAGTATTATGACCCGGGTGTCGGCGGCGACTAGTGCAGCGCGCTTTCCATCACCCAGCAGTGGTTGGTCCGCCAGAGAGGGTAGGCGGAGCTAACGCAGCAGACTCACTCTTCAACTCACCTGTGTGTGAAGCGGTGTACTGTTTTCTCCGGTCTCTGCTAGTGTTGTGAGTAAACGGTTATTATTATCGCCATAGGTGCCGCGAAATACAAAAAATGAAAATCTTTGAGATTCTAACTTTAAATTAAGATTAAACTGTTTTATCATTAATAGCTAAGCCTTAGCTGATATGTTAGCCCTGCTAGCTGATAATATTATTACTGAACTTTTATTTTTTGGTGCAAATCTTTCCTCATCACAGATGATGATCATGTTGGATGCCAGTCAAGTCACTGAAATACGAGTCTCACAGGTAAAATGTTGTTGTTCCACTCTAGATTGACACAAATAAAGAAACTGTTTCAGGTCAGGCTGCCTTCATGGAATATGATATTAAGTATTCAGATCCTTTACTTTAGTAAAAGTACTAATAGCACACTGTGAAAATACTCTCCTAGTAAAAGTCCTGCATTGAAACCTTCCTTCAGTAAAGTGTTCATGTTGCAGTAAAATGTTCCCTGTCAGTGTGTTTCTATTATATCTGATGTTTCTGGATTAATATTCCTGCTGCATTAATGTGGATGTTGCATTTTACTGCTGTAGATGTTTCAGGTTGAGCTCATTTTAACTACTTTATATACTGTTGGCTAGTTTAATCTACAGCAATGCATCATNNGCATAAAATGGAAATACTCACGTAAAGTACAAGTACCTGGTATCTGTACTAAAGTATAGTACTTGAGTAAATGTACTTAGTTACTTTCCACCACTGTTCAAAGGCTCAGATGAAGGTTCATAAATAAAACGAGCTGCGTTTAAATCCAGTAGTAATCTGGGTTCTTACTGTCGGATCACAGAAAATATTCAGAAGCACAAATCATCATCAGCAGCTCCAGTCTGAACAAACACTCTGACAGGAATCTGGCATCCACTCTGCTCAATGACTGACAGCTATTGTCTCGTAACACACACACACACACACACACACACACACACACACACACACTAGTATGTATATACTCCCCCTGCCCCGGGGAACCTGCCCGGCCCACTGAACCTGCTCCAGCTCGCTGCCCCCCCATCATGAAATGAACCTGTCAGCTTTCACCTGAATCCTCGCCTGCAGCACCAACCTTACATAACAGCTGTAACCTGAGAGGGCGGGGCTGACACAGGCTGCTGTCGCCTGCAGGTACACTCAGGTGTGTCTCTCTGGAACAACTCTGACTACCTAAATACCTACAAGGCTTATTTGTGTTATTAGTATGTTGTTTAATTAAATGTGTTAAAGGTATCGTGGGTTTAATTAAAGAATATTTGACGGGACAGAGCTGCAGGATTATGGCTGATATAAACTGAATTGCACATTTAAATTGTCTTCACTGTTTATGTACAGAGTAAATGTGGTGAATGATATCATATCATATGAGGCACAATATGGCGTCTGCGCTGCAGTGAATATGTTGACTTATGTTGTATTAATCCTGTGTGATGCTTTCATTTAAAATCTTTATTCTGTGCAAAACTTTTCTCATAATCATGACGTCTGTATCTCATATTATTGGAAAAGATCTCCGAAATATCTCCTGATTTAAAGGTTGTTTTTTCTTAATTATAAGATACCAAATACAGAAGCCATAATTATGCCATAAGGTGCATTTAAACCGCTGAATCTGTATTCTGTATACTATGAAGTAAAAGAACAAACAG
>NTHP01000725.1:137895-149216 GCA_003416845.1 Oplegnathus fasciatus
CATCACCATGAACACACACACTGGAGTTTATTTTGACTCAGTCCCACACACACCGTCCTGCTGCCCCAAATACTCACTACAGCACCAAATGTGGATTCATCCGCCGCTGAAAATAGTCCCCAACAAATGCACTATTTCCTCCTGTTTGTTTGAGCAGCTGTTTTAAATTACTGAGACTTTTTACACATGAAACTATATTTCTGTTTTTCTTTATTTACGTCTTCAGTAGGAACCAATGGGCTTGGAGCTGACAGCCACAGACAGGAAGTCAGACAGTGTCGAGAGACAGACTAGCGCTGGAGTCAGACAACATATCAGCCTCGTAATGTCCCAACCCGACAGTTGTGGGGCGTTCAGGAACTAAAATGAGCGCAGGGCAACAGTTTCTGGTTTTATCCTAGGTAGTTTGACAACTGACGCCTCATGACGTCCAGACAAAAAGACGAACAGGTCAGAGTTTGTTAGTTTGACAACTTGCACGACGTGCTGCGTGAGCGCTCTGCAACTGTAAACATGGAGAAGATGAAGAGGAATGATGATGATGTTGGTGCTCTCAGGTGGAGCTGTGATTGGTTGAGGTCCAGCAGTCTCTGAGCCAATCACAGCAAGAGTTTATAACTCTATGATTGACTCAGTCAACAGAAAGATCCTCTCAAAAGACAAAAATGTCCTCCAGTCTGACAACAAAATAATGTTGGATTTGTTGGAAATAAGAAGAACACAATGAGACTTATCCTTTAACTGACTTAGTTTGAAGTTTGTTCATTTTCTCCAATAAAATCTTCAGATTTTCAGTCTCTGATGCTGAAGGAAATGTTTGGACCACAGGGAGTCTCTAATATGTATTTTTACAACAAAGTGAGTTAATTTGTCTCTCTGTGTTTTTCTCAGCGACCTGTGAGATGTGTGGTATGGTGGGTGTGAGAGATGCTTTCTACAGTAAAACCAAACGTTTCTGCAGCGTCTCCTGCTCCAGAAGTTACTCCTCCAACTCCAAGAAGGCCAGCATCCTCGCCAGACTGCAGGTACAAAATGCACCAAGTGACTACCTGTTGGTGAAAAACCAAACGTTTCCCATCAGGAGTCGTTGACTGACTCATTTTGTCTCATGTGGGTAAAATCCTTTCAGCACTCCGTTGGCTTCCAGCTTCTCTCAGCTTTGTTCTGCATCTTCATTAAAAACGGTGCAGCCTGCTGTGCAACATGAGGGCTGATGCTTAAATGATTGACATAAATAGAAAATTATGTTTCAGCAGGTTAAATAAAACAGACTTCTAGTTGTCAGTGAGCGCTGATAGTCATACAAAAATATATTTTACAATCTTAAGTTACTGTGAATTTAAACATATCAAGTTCTCATGCTGCGGATTGACTCTGCGTGTATGTTATTCAGCATTTGAAATGCAAACACACTGTCCCGCACATATAAAGCTGCTGTAGTGATGCTGGACACTCAACCCTCGAAGCAGAAATAAGGAAATTAAGACACCCTTCATAATGGCGAACTTGATCAATTACTGACCCGGACGTCCTGGTCCTCACTTCGCTCCTCACAAATCAGGCAAACAAGACGCCAGCATGTGTCTTATATATACCATTTCTAAATTAGATGTATAGACACAGCAGGATATACTAGTATCAAATGGTGTCATCTGCATAAAGATGGATATTCTCAGTATTTACAGATGGAATATTATTGATATAAATGTAAAAAGAATTGGTCCTAGTATGGAACCTTGTGGAACACCTTTTGTTATGTGTAAGAAATGAGATTTCACACTTCATATACAGTTTTCTGTCCAGGAGGTCGTAGAAACTGTGGATGCCTGTACAGTATCAAACACCATTTGATAAGTAGTGAGGTTTGTTGTCTTAAAGGGGAAGTCTAGCTTGTCTCTCTGTGTTTTAAAGGGGAAGCCTCCCACTAAGAAGGCCAAGGTCCTGCAGAAACAGCCTCTGATGACCAAACTAGCTGCCTACGCTCAGCACCAAGCCAACCAGCACAGTGGTGTCAAGAAGGGCGGTGAGTCCTCACAGTGGTTTAACTTCCTCTGTATGAGGTCAGTCTGGTGGCAGACTCCATAAAAAGTGACAGCTATGAAGACCTGAGTCAGCCCTTTGTGGCTGTTGACATGGAGGTCTGTCTTCGCAGATCTTTCCTGCTCCGCTTCTGGTGGAGCAGCTCGAGTCTGGAGACTGAAATTCACTATAAATGTATATAAATGTTGCCATTAACTGATAATTGACATAAAATTAATATGTATATATTTCACTGGTTACTGACTTTGCTTTAATTACAAACAAGTTTTGTTTTTGTCTCCTGTGAAGTCTGTGAGGCAGCAGAAGGAATACTTCAGTGTTTCCTCTGCTCATATTCACTGTTCAGGAAATAAATAAAATTATTACATTATTAACAACAGTATAAAACCAGTAAAGTACAGACAGAGGGTAAGTGGTAACAAATACCACATTGATCAGAAATGAGCTGCTGGCCTGTTTTAGATCTGCTCTAAAACATGAAAAATATCAGTAACTGTAAACAATAGAAATGTGTCTGATGAGCAGAAAGGAAGTCACATGAGGGGTGAAGGTGATCCTTAGAAAACAGTTTGCTTCATATATATATGTATATGTATCTTTGTTGGTAAATAGGTGCACAAACACTTTCTGTAAAAGGAAACATTCTAATGTAACTGTTTGCTTTAAAGTCGGCTGTCAGTGTGCAACGTTTTTGTTTGTTTGTTAGTTTGTTGTGTGTTTGCTGCAGTAACTGTGGAGGTGTTCGACTGGGGTCGTTACCTTGGAGACGGAGATGTGATGGGAGCACCGGTCAGCTGCTTCAAACATGTGGGTGCATCACACACACACACACACACACACACACACACACACACACACAGTCTGTTCACACCTGCTCCCACAGGCTTGTTTTTATGTCACGTTCGTCATTTTTGCCACATTCAGTTCAGTTAAACTTTATTTATCCTTGCAAGGACAAATGTGTGCAGCAGCTCGCCACCCAGATAAACATGCATGCACATACACACACAGACACACACATGCACACACACACACACAGTAGGGAGGAACAAAGAAAAACTGTTGATCGCAAAGCTAAAAAGGATCAGTGGCTATAAGCTTAAACAACAAAATGGTAATAAATACATTAATAAATAACTATGAACATCCAGCAGTGGAAGAAGTACTCAGATGTTTTACTCAAGTAAAAGTAGCAATACTGCTCTGTGAAAATACTCTGTTACAAGTAAAAGTCCTGCATTCAAGATTTCACGTAAGTAAAAGTACAAAAGTATCAACAGCAAAATGTACTTTAAAGGCATAACGAGTAGGATTTTCCTAAAAAACAATGTACAGACTCAAACAACAATAATCCCTCTCAATCATCACTTCCGACCCACTAGAAGTGTGTGGTGGTGTCTGTATCTGCAGAGACCCTGCCCTCTGCCTGGATTTTCTTATTTTGCTGTGTTCGGGACGTTTCTGGGCATCAACCTGTGGGCAGTGGTGTGTAGCCCCCAGCCAATACCGGCGCGCAAGGTGTGAGGGGCTGGACTCTATAAAAACGTAGAGACCAGGTGTCAGATCGTAAACACCTGGGACCACCAGAGGCTTTGAGCCGGGGAGGAGGGGCCAACTTTGAATGTTGCGTTTACAAACAGTAACCAACGAATCCTGCTCGTTATGCCTTTGAGTATTAAGTAAAAGTACTTGTCGGGCAGAATGGTTCCTTTCAGAGAGTTATGTTATATAACTCATATTATTGGAATATTATTACGGATGCTTTAACATGTAAGCAGGAGGTGGAGCACATTTTAACTACTGTATACACTGTTGGATAGTTAAATCTACAGCTCAGGATCATATCTTATAAACTGATCACATGTTTTGTTTGTAAAGTAACAGCAGCTGTCAGATAGATGTAGTGGAGTATAAAGTACAATATGTCCCTCTGAAATGTAAGTGTTAAGTACCTCAACACTGTACTCAAGTACAGTACTTGAGTGAATGTACTTAATTACTTTCCACCACTATGAACGTCTAAAAGAGTAGCTTTGAGTGAAGAAGGGGGACAGCAGAGGGGATGAAGGTCTCAGAGTAACGTTTAGTTTTACAGGTCGAGCAGCGACGTCCTGAAGGCAACGATAAAAACACTGTTCAGTCTGTTTCTGTTTCAAACTCGTGATTCTATCTGTGTTTTATTCAAACTCTTTATTTTTGTCATTTTCTTGTTGTTTAGGTCCCGATGGGGAAGTCGTGGGGCGACATCAGTGAAGGCGTCCGGGTCGAAGTCCCAAACACTGACAGTGGTCTGCCCATGAAGGTTTACTGGATCGCTGGCATCATCAAACTGGCTGGTACACGACACGACACGACACGTCACGTCACGACACACGACACGACACGACACGACACGACACGACACGACACACACACACACACATACGCATAATATATTTTCCCATACATATACAGTATATACTGTATACATACTGTATGTATATATATATATACAGTGGTGGCCAAAATTGTTAGAACACCTGACAGATCTGAAAATATTGGCCTTTTTTTTGTCTCCAAAACATNATATATATGTATATATATATATATATATATATATATATATATGTATATGTATATATATGTATGAGGTTTTATGACACGTCACTTTTAAACTCTCCACAGTCACATTTGTGAGTTTGTGTTTCCATGCGTACCCACGCTCTCTGCTGCTGTCCTCCTTAAATGTCGACTAAAAGCACATTTCTATTAACATGCAGTTCTGTATGAAGTGGTCTTTCTGTCTCTCTTTTGATTCATCTGGTTAATCTTCATGGATTGAACCTCTGAATTCTTAACTCTGTTATGTCTGTTATTTTATTGTTGTGGCTTGTTTTTTTGTTTGTTTGTTTATTTTTTTCATATAAAAGTTAAAGAAAGCTTATTATAGAGATGGAGCTCTTTATTTGAGGCCTTTAATCTTAATTTCTCCTGACCTGATCTTTAACAAAACCTCTCAGATGGATCACTGATGATGGTGATGATGATGATGATGATGATGTCTGTGTGCAGGGTTTAAGGCCTTGCTGCGGTACGAGGGTTTCGACAGCGACTCCACCAGAGATTTCTGGTTGAACCTGTGTGTGCCGGACATCCACCCGGTCGGCTGGTGTGCTGCCGGAGGGAAGCCTCTGGTCCCCCCTCAGAGTAAGAGAGAGACAGGGTGGGGTGGAGTTAAGTCTAAACAGACAAAGACGTCAGGCAGACACATATAAATCTATTGGATAATGGATCCAGGGGAGTTGCCAAAGTCCAAACATGTCATAAAAGTTGTGGGGATAGAAAACATGTCACCGTCTCCTGGAGGTGGAGATGTTATCATCTCACTGCTCTGCAGAGACACAGACTGGATTCTGAACTCAGTGGATCCATTTCCTCAAAGAACTGAACTGAATGTTTCCTCCAATTTATTACGCTTGATGGATGCAGTATTTGTACTTTTGTACTTCTATCTTGAAGATATATCTGTGTTCTGTTGTTTCTGATGTGATTATAGTGCTCAGGCTTCGGAGACTCCCACCTTTAGATCTGTTGTCTAATAAATTTGACATCCTGTTCAACCAATTATCCTGTTCTGCTCCACAAAGCCAAATCTCAGTTACTACATGTTTAGTTAGTTAAGACCAGAATCTGACTCTTTCATCTGTTTAACCATTAGAAATGAAACACATTCAAAATGTGTTTATGAAAACAGGATATAAAATTTGCAAGAGCTACAAAAGTGAAGTGAAAACCAAACTGCAGTGACTGCAGTCGGCTAGTTAAGGCTGCTTCCTGTTGCCTGTAATTAAGACAGAAGCTAAATGTCATCATGAATTAAAGACGCTGGCTAACAGAAGTAGTCTTGCTAAAAGGTAACTAGCCTAGGCCAGCTACAGTAGCAGTAACTGTCTCTGCAGCCTCTGACTAGTGGATTTAAACTAACAGATTGTGTTTGTGTGTGTTTTGTTTGTGTTTATGTGTGTGTGTGTGTGTGTGTGTGCAGCCATCCTGCACAGGTTCACCAACTGGAAGACGTTCCTGATTAAAAGACTGACGGGATCCAAAACGCTGCCGCCAGACTTCTCCTCCAAGGTCACACACATGTTTATACTTCTATACTTGTGAGGACCCTCATTGACATGATCCGTCCTCTAACCCTGTCCCCAAAAACCTGGACCTGAACCTCATTGTACCTTTAAAATCAAGTCTGAACCCTGAAACATCCTCTTGGAGAAGTGAGGATCAGACAGTCTCTCCTCTTCCTCTTCAGGTCCAGGACAGCATGCACGTTCCCTTTAAGAAGCAGATGAGGGTGGAGGTGGTGGATAAAACTCACCTGTGTCGGACTCGGGTCGCTCTGGTTGAACAGGTGGGAGTGACACATCCAGTATTTGTTGCCAAAAGAGTTTAATGGCTTTGTTTGTATTTATGTCTCTGTGTGTGTGTGTGTGTTGCAGGTGATCGGGGGGCGTCTCCGCCTGGTGTACGAGGAGTGTGACGACGGGACAGACGACTTCTGGTGTCACATGTACAGTCCTCTGATCCACAGCATCGGCTGGTCCCGATCCATCGGACACCGCTTCAAACGATCCGGTGGGTGAAGTTTCAACTTCTGAAGTTTAATGAGTTCGAACAAATCGTCACTGCGTCACCAGACTGCATTTAGAAAACTGTACATTTAAACGTAGTTAAAAACAAATACATTTACACAATATTTAACACTTGACAACTTCCTCAGTCCTGTGCATGTTATGATATAGCTTCATGTCGAGACGTCACCAGACTGCATTTGGAAAACTTTAAATTTAAACCAGCAGCAGACGAATGAGCAGACAGTGAGTGTCGGTCTGATGTGATGATGAAGCAGACTGAAGATGAAGCTGTTGTGTGTTTCCAGATGTGTCGAAGAAGCTGGGCAGTCAGACGGACGCTCCTGGACAGCTGTTTACCAAGGTGAGAACAACAACATCACCTGCAGTCCCGTCTGTCCTCCTGTCAGTGAGTCTGGAGCTCATTTAACTTTCAATTTAAATCCGTTGTCTTACTCTGACTGAACTTCGAGACAAAAGGATCAAAGACTTCTTATGACTGAAACCTGGACAAGAACGACAACAAAATCTTGTTTTTGTGAAAAATATGTTTTCCTGAACATGGGCAGTCATAATAACACTGTTGAAAGAGTTCAGGTTTTATTTAATGATCTCCATTTAAAGCACTTTACAAATGTATTTTATATGGTTTGTTTATGAAATATTTAAAACTACAAAACTACAGTTTGTGTTTTTCTTCATGTCACATGTTACAATCATTTGGTTGATGCTTTTGTCTTAACTTGACAGAGTTGGATTCTGTTGTTACAAGCAAACACCCCAAGAAATCAGACTGTTTGTACCATGTTGTTACTACAGGAGGCAGTATAACACCTGACTGTACACACACACACACACACACACACACACACAGTCGTGTTTCCATCACTTTAGAGGACATTACATTGACTTACATTCATTCCCTGTAGACTTAACAGATTTTTGTCCCCACAACATGAGTAATACACGCCCACACACACACACACACCCCTTCTTCTCTCCTGTGTTTTCTGGTGCTGACCTTTGACCTTCTCAGTTTTGGTCCTAATTCCTCTCCATCTTCATCTTTAGTGTTTTGGTTGCGGTGCTTGGTCCTGAGAAGAGGTCTGATCAGTGTGTGATGTGTACCTGTGCAGGTGAAGGAGGTGGATCAGAGCGGCTCCTGGTTTGAAGACGGGATGAAGCTGGAAGCCATCGACCCTCTGAACCTGTCTGCCATCTGTGTGGCCACAGTCAGGAAGGTGAGGACCAGCTGCAGACCAACATGAACCTGAACCAGCTCCAGATTCAGTCCATAAACCACATGTCGCCTCTCTTCATCAGGTCCTGGCAGACGGGTATCTGATGATCGGTATCGACGGTTCGGAGGCGGCCGACGGTTCAGACTGGTTCTGTTATCACTCCACCTCTCCCTCCATCTTTCCCGCTGGCTTCTGTGAGATCAACAACATCGAGCTGACCCCCCCCAGAGGTACAGCTGCCCCCTTACAGCTGGGAACCACTAACAGAAGTCTCATAATAAATAAATACAAACAGTTATTAAAGGTCTTATTTTTGAGCCTACAGCAACATATTTCTACCAGGAGCTGAAGTGACTAACAAGCTCAAATCAAACATGTCTTCTCTTCTTTCTCTTTTCCCTCCACCTTTATTTTTGAATTCTCTTTTTATTGGGACACACCAGCAACAGATAACAGATGATGGATGTTCAGGTTTAATGTACAAAATCCAACTTTCCCATATTTTGTGTAATAGAAAGAGTTATTCTTTCCATCCTAAAGACGTCATGAATAATGTTCATCCAGCCACTAATCGTATGTATTTCTGGTTTTAAACACTTTCTAATAACAGAAGCAGTATCTGACATAAGAGGTCACATTGTTATGAAAACATTACTGGGAAAGACCAGAATCTCTGATAACGATGTGCCTCGGAGGACCCACACTGAGTCTTTTGAACTGGACTAATGAAGAACCTGATGAGGTTTCTCCATAAAACTGAACATGTAGCTCACATAAATACTCCTGCTCCTCCTCAGGTGTACTCAGGTTTCCCTCCCGGTCCCGTGTTACAGCGAGTTACATTTTGTTGGTTGTAGACTCCTGTAAAGTTCTGAGATAGTTTTATGGTTTAAGTTCAAAACGTGTGCCTCTATGAAGACTTTTAGTAGAATATTATCAAAATACTTCATGAATTACTTCAGAAGAAATCTGTAAAAATCTTTATTATTCAAGTCGTGCTGCATCTTCAGATTTTGAATACTCTTTATAGACCCTGATGAAGAAAGGTACAGTATGCTGTTAAGTCTTGAGACGCCCACCTCCTGAACCTTACATCTAATCTTTTAGGTACAAAATCAGGGTCATATGTAAACACCATCTCAAAACTTTGACAGCCTCTTATAAAGGATTTTGTGCTTTTACATTGTTTCACAGCTTGAGTGGCAAACACGTCCATGAATTACCCAGATCAGTTATTCAGCAAAATGTTTCCCCCAATTACAGCTTGAATTCAATCTTCAATCTCTTCCCATCTAGCAAAGTTCTCTGAGTGACGCCAACAAGTCAAAGGCCTTAACTGAGCTGTGATGTAATCATCTTTTAGACACCTTTGGTTCTCACTCCTGTAGACTCTGATATCTAATTCTAGTCTGTGCGTTTGCCAAATGGTAGTTCAAGTTTGTCCCACTAATGAAATTGTTAGTCAGTTAGATCGAACTTAAGGGACATTTGTTGATTCAATTTGACAACCGAAGCTAAGAAGAGGTATGAGGTCGTCACTAATCTTTGATTAAGAGGGAGGAAATGGAGAACAGTCTTGTGAAATCTCCCTTTTTTGTGTCTGTCAGGTTACACCCATCTTCCCTTCAGATGGTTTGAGTATCTGAAGGAGAGTAAGTCTGTGGCAGCTCCTGTCAACCTCTTCAACAAGGTGAGACCAAACACTGGAGCTCATTCAGCCGACTGACAGAAAACTAATCTGCAGCTTAATGATCGAACAGTTGTTCAAATCAATTTTCAAGGAAAAATGTGTTCAAATGGTTCCTGCTTCTCCAATGTGAGGATTTGCTGCTTTTCTGTGTTTTACTTTACAGTAAATAACATTTTGGGGGTTTGGTCTGTTGCTCACTTTGGACTCTTTTGATTTGATTTAGTCGTTGATAGAAAATGCACTGATCTGAGGGGTGAAAGTGAGATCCCGATATGTTAAAGGACAGACACAAAACACGTGACATAAAATGAGCCGATGGGATCTTTTATAGACCAAACGTCCATCCTCGCCGTCACTGTGTTAATAAACCCTGATCTGTCTTCTGTCCTCCATCAGGACATCCCTAACCACGGCTTCCGTCCTGGTATGAAGCTGGAGGCTGTGGACCTCATGGAGCCCAGGCTGGTCTGCGTTGCCACGGTGACCCGCATCGTCCACCGGTTGCTACGGATACACTTTGACGGCTGGGAGGACGAGTATGATCAGTGGGTGGACTGTGAGTCACCTGACCTGTACCCAGTCGGCTGGTGTCAGCTGACTGGATACCAGCTGCAGCCTCCAGCTGTTACTGCAGGTAACACACACACACACACACACATTAGGATTCATCCTCTGGGGTCATGAATGTCTTCAGTTCGGAGCCACACGCCCACAGTAACTGAAGCTGTAGGCTAATAAGACGTATACATATAAATTCACATGTTGTCCTAAACAGTCATGTGGTCGGCAGTCGTTCCTTACAGAGGAGCAAAAGATGACTTTTTAACTCTGGAGAAGACCCTGATGTGTTTCCTGTAGCACTTTTGTTTGTTTTGTGCTCTCAAATCTTTTGTCGTCGATAAACTTCCATAATAGGGTGGGATTATTTAGCTTGATAAGCTTAGAGACAAAATACAATATGTGTGTTTCAGGCTCCAGAGAACTACAGTCAGCAGCATCCAAACAGAGGAAGAAATCTCAGCAGTACAAGGGACAAAAGAAAAGTAAGTCTTCAAATGTTCGACAGTAACTTTTAAAATGACAGAATGTAAAACAGCTGGGTCAAAGTGAAGAAGCAGATTTGATTACATTAAACTGTGTTCATAGTTTAGTTATAATATCTATTATTAGGACATATTTCATATTAATAAATACTTTTATGGAAAATTCTGCTTCACTTTCTCTCTGTATACATGATGAATCAACCACATTAATCTAATAATTCATCATTTGCTTTGAAAGATGGAGCCCAGGTGAGTTGTCCTTCCTCTCTTTGGAGGATAATTCATAAAAATATGTTTGTATGTTTATATGTTTAGGGAAAAAAGAAGATTATATTTGTGGTAGAAGATGTAATTATTCAGCAGCAGCAGTGAAATTAGCTACTGATATTTTTGGTTTCCTCACAGATTTAAATATGAAAACATCACAGATAATTATTTTTAAAAAACCCACATCGAGCGTCTTCCCACCTGTTTCACCGACTTTACCTTCTTCTCTCTTCAGAGAGGAAGTTGCCCATCGCTAAGCGACCTGTCAGCCTCTCCGGCGCCGTGGTAACAGGCGTCCCCAGGAGCCTATCAGGAGACGAGAACGAGACTCCGCCCGATTACCCATCACCCCCTACTCCTGCCTCAGCAGCCCAGCCCCCCTCTGCCGACCCAGAGAGCAGCCCGAACACTGGGGGGGGGGCAGGTACAC
>NTHP01000725.1:151425-173946 GCA_003416845.1 Oplegnathus fasciatus
TACTTAAAGTATTCACAGTAAAAGTACTCTCTGCAGTAAAATGTCCCCTGTGCCTGTTGTACTATTCTATATTCTCTCATTAGATTATTATTCCTCATCATTAATGTAAAAGCAGGATTTTACTGTTGGAGTTGGTTGAGGTGGAGCTCATTTTCAACTGTTTTGTATCAGACTGCAGCTAATGATTATTTTCATTCTGGATCAATCTGCTGATTATTTTCTCCATTAATCAATTACATTACAATACATTACAATTATTCAAATCATTCAAAGGAAAAGCAGCAAATCTTCACATGTGAGAAGCTGAAATGTTTTTACAGGAGAAGTGACTTCAACCATTATAGAAATAGTAGTTTAATTTATAACAAAACATCAGATTTTATAAACTCTTCATGTGTTTTGTGTAAAAATCTTAATTTGTGAAGTAACTAAAGCTGTCAGATAAATGTAGTGAAGTAAAAAGTACAATATTTGGAGTAGAAGTAGAAAGTGGCATGAAAACAAAATACTAAAGCAAAGTACAAGTACCTTGAATTTGTACATACAGGACGTACTGTACTTGAGTAAGTTTACTTAGTTACTGTCCACCGCTGGTAATAGCCATATAAAAAAACATTTACACATTAATTTATTGTGTGGAAAACTGCTCACTTTGATCGTTGACATATTTTATTTTCATTTATTCATGATTTTATTATTATTTCATTTACTTTTTATTCTTTATGATATTTCATCTTAAGGTTAGAGATTAGACTAATTTTGTCGATGGACAGAAAAAGTAATTTTCAATAAAAAATGCCAGATATTTCACGGTTCCTGCTTCTCAAATGTGAGGATTTGCTGCTGTTTTGTGTTTAACATTATAGTACATTAGATTTTGGGGGTTTGGACTGTTGGTCAAACAATGTAAGCAGCCTGGAGACGTCACTCTGGGCTCTTTTGATTTGATTTAGTCGGGATATTAAAAATTGTTTAAGTCACTTCTCAAATTATCTGCTTGTTAGATTCTCTCAGTAGTTTGCTTTACCAAAATGACTCACTCAACTGTTCTTCTGTCACCAAATTCAGGTTTGAACTGTTTATATTTTTAATATGTGGTTAGAAAGGTTAAAATTGGCTGCAGTGTTTTTGGAGCCGGAGCTCCTAAATGTTCTCTTTGTTTCTGCAGGTTCACAGATTAAAGAAGAGAACTTGGAAGGAACAGAGTTATCTTCTGAAAGGACTGAAACAGAAACCAACGGATCTTCTGGAGAATTCTTCACCAACCAGGACCAGTAGGCCTCATCCATCCCCCTCTGCCTTTATCTCTCCATCCATCTGTTTACACAATTATGAGTTTCAGTTCTCATGAAAACATCTGCTGTGGTTAATTAAGATTTTTTTGTCACCCTTTGAACGTGCATTAGTTATGCAGTGATGGAAGCTACACTTCGCTCTGGTCAGAAACCCTTTTCTAGCCTGTGTGAACACGGCATATTCAGCTTTAGTGTCCGGCCCTGCCGACCTTCCTCCATTTCAACATCCACAGTTTTTACTGTCTTTCTCTTTGTGCCCGGTCAGACCAGAAACTGGCACAGCAAAATTCATCCACACATATTCACGAAATTCTAGGTTGCCCTGAAAGCTTGGAGATGTAGTCAGAGCTACCATTTTAGGCCAATGAGGTCTCGTGTCTGGGAATTTGGGGCTTCAGCAACCTGAGGGGAGTTTACATTCTACCATTTAAAAACACTTGGTGGATATTTTATAAGCCCATTCTAGAATTTTTTTTGACTCACTGTATTTAATCTGACTACTTTTAGGCCAACAAAACATAAAGGATTTAGCATTTCCCCACAAATTTTTTCCCCCTAAAAACTAAATGGAAACTCTTTAGATCCTCATGTTGGGAAATCTTTTACAGACAATAGAATTGATCAGGTAACTTACTAAATAAACGTAAACGTAAAAAAAGCGTTTCTTATAGTCTGGCTGTGGCCCAGCAAGTAGTGACTACGACCCTGTTCACACCTGGTATTAAAATGTGTCTGGGGTGATCGGATCACAAGTGTAAACGACCACCAAGACGCATCGTGATCTGATCACTCAAAACACTTGCCGAGGTGGTCTGGGACGCATTTGACCACATATCTTTTGAAGTGTAAACGCTAATGCATCCCCGACAAGGACGCAACAGGAAAATACGTCATCAATGCGTCTTGTCCTGCCAATCTCAACAGTTGGAACAGCCCGTGCGTGTATACATGTTTCTTGAAACATATTTGCTTTCTTAGCTCGCGCGTGTGAAGCAAATCTGGCGCTTGACTGGCGACGGCGTAATGACCCTCTAGCGGAAGTGATGTAGGCAGTAATCTGAACACAAGTGGTCAGCTGGACACCTTGGAGACGCATGACAGACACAGGTGTGAACGGCGACGTGTCTCTGCTGTCCACCTGTGTTCTGATCACCGAAACACATTTCAAACCCAAGTGTAAACAGGCTCTACTAGCCGGCTAACTAACTGTTAACATGCTAGCTAGCTGGGAGCGTGCTAGCTGGCTGCTAACTGCCAGTTAGGAAGCTGGCTAGCTCCGCAGTCCAGATGTTTAACACCAGTCGCATGTTAGCGAATTCTTTCTGAAGGTGTTTTATCAGTATTCTCCTTACATTTGTCTTTGTTCACAGTTCAGCTGTTTAATCAGAGCTACATGTGTTAGCCAACCACAATAGCACACCAAGCTAGCAGGCTACTAACTGCCAGTTAGGACGCGGGCTAGCTCAGCCGCTAACCAGACCAAAACTAACTGTTTCACCACCTCTCACCACAGTAATGGAGTCAAAGTGTTTTATCAAAACTCTTCTCTGATTAAACTTCCTCTTCAGAATATAACATTATCATTACTTTGACTGGTTTTGAGCTGTAGTTTAATGCTGGTCTGACCGAGCTCTTATTCTTCACTTTCAAACTCCTTCTTGTCATCTCCTGTTTTGGCTTCCCAAGAACAAAACAGCGTTCACAGCGTTGATTTCACAGCTACATGGGGGGAAATGGAGACTCCACAGTCTTAGACTCTGACTGAGCAACGAGGGCAAAGAGGAGACAAATAAAGACAAATACTAAGATAAAGCAGGACAGGACAGTAGCGTTACTCATCTTTGGTTCCTCAGAGAGAAAAAAGGGATCAACGGGAAAAAAAATACACGATGAGAAAACTTTTATATGATGATTTTTCAACGCCAAGAACTTTGTTGTTTGTACGTAGTCCCGTGGTGTGTTCGAGGGTCTAAACTCTTGACGTAACAATAACGATACTGGATGCTGTGTAATGTCATGTTGAGATTAGCAGTCATTTAAAAACTTTTTATGTGTGTGTACGACAACGTGTGTGAGTGCTGTGGTTTGAATTCTGCGTTGACGAGTTGTCGGGACGCCACGAAATGAGTGTTTTATGAACCACTGCTGAAAGTCTGCGTTGTTAAAGAATGGCGTTCAGCAGGCCCCAGTATCTTTGGAAGATAATTGCCAGTTACAGTATTTTGTTACTGTGCATTCTGCATCAGTTTGGTGGGAAGTTTAAAAGCAGCCAAACGTGGGTGAAGTTTGGCTGAAGGTGTTTTATAAAAATTCTTCTCTACGTAATTATCCTCCTCTTTGTGGGAAAACAATCAGGTCAATCACAGCTACAGGGCTCTGTCAGAGTAACTGTAATAAATAAATGCCCTAATCATTGCAATAACAGATTAATGTAGATCTGATTGTATTGTTTAAAACGTTCAATACTGGTGCCGATTCGATACTTGAGTTTCAGGACCAGTGCCAAAATGGTTCACCACCTTTATTTGATATCATTTTACGCCATATTTACCAAAAGTTCGAACTTTTCAAATGCGTCAGAGTTTAATGTTGTCTTCACACAAACTATAAAATATGATATAAAAGTAATAAGATTGTTGTTTAAATGAGGAATTATCTGTTGAAGGCATTAGTTAACAAGACTCCAGAGCATTTGGTGCTAAATTCCAGATCTGATAGAGCTCGGTATGAAACTGAGCGTTGAAGATGATCAAGTACTGTTTGGTCATAATGACTTATTCTTTGATTAGATTTAAATCATAATCATAGTTTTGACAGTTTTTAAGCCCTGGTCACACTACAAAGTGTCACAGTGAAATTCATCTGCTTCATCGTGAAATAGAGGGAAAAAAGCTCTCCAAGCTAGCTAAAAAGCTAGCTTTCTTGCTAACTGTCAGTTAGTAACCTCGTTAGCGCAGCTTCTAATCGAACAATAAATTCATTGATTATTCAAGAGGTGTATTTGTAGCATTTGCCTCCTAAACCATGTCTCTGTTGTGGGGCAGTTTATACTCCGATGGAGGATTAGGTTAAATAAAACCAGGTGTTAGCAGCACAGCTAATAAGTTACGTTAGCTTCCTCGAAGGTCGACACGGTGAAGACTGACTGTTGGTAAACGGCACAAATTTATGCGTCACCACCGCTGATCTCAACTCGAAAGATTCTTGCAGATTGACTTTGATTTAAATCAAAACGAACTGATTTCAGAGTGTTTGAATATCAAACGCTGGCGTGAACGGGCTTTGAGCGTGTGTTTTATTTAGTTCTTATACTTGTGTTCAGACGAGAACCTTTAACATTTGACAGCGTTGGCTTCTTTTGTTTCATGAAAAAAAGGGTTTTCTAGAAAAACATTTTAATATTTCTCAACGTAAGGCATCAACAAAAAAAAAATACCCGCTTGGTATCAGTACTGAAACTCAAGTATCTGGTCTGGTCTGGTATTGAAAAGAACTGATCTGATGAAAGAACTGTCCAATATAGAGTTAGAGATTCTGGCTCCGGATTTTAAGGCTCACAGTTAAACTCCCTCCTCTGGTTTAAAAATATCTAACTAAACGTTGTACTGGGATGTTCCCAGTACTCACCCGTGTATTGATACTGGGCAGCTCAGCGATTAGATGTGTATGACTGTATGAATGTGAAGGAAGGTGTTGATCAAGAAATGAAATGCACGGTCAGACTTCCCTCAGTAAATCACAAAATACTTCTTGGACTTTGTTCAGTAAGTTAATAATAGTTTAGCAGCTAACAGTAATTATGTACGTCTTCACTCGCTAACTATTGATACCTCACAAAAAGTTTATTAAATAATGATTAAAAGAATCTTAAGCATTTAAAGTTGGAAAACTAAATGGTATATGGTATTACAGAGATTATTTCAAAAACACTGAAGAGTATATTTGATTAAAAAAAATTCTAGTCATAAAGATTATTACATTCTAAAAAACTGACGGTAAACATACAGGTGTGTAATAAAGTAATAAAGTTAATTGAACTACAGGTTCACAGATAAAACAGAATAAATACGTGTGTTTCAAATGTAACACTACAACAATATTATTATACAAACAAATATTTTGATGTAAGTTATTTATCACCGATGGGAGGGCATTGCAGTCACCAAAGGAAAACGTTATTTCATGTTTATAACTTCCATATACCGTAATTACTTCAGACTTTGCCAGCTGAGTTCAGCTGAAATGTTACAGAGATCATGGAGAGAGTTTTAAAAAATAAAAACGCTGCCTTAGTGTGAAGGGAAGGCCAAAAGAAAAGGAGAAAAGATGCCTTTTAAAACATGTTTGTGTTTGTGCGGACATGGCTGAAGAAAGACATGTCAGATTGCGTTTGTTGACGGTAACATGCAGCTCTACCAGGGTCAGTATCACTTGATTTAACCTTTTTCTATCTGTGATGTTCGTGTTAGTTTTGTCTGCGCTCGTGTATATCTGAATAAGAGTTTGTAGAGACTACAAGATGGCAGTAATGTAATTTATATATACAGTGATTTTCTAATAACAATTTTGAATGTTACTGTTCACTAGTTTGTGTGCACCTGATTCAAGCCCCAGCCCTTTTTTGTGTTTCTGGACACGTGTTGTCAGTAGTTTGCAGTAACGTTAATCACGACCAAAACCTCTCCAATATCATCTCTGATGTGATCAAAATGAGGTCCAAGGACCAAGTGGGGCCTTGAAGGTCTCCTACCAGATCTAATGTCATTTCTTGGCTAGTTACCGCAGAGCTAGCAGTACAGCTGCATCAGACAGCAGCAACTACAGTGACAACTACAAGCGACAATCTAATTTAAATAGTAGTGTTCATGACCGAAAATATTCATCGACCTTTTTGTCACAATGAAAATTAGACAATGTAAATTTTCATTGTGACAAACTGAAAATGAAAAACTATGATGAAATAAAATCAAACGGACAAATGCACGAATGACCGCTTTAATGGAAAGTCTCATTTAAAGACTTGGTGAAACAACCCTTCACTGTCCAAAAATATCTCTTCAGAAGTTGATTTGGGTGTTTGACAATTTGCACTCACATTTTCAGTTAACATTATGTCAACAACAACATTATGTCATAACGTTAGCTAATATTACCAGTCCTTGAAAGGAAGAAAGTAAATGATTTATGGACTAAATCATCTACAGTCCAACTAAAAATTAGACAAGAAGCAGCAATAAAAATTCTGGGATAAACCATGAAAACATGCAGGTCAGCGAGCTGACATTTATGAACCGGTAAACTAACGTTAACATAACGTTGTGATGAGCTGTGGATGTAAATTACATTCTAATCTAAACTGATATGTTTTAATCTATTTAAACTGTGGATGCCATTTCTGCCAAGAAAAGATGAAAATTTAGAGATGATAAAAACAAAATAAATAATTTTTACTTGCCATCTCATAATTTTGACATAGTAAATTTTTTGTTACTTGCTGTCTCATAAGTTTGACTAAAGTTACAATCTCATAATTTTTATTCAGCAAATCAAAACTTTTGACTGACTGTCTCATAATGTTGACTTAATTTACCATTGTATCATTTTTTTATTTTTGAATTAACTCATTATCTTATAATTTTTACTAAATCACTCAAAATTAGTAACTCAAGATTTTGACTTGCTATTTCATAATTGTGACTTAGTAACTTAAAGTTTTGACTCATCTTGACTTAACTCATTATCTCAAGTTTGTTAAGCAACTCAACATTTTATTGTAATATCATAATTTTGATTTAACTTATTGTAGTTTTGACTTGATGTCTCATAAGTTTGACTTGCATGAGTATTTTTTGTTTTGTAAGTTTTCAGCTGTTGTCTTTTCTTGACATAAATGGGCTTCCATACTAATTTAATACTAGGTGCCTGTTTTCCAAGAGGGAAAGGCATGATGATAACGCACAAATCAAGTGTTATAGGGCTTGCAGTGTATAAGAAGTAGAGTGAGTGTGTGTGTGTGTGAGAGTTTTAAACTCAACAGTGTGTGCATGCATCCATCTGAACATTGCACATTAATCTAGTGGATGTTTTTTTAGATTTCACACTTGTTACTCGCACTACTGTGTGTATGTTGTCTGTTTGTGGTTGTTGTCTTTTGTATGTGAATCTCCAATAATGTCAAACTGTCTTATTTGTATTCTGGTGCTATCTATTGATGATATATACACATTTGATAAAGTTTTTATGGAATGATTTTGACAGACTGTCCCTGGTGAAGAAGTTGTATTTTGGACTCAGCTGTTTGCGATAGATTTTGTATATGGAGAAAATGATTGTGTTAACAAGTGTGTTAAAGGTGAAAACCGCTCAGTTTAAGGATTCATGTTTGCTGTGACGCGAGTTGATGATTTAAATCCTTGTATTCTGAGATCTTCCTCGTCAGTTTGTGATGTTATGTGTGTATATCAGCAAAGGGAAGGAGGACCTCATGGGTTTTATAGGCTTTCTGTGGGTTTTGAAGTGACTTACTAAAGTGGCAGTGTTTTCTTAGACTGTGGTTTTGGACCTAAAGACAAAATAATATTTCAATGAGTCTGGAAACCAAGATCAGCTGTGGTTGCTTTTCAGTTTTTTGGACACATTATCTCGAGATAGCAGACAGTTTTTTGTGATTGAAAGATTGAACCAAGACCAGATTGGTTACAAAAGAATAGAACAGGTACATAAATCCAAGACTGATAAAAAAAACAAGTACAAAATTTTGAGGATAATTAAGTCGAGGTCCTGAGTTAAATGTCTTGAAATAAGAGGTCTTGGACAAATTTTTTGGAGCGGGTACAAATGCTTAGACCAATTGAAGACTGGATTCCAGACTGGATTGGATACAAATTTTGATCAGGTACAAAATTAAATCAGAGTCTTGAGTTTGTTATCTGGAGATTAGAGGTCTTGGACAAAATTCCAAATCTGGATTAAAGACTGGATTGAGTACAAAATTGGATCGGGTAACAAACATTTCGAGTTAAGGTCATTAGAGGTCTTGGATCAGGTACTATTTGTTGGATCCAATCCAAGACTGGATCACGTTTGGATCGGATACAAAATTTTGGACCCAATTCCAAACGGGTCCGTGGAAAACCTACCCAGTGCATAAATTAATTATCCAACAAAGAGGCCTGGTCAGGAAGGGGCCCAAAGACACATTGGTACTGAATGTAATGTAAGGATTGGGTTGTGTCACACAGACCCGAACAAGCCAAGACCTGTTGTAATACAGCAACATCCTACTAGACCTGATGAGACTGAGAAGACGTTTACTTGAAAGTTTGTGGATGATTCGTGATCTTAAGAAAATGAGATAATGAAATCATGATCACAGAAAACTGACAAAACTATTAGCAACCACAGCGGCTCTCAGGTTCTGACGGTGACTTGGGCTGCGTTTATTAACATTATTTGAGATTGATCCTTCTTTGGTACAGCACTCGTAAAATAAGCAAATAATCAAGCTTTTGTCTTGTGTTTTCTTGCTGTTACAGACGTATCCGGTCTGTAAATGTAGATTTTGCAGTACTTCACAGGTAGCCTTCAAAACCTGCAAGACAGAGCCAACAAAAAAACAGAAAAGAGAATTTTCATTAAGCTAAAGTTTGCAGAGCCAAGCCCAGACTGATAAAGTTTTATTTATTTTTCTTTTAAATACATGTGCCATTGGATAAAAAAGTTAAGATTTGAATCTATTTGTGTCCGATACTGTTAATGTCCATTTGGTCCACATGTTCGTGCTGTGAACACGACGTTTACTGAGCTCTTATCAAAACATACAAATGTTTTAAAAAATCTATATATAGATATAAATCTATATACTGTAAGTGTATGACAAAAGAAATGTAGTTATGTACTGATGTTAACTTTCATGAAGCTTTTTTTAATACATTGTGCAATTTTTGGCAGCATGATTGTGAAGAAATTGTTACATTTAGATGACTCACTTTACATTTTTTATGCAATAAAAAAGTTATGAGAAGAAACGGTTGAGAGAAAATAATGATTTTTCAAGGTTTTTTTTGGCTTATAATGTGTATTATTTGTATGTTTTATTTCAGTACGAAGTTTCATTACCTCGCGGCTGCAGAAGTTCTAAACACGTCCTGTTTTAATAATGTTTAGTTATTAATATCTTGGTAAAACAAATGAAACATTTTTGACAGTAGAGGTTTTATTTTGTAGTTCTGAAAATAATCCGACTACTTATATTATTTTTATTGGATTAAGTGACATTTCTTTGATAATGTGTTTTTGCCAGGTTTCTTCTTTAAATATATAAACCTGTTATAAGAATAATCTCAGAAAGGCAACACTGCATTGGGACAAGTAAATTATCTTCTTCAGTTTTTTTTTTGTTTTTTTTTTGGCATTTTAAAACTAAACATTGTACAAAATGACGTGTTCAGAAAGATGTTTTCTAAACATGTTCCTGCTGTTTCAGAGGCCTTCTCACCCTGACAACAGCAGAAAACTGCTTTATAGTTGTTCGGCGATATGTTGACTGTTGACAGCTTGAAACAAAAGAAGTTTGTTCACTATACACCAGGCTGTGCAGATGCTAATGAAGAGCAGCTGATGAATTACAGAGGTAAGTGTGACTATCATCAGCAAAGCTACATTATCAAAACCTTCACTGCTGATGAAATATTAAAGGTGTAGCCTCTGTCTCCTCACATTCAGGCCTCTAAAAGGGAATAAGTGTCAGTTCCTCAGCAGACAGTCTGGATCTGGATCTGAGCCTGATCTGTTTCCCTCCTGGACCTCTGAACTCCACCCAGCAGATCTGAGGTCAGCGGGGTCACCTGATGTTTGGGATGATTCGGGCTGCTGCGGAGGAGGGTAGGATTCAGCTGATGGCTCTGTTTGAGTCCTTTTTTCATCGTCAGCATCGATTCCTTTTGGAGCCAAATGACTGAAGCTCCCGTTACTGATGTTCAGCCAGAAACGTGCAGATTTTCCTGTCCGCCCTCTTAGTTTGGGCTAATAACAGAATATAAAACTGTAAACAGGAAATCATTTTTAGCTTTTAACAGACACAGAAACACTCAGACTGTAACGGTTGTTGTTAACATGAGACTTTATTGATAAGTGCTACATGTTTTGGATTGATCAGTGAAGACCAAGTCAGAGGATCGACTGCAGGAAAGACAGGTGTGACGGGGGTGGGGTCAGTGGGGTGGATGGGGTCCAGTTGGGTGTAGTTTACTGGTTGATGATTGGCCAGTTTACTCGTACAGCCAGGGCTGGGCGCAGGAGGTGTAGGCGACAAACTCCTCGGCCTTGAACCACAGGTCGATCTCGGTCTTGGCGTTCTCCAGGGTGTCGCTGCCGTGGATGATGTTCCTGAGAAAACAGGAGGAAGGTGAGTGGAAGAGTGGACGCTGATGATTATAATGTGATCAAAACTGTGAATTTATGTGATGAAGATTATGTAAAATGTAAAGAGGCGGCAAATACATTTTAAAAGGACCATGATGTTGGCTTTGTATATTTTAGCTCATTAACTACACTTAACATGTACTTGATGTTCCAAAACATCTGTCAGTTTTTAGATTAATTTCAATACAAAGAAATGAGTCAAATTGTTGACTTAGTGAGAAATCTGACTTTTCAAGTTAAAATTATAAACCACTGTCATAGTGACTGAATAGTGACTTATAACCGCATAATTGCAATTTACTATTTCATAATTTTGTCTTTAAAAAGTTGTAATTATGATGCAGTATCTTAAAACTTAAAAAGATAGTTCTGAGCCAGTACTGCATAATATAAAAATCCTAAACTGGATTTAGAATCCCATAAATTCCCCCAAATCATAATTTTGATTTAAAAAAGGACAATCTTGACTTAGTTTATGATCATTTCAGCTTAAAAAGTTTTACTCATAACAAGTTTTGACTTAGTAAGGCAAAGTTATGACTTAGAAGTTGTAAATGTAACTTATTTTATAACTTTGATTTCTTATCTCATACTTTTGACTTTAAACGTTATAATTTTAACTTTTGAAATTTGATTCTGACTAAGTTACTTACTAAAATTATCTCTTATAAGTCATAATTTTGACTTTAAAATATCTGAATTTTAACTTTTGACTTCTATCCCTTAATTCTGACACCATGACCATGAGTAGTTTCATTTTTGTCATTTCTAACATTTCAACTCTTTTTCTGTTTTTGTAGTGGAAAAGTGCTTCTACCACAAATAGATAATCCATCAGTCAGTATTTAGTGGCCTTTATTTTTAAGTTAGTATGTTGTTGTGGCTGAGGTGTTATAGGAATGTCTGAAGCATTTAATAATTCACCTGTTTGACAGAAATAGTTCTAAGTTTCAATGCAAATAAAGATTTTACATACAAACCGCATTGTGATAGTTGAAGCTACTCAACAGCATATAAGTACTTATATTTACAACATTAAAATAAAGGTTCACAGTGAACACGTTTATTTATGACCCTTGAGACATTTTACTGCTCATGATTAAGCACATTTACATTAGTATATTGTTGGATTGCTGTTTTTACTGCAGACAAGAACCTAAATACTTCCTCACAGTTCGGTTAATAATCGAATGAAACTTCTAAGATGTACAGTATGTTTATCCTGAAACTGATAAAGTGCTATGTGGACGACGGTTTCTCAGGTGTGTGTCGGTTTACCTGTCCTGTCTGTGTGTGTTAATGTTTGCTCACCTGCCGATGTTGATGCACAGGTCTCCACGGATGCTGCCGGGCTTGGAGTCAGCGGGGTTGGTCTCACCCAGCATCATCCTGGCCAGCTTCACAATGCTCTGACCCTCCCACACCTGTAAACACATCAACACACCTGTCACCTGTGTGGTCAGGGAGGTATCAGGTATCGCTAATAATCAGACTGAACGTTCATTTCAGTTGTTCTCAGGAGCAATTAACGTTTGTTAACGTTGACCGAAGAAATATGTCGATTTAAATAAAAAAGTTAAACATTTTGGGAAATCGCCGTCTTCACTTTCTGAGAGTGAGATGTTCAGATGGATCTCAGTCTCATGTCTGTGTGTTAAGAACCGTTGTCAAGACGTGGCTAGCCTAGCTTAGCATAAATTAACATAATTTTCTGTCTCTACATGCTGCCATTAGGTTCTAATATCTGCAAACATGGCCTCTGTTCTCCATCACTACGCTGATGACACACGACTCTGTATCTCAAACAGAGGTTTGGTTATCAGGGACCAGACAAGAGGCGAGAACCTCATTTCACCTTTACTATAGTTTAAGCTCACCTACAGTATTAACTGTCATTTATTTACTTTTAATTTTATTCATAAATCTCTTTGATTTGATTTAAAAACCTTTCCCCTGTTTTTTCTTGCATCTGTCTTTGCTATATTTACCTTTTGTGAAGCACACTGTATCTTTTTATTATATTATTATTATTATTATAATTATAATAAAGACTGGAAGCAGAGGGAAACAGCTAGTCTGGCTCTGTCTTAAGTCCAGAAATACACCTGATCAGCATGATGTATCTTGTTTGTGTAATTCGTACATGAGCAGGAAGCTCTGCAGGGAGAGAAAACTACAGCATGTTTTTGAGTAAAATGATCATTAAATTTACATTTTAATACGACACTGTATTTATGATTTACTCTTAAAAAGATGTCAGAACTGAGCATCAGTGAAAGTGTTCTTGAAGAATATTTTTTATGACTAAATATTCTAATCTTTACTTGGTTAAACTTACAAATACAGTATTATCAAACTATTGTAAGTCTTATATCGATAATGTAAGTGAAATTAAATGTGATGTTCGGGGTTGTAACAGCAGTAACAGCATTTCATTGTTTTGTTAAATTACCATTATTAATGAGGGAAAACTGACCACTTTTTATCATAATAATATAAATAAATGCATTCAGTGTTTTCATTGTTTTAAGAACCCTATGGAGCCCCTAATTGGATAATTACATTAATGAATTTTGTAAAATATATAAATGGAACTATTTCTAAAATAATTTACAATATTAAGAAAATCCATTATTATGAACATTATTTCACCATTCTTATATCCGTAATAACAGTTTTATAGGAATGAATTATTTCTTTTTTATTTATCAATAAAAATAAAATAATTACAGACTTTGATCTTAAATTGGGACACTAGTGGGCATGAAAACGCTCTCTATGAGAGGTTTGAGCTGTTTTATCATCTGAGCGTCCTGTTAGGTCTCAACTTCTCCGTCTCATCACACATCCTGACAGTGTTCGACTCTATAAAAGGAGAGAGAGACCTTGAAAACAAAGAGGGTGTGAAGAGAGAATGAGGACAGCTGGGCGAGCGAGCACAGACAGAACCAAAGAGAGAGAGAGAGAGAGAGAGACGACGAAATGGAAAGAGATAAAAAGAGAAAGATATCTGACTGACAGGAATGCCAGAGATGTGTAGGATGACTGTGTGTGGTTATTGTATATGTGTGTGTGTTACCATGGCGAGGACGGGTCCAGAGGACATGTATTTGCAGAGTCCAGCGTAGAAAGGCATGTCCTTCAGGTCCAGGTAGTGCTTCTTCATGTGGTCCTCAGAGGCCTAAAAACATATTAATATAAATAAACAGCAGTGCAAAGTAACTAAGTACATTTACTTATGTATGATTCTGAGGTACTTGTACTTTACTTGAGTATTTCTAGTTACTAGTAAATTTCATAATTTTCTGTTGGTATGCAGCCATTGGTTATTAATATCTGCAGCCATGGCCTCTTTTTCTCCATCACTACGCTGATGACACACAGCTATGTATCTCTGCTTCACCTGATGATCTGAGTCCTGTTTGTAAATTATTTATTTATTAAGAAAAGAACACCTTTGAAACCAGTTTGTTTTTAAACCCAGTTTGAACTCTGATCAGCCTGACCCTCATTTTGAGTTCATCCTCACACAGGCAGTGGAGGCCACGTCACTGTGGGATTAACACCAAACACACAGCTGGGAATAACTGCAGTGTGATAGTGATACGAGTCCTTCAGCGTAGCTGCAACATTCAACAACTCAACAGCTGTCATCTAAACCCTTCCTGTACTTCTATCTTTGTGAGGACCTTGAGCGTAAGAACAATATCTGATCGTCACTTCTTCAAAGGGCTGTTTGAGGTTTAAAGCAGTCAAAATCAATGCAACAATACAAAATCAATGAAGCAGGGAGGGATTTCTGGCACAACTTCACCTACTTCCAGGGAGAACTCCAGCAGCACTTGCAGTATGAAGAAACAACTTTTATATTTATGTTTATACTACGATTTATGCTCCAAGTGTTGCTGAAGTTTTGACTTTACTTTGGCAGCTGACAAAAGGAAAACTTTTCCCTTTCATAGTTTATATCAAAACTTTTATATGATTCTTCATAAATCTAATGTAGATAATATAAACACAAAGCTCAATGTGAATCCCATTACATATGACCTGGTATCATATCACCCACAAACCAGTTTCCACTGTGCTTCATTCTGCGGCAGAATATTTAGATGAACACATGAACACATGAAACAAAGTCTAATTATGTTATTTAGTATTATTCATGTGGTAACTTTATCTGCTTCATTTACATTTCAATCACAGTTCATCATCAGAAATAGGATTTTAGAATGAAGGCCTGTTGAGTTTTTCACTTTTGTTTGTTTTTGAGTTTCTAAATTAAAGAAATTGTCCGGCCGTCGTCATGGTTACCTGCATGAATTTAGCAGCGACCAGCCTGAAGCCTCTATGCTCGAAACGCTTGATGATCTCGCCGCACAGTCCTCTCTGGACGCCATCGGGCTTCACAGCAATGAAGGTACGCTCCATGTCTACTGAGAGAAGGCTGCACACACAACACCACAGAAGAAGAAACAGAATCATCAATCATCACATGTAACTAAGTTCAGTATCATCATCCCCTCATGTGTTTCCTCATAAAGACAGTATTGAATTACTCCTCATTAGAGAAACTTTGTAAACCTGGACGTCACTCTGCTGGATTTTTGGACGGCGTTTTCTTCTCTCTCAGCACAGAAAAGCATCCACTGAAAGCAGACACCGGCTCATAATGTTGGACAAAGCTTTGGCTGCCCGACTTTCTAATTTTACTGCCTGTTGGTATCTGTTCATGTGAAGCTGATCTCCGCTGAAAGCAGGTGGCTCTGGCAGGAATTCAGGCTGAGAGAGCGGAAAACCCAGAGAGCTTCGGGGGTGAAGTTTCTGAGAGTATAATTAGGATTCAGGGTCACGTATCGAGGTTATGTTCTGCTGATTTATCCAACCGAATCATGCACCGCGTCCTTTTTTGTCTTCTGAGCAGCATGATGTTGGTCTGTTGGACAGTTTTGGTCCAAAGACAGACACCGCTGTATCTACACAAGTACTGACCAGACTTCTATAAATTCACCACCATCAGGCCAAAATGTCCTCAAAACATCAAAGTCTAACAGCAAGATTTACATTAAATACACAGAGCACATTCATGCTCCTCAGAGGACCAACATTTTGTGTTTTGGACGCCCAAAATGTCCCTTTTGTTTCTCACACAGCAGCCCTGAGAGCTCAACACACTGCCACTAAAGAAAACACGAGGTAAAAATGCTGCACAGAAATAAAACACGAGCAAATTGAAAAACATTCTCCCATTTCCTGAAGTTTCTTCCTTGTTTTCCCTGTTTTTCCTCATCCCAGCCAAGCAATAATATATGAATCATACAACCAGAATGTTAACAACTAAAATAAAATGCTCGTTTTCCGACAACACAAGAGTTTCTGTACTTGGTTGTGTTTTCTCTATCTGGTTGTTTTCTGTGTTTGGAGCTTTTTAAGTTTTCTTCGTTTGCATGTGTTTTCTTGAGTGGCAGTGTTTTGCCCCTGTAGTCGCAAGATTCAAGGTTTTTGGGGTAAAAATATATAACAAACGTTCCTGTGAGCACGTCAGCTTTCCTGTTGTAATTTTGGGGTGAAACGTTTGGAGAAAGTGCACAAAAGCTAATTCTGTAGAAGTGTCCTTGAACTTGTGACCTCTGACTAAAGTAAAGAGAATTCCTGTTCAAGAACAAGATACTTAGTCTGAAAACAATATCATATTATATATCTTATATATATCATTTTAATGACAGTTTGTTCTAAACGTTCATTTTTCAGGGAACCAATCAGGACCTTACTCTGGGAGGTGGGGGAGGGGGTGTCAGCAGATAACAGCTGTTCGGAAGCACATGGTGCTTTGACATATGAGAGCAAAAGTTTCTGAATCAGTTATTGTCTTTACATTCGCTTAAGAAATGTGATTATTCCCAATGTCTGGCAGTTTAGTGAGGACTTCTCTTTGGTAGAAACAGTCAGAAATCTGAAAACCCAAACTGTCTGCATGCAGATACGACTGGTATCTGGCAAGTGAGGAAATATGTTATAATTTGGGTGGAGCTGTAAGAGTCAGATAAGGGTCAATATTGTTTTAAGCTTGTGAAATAATTCGATATATATTTCAAAGCCTTTAGTTGTATAATCACTCTGTAAAAAACTGTTTTGCGCTCATTCACAAATTTGAATTTCTCATGCATGAGTTTTTTTTCACAGCTTTACAAAGGCTGATGTACAAAAAAAAGTTTTTAAGTGATTTCATTTCACAAGATTCAAATCTTATTTAGCCCAAAGAAGTGATACTTAAATCTGGTTCAATGTGAACACAAACTCATGGTGTCTCTGTGTCTCTGGTCCGGTCACTGAACACACCAGCTGTCTGCAGCTGTCCAACATGTCACTGCAGCACATGTTGACGACACATGCACATAACATAAAGTCAAAGAAAAACTAACTGCTTTTATACGCGTATGCTTACTATACTACTTTATACAGTCAACATTATGAGATACTAAATGAAGCAGCAAATGCACGTGTGCTACATGCACATACATCACACAAGAACAGAGAGCTGCTTCGAGCAGATTTTGTGGGGTTTGAAATTATTTGTAGTAGTTTTATAGTCAGTAATTAAAATCTAAGTTATATAAACAGTAAAAAAATTACGCAAAGATACTTTTTGTGTGTGTGTGTACTATAGATATCTACCTTGGTGTCGGGTCGAGGAGAACTTGTGAAGACCAGCAGCGGGGATGCGATCACCGAGGCCGAAGAGCCGGAGAGGAGCTCTATTTAAAGGCTTAACTGTGGGGGGTGGGGGTGGGACTGGGTGGAGGGTTGTCCAAAATGTGTGTGTGTTCGTGTGTTGGGGTGGGTTGTGTGTGTACAGTGTGAGTGGCTGAATCTGTGCCGCTGGTTGACAGATCGGTTCAACACTCCACAGCGTGCGTGTGCACTGTGGAGTGTCCTCTGAGGGCATCTTTGTGAGAACCCATTTCAGTTTTAGATCTCCACAGTGAGACACTGTTGGACAGTGAAGACGTCTGGTAAAAGACATTTATTCAAATGTTCTTACTTTCTAAAAATGTCCTCACTTTTCACCTTTTGAAAAAGGGACATTCTTAACATTTTTGAAAGTGAGGACAGTTACAACAAACGTTCTTACTTTCTGAAAATGTCCTCGGTTTCAAAAATGTCCCTTTTCACCTTAAAAAAATTGGACAGACTTGAAAAGTTATTTGTGGAAAGTGAGGACAGTTTTAGAAATTTGTAGATATTCTTTGAAAATGAGAAATTCTTTGGAAAGCATGGACAGTTTTATAAAGTCAGGCAATTTTTGGAAAAGAACACCCACTAATCTGTAAAACAGTGATGATCCTGTTCAGTTCAGTGAACCTACAAACGCTCTAATACATCATTTCCCCGTCAGTTTGGCGAGTGCAGTGTCAACAGTGATCCCTGAACAGTCAGACATGATCCAAATAAAAACGGACTGCTCGTGGTAAGTCCACATTGTGACTGACTGAATCAAGATGATGAGAAACTACTATCTGTATTTGGACTTGAGAGATTTGAGTCTATCAGAGTGTTGAAGTGACACATGAACAGACTGATGCAGCAGGAGATGTGAACACCTGATATCTGAGTGAGAGAGTGAAGCAGCAGGTGGGCGAGTTCAAACTGCGCTGACAGGACGGAGCCTGAGCCAACACACTGACTGACCGTGTGGGACTCAAAACTCTGACATACTGAGGCAAAAACAGCATGAACGTTAGTACAGGTACTGTTTTATGTGTCAGGTACTCTGTGGGATCATGTGAGCGCAACATTAAGTGGAAAAAGCCAAAACAGCTGCANCAATTTACAACTTAATACATTAAAATGTAATTTAAAGGCACTTTAACCACCAAATCACATGAACGTCATGGAGTCAGATCTGTTGGCTAGTTAGCTTTAGCTGGGATTATTTTCCTCCATCTTGATTTAACAACTGCCTCATTTAGTGATGTGACTAATTTAATTACTAATTATTAAAATTAATGTTTTTCATTTAAAGATAACATAAGAAATAATCAATAAGTATATTTAGTTTAGCTTTAGCTAAGGCTAGCCATGGCTACCTTCACTTGTTCTTGCTATTATATTATATACATCAGACATGTTGGCTCAGGCTCGGCCCCGTCAGCACAGGTTGAACTCGTTCACCTGCTGCTTCACTCAGATATCAGGTGTTCACGCCTCCTGCTGCATCAGCCTGTTCGTGTGTCCGACACACCGAGACACAAACTGTCGCTCAAAAAGACAGAAAATCAAAATTCTGACGTTGGATCTAAATTTTGTCTTAGTAAGTCGAATTTTTACTTATTTTCATTTTTATCATGTCTGACTTTTCGTGTAATTTATTTTTCCAGTCTTGGTGAAAACGGGCTTTCTATAATAAGAAAAAAAGACTGTGTCCAGTACAACTTCAGAACTACGAGTCCCAGAGAGCACTGCTGTGAGAAACATCCAGTTCTGTTGCCGTGCAGCTGATGACGGGGTGACTGAATGTTTCCAGCTGACTCATTTTAAACAAGAACCACGTAAAAGGGTCTTAAATATTCACTTCATGGTTTCATACGCTACCGCTCAAACGTTTGGGGTCACTTAGAAATGTCTTTATTTTTGAAAGAAAAGCACTTATTGTTTCAAATAAAATCACATTAAATTGATCAGAAATACAGTCCAGACATTGTTAATGTGGTAAATGACTATTACAGCTGGAAACGGCTCATTTTTAATGGAATATCTACATCAGCAGCCATCACTCCTGTGTTCCAACAGCACATTGTGTTAACTATTCAAGTTTATCGTGTTAAAAGGCTCATTAATCATTAGAAAACCCTTCTGCAATCATGTTAGCACAGCTGATCAACGAAGCAATAAAATTGTCCTTCTTCAGGCTAGTTGAGTATCTGGAGCATCAACATTTGTGGGTTTGATTATCGTCTCAAAATGGGCAGAAAAAAAGAACTTTCTTCTGAAACTCGTCAGACTGTTCTTGTTCTGACAAATGAGACTATTCCACGAGAGAAACTGCCAAGAAACTGAACATCTCCTTCAAAGGTGTGCACTACTTCACAGCCACCAGATCTCGACCCTGTTGAGTAACTGCTGCAAATGGAGGATTCTTTGACGAAAGCAAAGTTTGATGGACAAAATTATTATTTCAAGGTGCTAATCATTATTTCTAACCTTGTCAGTGTCTTGGCTATATTTTCTATTCATTTCGCAACTCATTTGATGAATAAAAGTGAGTTTTCTTGGAAAACATGACATTTTCTGGGTGACCCCAAACTTTTGACCAGTAGTGTACAGACGGGTGACAAATTAAAGGACCAACATAAAGTGTCTCAGTAAGGTGTTGGGCCACCACGAGCCTCCAGAGCAGCTTCAGTGCTCCTTGGCATTGATTCAACAAGTCTCCAAACTCTACTGGAGGGATGGACCTCAGACCCTCTGGGGGGGTCCAGGGGCTCCCCCCTTCCGGCTCCCCTGCAAGAAGATTTTGTACATTTTAAAGTTAAATGCATCAATCTGGTGCACTTTGAGAACAGAATTAAGAGGCTAAATCTGTGAAGGACTTTGTGCTCTTGTAAAGAACACACTGGTTGTATAAAAAGTCACACCCACAAATCATGGTAAACGGGACGCAGGTCAAAACACAAAATCGACAGCGCAGACATCTGAGCCATTAAAGAAATGAAGCAAAGGGGGGGTTACCTGTGTTGAACAGAAAATATAAACTACTGGATGAGGAGGGCACGGCGTCACTTCACTGTTCAGCTTCGTAGTAGAAAAAATAAAGTTTTAAGTCAAAAATAGACCTATTTCAACCGAAAACATTTTTTGGGCCGAACCAAACTGTAGAAGTTGATGGGTGATCTCAGGACAAACTTATCGGCTTGAAAAGTCCATATTTCATGCGTGGAGGCCTTTAATACAGAGGACATGGTATTGATCAGCTCTCCCTACATTCATATTGACAAACTTTGCACCCTGAATTTGGACATTTAATGTTCCTGTTCTAATGTCCTTTAGTAGTTGGATTCCTCCGGGCTCGGCCCACTGATGGAGACCCTCGGGCAGGCAGCCAGGTGCTCTCCTTGCAGCCTGTTACGAAGGTCTGATTTGACCTGAAAATGAAGGTAACTACAATACGGCAAATGAATGAAAATAAAAGGAGCACACAGCTGCGCCTGCTGTCTCGTCGGCTACACAGAAACAACATTAAAATGTTACTCCAGTTTATTTCTTGGCGAAAGCCCGTTAATCTGTTTGGCTGTTGACTTGCCATCATCTAAAACAGCAGCGTTACTTCGACTTGATTAACGGTACATGATGAGCCAACTGGCTCCTCAGAGGCTGAAAACAGTTACGTTAACTAACGTTAGCTAACGTTACATTAACGTTAATTATCAATGATAACTTCTGCAGTAACGTTATCTGTTGGCTGTCGTATATTGATCATGACGCAGTTGCGTTTGGACTAGTGTATAGCTGCAGTGGATACTGTAACGTTAGTTAACGTTACCTCAAAATGATTATTACGAGAAGTGTAATAGAAGTAGAAGAAGTGTGGCGGGCTGCCACAGTTTAGGTAAATTAATGGGAAACACTGTGAGGTACTTTTATTCTAAGTATTGTAACGTTATGCTAATTTATACTTTACTTAACTGCAGTTATTCGACAGATATACTTATTGGTCACTTTGCAGATATAAAAACATACAATAAGCATATAAAACAGTGTTTATACAGTAAACAGTGATAGAATCAGCTTCAGGTCAGCTAGTCACAACAGTGAAATGCTACTAACTGTTAATGTTTCAGTAACATTAATATAATATATAAAAATATAACTTTGACAGGGGCAATTCACCTGCGCAGTGGATACTTTTACTTTTACACTATACTTGTTTATACTTGTTATCCATCCACCCAACTATACTGCTAAATCCTTTAAGGGTACTTATACTTTTATACTAAACTCATTTTACTGATAAGACCTCTGATTTTAACTTCAGTTAAATGTTGAATGCAGGACTTTTGCTTGTGATGGAGTATTTTTACTCTTACTGAAGGGTTTTAATATGTGGATATGGAACGTTGGCGTGGACCTCTACAGTCGCCTCTCCGTTAGCTCCGCAAATTTGTGCTCTCTACGGGTTTTTTTATGAGCACTGTGCTTTTTGTGAGTGGTGCTGGACAGTGATGGTATATGGCTGCGAGTCGCTCATCAAGATGAGGAAACGGTCGACTCACAGCTTTGTGGACTCTCCTCCTGCCGGCTCTGCTGCCTGGCCGGTCGAGGTTTTCAAATGTAAACATCGGAGTGAACATCGAGGAAAAGGTGGAGGGGACAAACACCAGCTACGACCCCGACCACAAAGACAAGCAGGACCATCTCTGCTTCCATCGATGCATCCACCTCAACGTGGGAGGAAACACAGAGGTGGATGTGGAGAGATTAAACACCAAGCATCCTGCTAGCCATGCGTACAGGTGTTGGACAATAAACTGGATGACCTCCGTGCCCGCATCACTTTCCAACGAGATATCTGTAAAGTCCTTTGTTTCACCAAAACTTGGCTAAATCCTGGAATACAGGACAGCACCATTCAACCAGGGGAGGACATTGTGTTCCTGGTCACGGACATCAACCTGCCGGGCGCGGTGGACTGGGTGATGATGCAGTCCTGCCTCGGCTTCCTCTTCATGCTGGTGCTGGAGAAGCAGGAGAAGTGCGGCGGCCACCAGCAGTTCTTCGCCATCATGCAGCTCATCAGGACTCGCAG
>NTHP01000725.1:196339-208344 GCA_003416845.1 Oplegnathus fasciatus
GAAATAAAAACAGCAATAATGAAAAGTAAAAACTACGACAGATTCATCATCTTTTGTTTTTGTGAAAGTTTTTAGTTAAGATGTGAGCAGATTATCTACAATAATAATGGATAAATGAAGGTAAAGCAGAGCCGTGTCAGGTGAGTCAGTGAGTGCTGTACCTCCCAGGTGAGTCGTAGTCTGCTGACAGCGGGGTTGTCTAAACCCAGAACCACAGCGAGGAACGACAGCAGGTCCTGCTGCTGCTTACAGCTGAAACACAAAACAGCCGTCAGACAGGAAATAACCTTCAGCCTCTGAAATGTTTCTCTTCACTCGGACGGGACAGAGTCACATAACGTTCTCTCTCAGACCGATTCTGAGCTGGAGCTNCTGGACTCAGTTTCCTGTCTGGACTCAGTTTCCTGTCTGGACTCAGTTTCCTGTCTGGACTCAGTTTCCTGTCTGGACTCACAGCTTCCTGTCTGGACTCACAGCTTCCTGTCTGGACTCAGTTTCCTGTCTGGACTCAGTTTCCTGTCTGGACTCACAGTTTCCTGTCTGGACTCAGTTTCCTGTCTGGACTCAGTTTCCTGTCTGGACTCAGTTTCCTGTCTGGACTCACAGTGCTGCGATCTTGATGAACTTGCGGAGCAGCTGGACCCTCTTTGGCAGCGACTGACACTGCAGGATCTCTGTGGCGACCCAGTGCTGCACCTCGCTGCAGCGCTGCAGTACCAGCTCCAGGTTTAGGGGGCGCCAGCGGGACTGCTCTCCGTGAAACACATAACACACAAACTCCACCTGCAGGAGACACCAACGAAGAAGAAGACAAACCAAACTGAGCTGTAAACTCTGACTGAAGACGATATAATTAACGTATAACTGTTGAGCGCCGAGTCCTTCTAACACTTGATCGGTAGCAGTAAGAGCAACTGTAAACATCAACAATTGCTTTTTGACTAGTTATAATCCCAAGTCGACATATCCATAATGTAATTTTGACTAGTAGCAATTCTAATTAATGATATCAGCAACTCAATTCTCACTCGTGGAAATGTTCACAGTAGATATCTACAAGTGTTCTTACATTACAGAGATCAGAAATAGAATTCTAGATATTTAAAATCCAATTCTGACTGGTCAAAATTAAATTACTGATATGTGGGATTGAAACTGTAACTAGTGAGAACGTAAATTCAGATATCTGATATATAACTGGAAATAGTGAAAATTAATAACTATATTTGAGATATCTACAGTTCCTTTTGTAACTCGTCAGAATTGAATTTTAGATATCAAAAAAGGAATCTGCACTAGTCAAAACATCACTGTAGATATCTTCAGTGGTTTGTTGATATCTGAAATGGGAAATTAGTCACAATCCTTTTTCAACATGTGGAAATCCAACTGTAGATATCTGTAATCGTTATTCTTACTAGTGAAAAAGGAATTACTGATATCCATAATTAAATTAAAGATTAATATTAATTAATAATTTCTACATGTGAAAATATATTTGTGACATTTCAAAACTGTTTTACAGATATCTTAAATTAACATCTACACACAAGCTAAATCGCTACTCGTCAGCCCTACTGATTAAATGTTAAAGGGGCTCGCCATAGTCACAGCCAAGTGTGCTGAGTCTCACATGGAGTCACGGTTTAACTTTCAGAGTCACAGAAAGTCGTGGAGTAAAGTGGGAGTCATTAGCAAGAAGACAACTTGCTTGATGTTTTCACAAATAAAAGTATTTTAGTCTTTGTGAGGATTTAAAACTCGAGTGAATAAAGTGTAGAGTAACTCTGGTGTTCGACAAACGGCGACAGAAACCTCGTCACTGACCTCGTGCACACAGCTGAAGAGCTCCCAGTCAAACACCACCAGCTGATTGGCCACTTCCTCCGCTGACATGTCGTGCAGTTTGCTGTCGCCCGGCGTCCAGTGGATCTCCTCAGGAAGAGGAAGCTGAGGGGGCAGGAAATGACACCATGGGATTATAAAACACAGTTTGTCTTTATCAAAGTGTGGAACACCTGAAACATCCTGCACAGTCAGTCTGTACGAGCTCTACATGTGCTCCCTGTGGAGGCAACAAACCCTTCAGGCCTCCAGGGAGCAACGCAGGAGAACCCTCCCCCAACAGGGACACATTACAGACTCCGTCGGTCTTTCACTGGTGAAACACAAGTGAATGAAATGTCTCCTGTATTGTTCCTGTTTGGAGACTAAAAGTTATTTACAGTGTCGGTTCCAGGAATTTTTAACTGAGGTGGCAAAGTGATGTCTAGAGGCGGCCATAAAATGCCACTAATGTGCCGCGCAGTGCACTGATTTTTTTCATAAATCAATATGCTACATGCACATACGTAACTGTTGATGGTCAGTCTCCTATTTAGCAGAACCTTTACAGTCACCATTAACAATGACAAATAAACAGGACCTTTTTCTGAGCTCATGTACAAATGTTAAGGCTGTTAGTCAAATGTTCTCAGCAAACCACCAAACAAAAATGCCTTATGCAAACCCTGTTCTATCCTCTAAATTAACTCTAAATGACTAATCTGAATTATATAGTATACCAGACATTATAACATATACTGATATAATGAGACAATCAGCCTGGATGTTTTTGGATAAAGACTAAAAAACAGGTTCTGACCATATTTAAGGCCGTTAAAGTCTTGGACGTTGTTCTGCAGAACAAACTGCAAGGTGCTCAGCATGGTGATACAAAATAGACTCCCCTACTGACAAACTTCAGCACAACACCTGTAAATTATAGACAACAATACTATTATTAATTTAATCAGCAGCATCAGGCCCATTCAGCCTGGCTCCCCCAGATTTCCTTTTATACATTTTCACATATAAAATACTATTTATACTGTGGCTTGGCTGAATACCTGATGGTTATTATTTACTCAGATGTGCATCCATATTGCCCAGTATGCCCAGCTGATCAACATTTTAGATTCAATATTCAATCAATAGGCAATGCCATCCATTGCTTTCCATCTTGCATGAGTCCAGAGTAACTAAACCTTGACTGAGAGACAGATAATCATTGTCTTGTTTTGTGTGCCTATGAGGAGTGCCATCACGCCCAGATATAAAGTTTTTTATTATTATTTATTGTATTATATTGTCTGGACGGGTCCCCACAGAGGCTGCTGCTGGAAAGCGCGAGTTTCCTTTCATGCACGCGCGCATGAACGCATGTTCATGCGCGACGAGGTTATATTTTCCGAGCTGCAGTTTCTAAACACCGCTGCCTGTTGGCGTTCATCAAACGTAATAAATAGTTGTTTCACTCGTCAGGCACAAAGTCACAGAACAGCCCTGGAAGTGGCTGCAAGCAAGACAGACCAAGAGATGCACTGCCCAGCTGACAGACAGACAGACAGACAGTCGCACTGCGAGCTCAACTTAACGTTACTGTTATTTGCTGACATCAAACTTGGAGAGGAGAGAACTAGAGCTGCAACAATTAATCGATTAATCGATTAGTTGTCAACTATTAAATTAATCGCCAACTCTTTTGATAATCCATTAATCGTTTTGAGTCATTTTTTAAGGAAAAGTGTCCAAATTCTCTGATTTCAGCTTCTCAGATGTGAATATTTTCTGGTTTCTTTGTCCTCTGTGACAGTGAACTGAATATCTTTGAGTTGTGGACAAAACAAGACATTTGAGGACGTCACCTTGGGCTTTGGGAAACAGTGATCAACATTTTTCGCCATTTTCTGACATTTTATGGACCAAACAACCAATCGATTAATCGAGAAAATAATCGACAGATTAATCGATAATGAAAACAATTGTTAGTTGCAGCCCTACAGAGAACTCAAGTTTACCTGATTGCTGTTCCAGCAATTCACTCTCATGATGTTTTTTTTCTCTTTTCATGACCAGAAGGACAGTTCCGCTTCATCCTCTCATTGAAGTTGTAAACACTGACACTTGCTTTGACACGAGGGGGAGGCGGGGCCTTTACGTAAATTACGGGGCCCTACGCAACTTGCGCAGTGAGCGTATCCGGCCGCCTGGCTCTGGTAGAAGCAAACTTGCAGGCCAAACACCCGCCCTGCAGCAAGGTGGAAGCCAATGTGGCAGAAATTTTGGGGTGACATCTGGGGTTGTATGGGATATATGGGATTGTTGAACCGCACATGCTTATTTACATCCTTGTATCATCTGTTCATAAATTTTTAAGTTCATTATTATTATTATTATTATTAATTAAAAGTACTTTATGGAGTTTTTAACTGGTTATGAAACAGTCTCAATGTAATACCGATGCCTCTATATGACCTACATAAGCAAAGGAGACCAACAGAAGATNATTGGCCACTTCCTCCGCTGACATGTCGTGCAGTTTGCTGTCGCCCGGCGTCCAGTGGATCTCCTCAGGAAGAGGAAGCTGAGGGGGCAACCTAACGTTAGGTGAAACACTACCGCCTTTGTCCACAGGGACCGCCAAAATCAACACAAAATGAAAAGTTCCATTGAGCTGCTTTAAGCTAATTATTAATAAGCAAGACAGAAAATTTAATGTGAGCATCAAAAACATAAGATGTGTGGTTCCTGAAAACTAAGACCAAATCATACCAAGTCTTTTTTCTGTTGTTTTGTTATTCTGTTGGCTGGATTTGCTCTACAGTCAATCAATCAACCGATCAGTCAACCAACAAATCAGTCAGTCAGTTTCTCACCAGTGAGTCGAGTTCAGATGGTTCACAGGCGAACAGGTGGGTGTTGACTCCCAGCGTGGTGAACACGGCCTCATCACTGGGACGAAACACGGCTTTCTCTGAACAAACACACATTCAGATTTACTGTTTGTTAATGAGCTTCGTAACAAACAAACATCATGTTTGTGGTTAAAGTTGAAGGGTGAACGTGGTCTGTGTCTCCTGACCTCCGGCTGATGTGACGGCCACCAGTATGAGGTTCCCGGGCAGGACTGGTTGGTCTTCGCTGTACTGGAGTTTCTCTCTGACCAGAGCCAGAATCTCTCCGACCCGACAGGACAGACGGCTCCTGATGGTGACGTAGGAGTGATCTGGAGTGTAGACCCTGCAGAAGACTGCACGCACAAACACAAACACAAACATAAACACAAACACGTGTTGCTTTGTAGAGTAAACAAACTTATTTTTTAAATGAGATGTTTTAGCACCGTCTAGTGGCCTTCTGTGGTACTGCACCTTACATTCAGACATTCATCTCCAGCAGAGAGAGGAGCAGGATGTGTTTAGCATAGCTTAGCACAAAGACTGGAAGCAGGGGGAAACTGTTAGCCTAAATATAGATAAAAATATATATAATATATAATATACTGTATATATATTTAGCTTCTAGGTCCTATTAGCTTACAGTTAGCATTTCATTTCATGTACTTTATGTTTGATCGCTGATCAGGAGGATGAGTATCGTTACATTTGTTCTCTACTGCACATGATAAATATTATAAATACATCATAAATACACAGTTAGCTTCGAGCTCTACTCAACTAAACCCAGCTGACTGCAGGGTTGGTGACTAGCTTGTTAGCTAACAAGACACAACAAGTACATTAGACAGACTTTGATGGAGCTAGGCTAACAGTTTCCCCCTGCTTCCAGTCTTTGTGCTAAGCTACGTTAAGCACGTCCTGGATTTGTGATCCTCTTTGAAAAGATGAAAACTGTGTGTGTGTGTGTGTCTGTGTGTGTGTGTGTGTGTGTGTGTGTGTGTCTGTGTGTGTGTGTGTGTCAGTCAGTTTGTGATTTGTATATCCAGCCCACGGACTGCAGGTGTGTTTGCATTTCAACTGTGTGTGTTTACAGGTAATACAGCTTTCATATGTCTGTCCATGCATGTGCACGTGTGTACATGTGTGTACAGGTGTGTGTGTGTGTGTTTCAGTGTGTGTCGTACTCTCGTCGGAGCCTCTGAAGGCCTCTCTGGGCTGCAGGCAGGCGTCGATGCGTCTGAAGTGTCTGAACAGAGGACGAACCTGCTTCTTCCTGCTTTCCTTCTCCTCATCAGAGCTAAACACACACACACACACAAACACACAAAAACACACACACACACAAACACATGACATAATAAAGACTAATATATGATCATAAATAAAAGATAAATACATGAGTAATAAATGGTAAATAAGTGAAATATATGATAATAAGGGATAAACGTGAATTAGCTAATAAATATAATAAATACATAATTAATACTTATACAGGTATATGATAAATATCTAATGAGTCACAAGGCCGCCGACGAATCAAAACACCAGGAACTGTGTGAGACTGTGTGTGTGTATTATTGTGTATGTTACTGAGTGTGTTATTGTGTGTGTTATTGTGTGTGTGTGTATCTTACGGGCAGTGTAAGATCTCGGTCCATCTCTGCAGTTTGAGGACGTCCTCCACCAGCTCAGGATACCGACTCAACTCCTGAACCGCACACAGGTACAGCTCCTACACACACACACACACACACACACACACACACACACACACACACACACACAGAGAGAGGCAATAAACAGTCAGACATGAAAACCACCTTCAGATTTTTCACAGTAAAAGTTCCCAAAGTTCCCGAGGTGTGTGTGCTGAGCTGAGTCAGTCCCGTTGCCATGACAACGCTGAACACCCCGTCAACCAGGTGCCAACAACAACATTCCCACCCAGCAGAGGTGTTATCTGCGTGTGTGTGTGTGTGTGTGTGTAGTGACAGTTAAAGGGAAAATCTGCTGTTTTTCTTTCATTTCCTGTCTGTTAGGAGAAGATCCTGTCTGTCACACACTGTAATAATCAGGTTTTATCAGGAACTCGGTGATGACTCAAACTGAGACTTCTGCTAATCTTCTGGGACCATGTTGGACCTGGTCTGGGTCAGCTGGTGGTTCAGTTTTCTGTCATGTGACCTTTAATCGTTTTCACAGGTGTGTGTGTTTTGTGTGCATTAAGTTGTGTATTTTGTGTGTTATCTTGTTTATTATGTTGTGTGTGTGTGTGTGCGTGTTACCTTTGGGAAGCTGTTGCTGCGCTCCCCCTCCTCCTGCAGCAGCTCTCTGTAGGTGTCCAGGTATCGAAACGCCACATTCAGCACCGCCTGCTTCCTCTCTGCTCCGTCCATCACTCCCTCACCCTCTCCCTCCGTCTCTCCATCCCTCTCTCCTCCCCCTCTTCCTCCTCCTCCCTCTCTTCTCTCACCCTCCGCCTCCCTCCCTCTCCCCTCTCCCTCCTTCCCCTCCGTCTCCAGACTGAATCTGGGAAGCTTTGAGTTAAGGAGGAAACAGTTTCAATACAGAAGTGACAAACTGATGTTGTGAAACAGACTAAAAGCTTCAGTTGAAAAAGGAAAATAAAAACTTATTTAAGAAACTCTGAGAGAGATTTTAACTCCTCTCGTCCTTTTTCACTATTTCACGGAGACAAACGTTAACGAGTGAAGCAGCGAACTCTGAGCCGGCCAACAGAACGAACTGCAGCACTTTATAAATCAAAACGTTTTCAATCAATTCATTAATATTAAATTTATCTAAATAATTAGAATTAGACTCATTTATAAATTCATATTTAATCAGCTCTGGTTTAATGTTTCAGCCTCAGAGAGAAGCAGCAGCTCTGATGAGACGGCGCCATGATGACCCACATATCACTGCATGCACACACACACACACACACACACNNGAGGTGAAGCTTCCAGCCACTGAGACCTGGGCCCAATTCCAATCCGGCCCCTACACCCTCCCCCATTCACATGGAGGGTCCGCCACATTAGGTGTCATTCCAAACCCATTAACCTTCAGTGGGAGTGGGTTATAAAGCCCTCCAACACCGAGTCTGCATCGATGCAGGCTTACAAACCAGACTCCTGAAGCGCAGCACGTCTTTAGTGTCCGGGACGGAGGAAACATCACAAAATGTTTGTTCAGTAATAAGCTGCCTCACCTCAAACACACATCTGATAAACTATTTTCGTGCACACATGATGGAATTAGAGATCAGATTAAGAACGGCAAACGAAAAAACGTTTAATAATTAATATTTTTTCCCTCCACAAGCTTACTGTGCCATGAATGTGATGACTGTGCCACGTCATTGCCCACACACCTCCATCTTTGTCAGTGCTGTGTTTGAGATGATCGTTAGATAAACATTTATCTAATCACAAAATCCTTTCCTGTTTCTGTCGGAGAAAAGCGAGGGCGTCCCAAAACTTGCCGATGTATTTATACCCTCCCCCTTAATGAAGAGACCCTCCACAGCCACGAATGTGACTCCACACAGAGTTACACTCCGTCACAGAGCGGGAGGTGGAGGGATCGGATTGGAACTGGATCCTGGTCTCTGTTGATATTCGTATATATACTGTATGTATAATATCAGTGGTGGTCTGGGGTCTTTGACTGTTTGTCCACAAACACAAATATCTGTACATGAATGATGGAAGAGTATTTATAATGTAATGTTCTGAGATTTGGAACTACATTTCCCATAATGCATAATGCATGCAAACATGTTTAAAAAGAGCTTTGTGAGAACAACTGGCAGCAACTGGACTTCAGATTAAACTCTTTACATATCAAACACTATTTTATCTGCCGACTGCCAGCCGAGCCAGACTGGAACAGACCCAAGAGACCCGGTCCAGCTGAGCCAGACTGGAACAGACCCAAGAGACCCGGTCCAGCTGAGCCAGACTGAAACAGAACAGGTCCAACATCGTCCCATCAGACGCCAAAATCATATTCATCATCAGAGACACAGTCCCGATGTGTGTAAACCTGGTATAACGCTGTGATGTACCTGAGAGATCAAGTAGAACCTTTAACATGTTGAAAAAATGTAATAATAATAATAATAATAATAATAATAATAATAATAATGATGATGATGTCATCACATGACATTAAAAGGGTTTTTTCAGTTAAAGTTAGTCCAGTTTTAACCAACGATTAGACGTCTTTTCTGTTCCAACAACAAACTGACACTTATCCACAGTCCTCTGCTCCATGAAATCCATTTTACTTTCAGAAACGTCCATTAAATCCACACATTCGTTCACGCTGAGCAGCATGCTGACAACAGACCGACCAGGGGCCGCTAAACACCGATCGGCCTGCCGACACGGGGCCGATCCTGAGCCGCCACACTGTTGATCTGTTAGCTACTCTCTGATCACGGTGGTGATGTTGAAGATCTGAATTCACAACCTGAAATCAATAATAACTTACACTGCACTGTCAGATTACACGACCACTGAGGTCCCGTGTGAAATGTGGTTATTTTAACAAAAACGTTCGTAGTTACTGACGGACTGAACGAGTCCCTGAACGCTTCATGTTTATGTTTCTTAAAGGTGACAGAAGACGATTTCTCTCTGAAAAGGAGGAACCAGCAGATGAAGATGAAGACGAGTGTTTCTCTCCGTCCATCCCTCCCACTCGTCTTCCGCCCACATCCCTCTCTGCTCTACTTCCTCTCCTCCCTCCTTCTCTCCCTCCGGCTCTCTTTATCTCTCCCTCTCTGTGTGGGTGAGTATTAAAGTGGACGACGATCACACTGTCACTGCAGAGAAAAACATTTGTTTGCATTTTAAACGACGCAGCATCGACTGAAACTTTTCATCCTGCTTCACGGAGTCAGCTGTTATTATTTCCGTCTGTCGGTGTTTATTTATTCAGGTGCTTTCACGTCATGTGTTGCTGTTGGTTTCAGTGCATTTTTAATACGTTCTTTCTGTGTCGCACCTGTCACGCACCTGAACTCAGGATCATCCTGCTGATCTGATTCGGTCTAGCTGAAACCTGATAATCTGATAATAATTTATTGATTATTTAAGTAGAAAAAAAGTTATTTCATGACTTAGACACCAGTCACTCCAGAAAGTGGCACGGCTTGCTTTTGGTCAACGAGTGAGTTTGCATGTCAAAGTTCACGAAAGCTCAACTCGACACTAAAATGTTTTTATCTTTGTGCCCCCACAAGCAAATCCACTAATCAGTGATTCTTCTGAAATGAACTGACTTCACACCAAAAGTTTGCCATTATACGTGTGATCGAGTCTTTATTACCCCAAACCTCGAAAAGGTCTATGACTATGAATGTTCGATTATGCCGAAGTATTATGAAGTATTAAGATTATGCTGAATCCAAATGTCCCCCCTCTGGACTCACAGACTGAGCCCTCGCAGACTTCAGCCATACGTACTGTGATGTGTTCACTGTCATCCCGTCAAGTCTGTGAGGGTGTGAGACTGTAAGGCTGCCTATAAGGACCAGACTATAAATAAATTGGGTATTACTCACATTGGAAGACCTTCTTTCGTTGTATTTTCTGAGCCCATATGTTTGGCATTACACTGCACACAATAATAAAATGCATAAAATGCGTTGTGATTTCCTCCGTAGCCTGTAGAACCTACTTCTACATATTACTTCATTTTAATAAAATTTATTGTTTCATAATAAGTTCTTTTTGTTTTTTTGTCGGCAGCTGGAAAAACTAAGTCACGTCCGTATTGCAATGAATTGTGGGTAATTCAATCAGTGAAGTCTGCATCCCAACCGGACTCCCTGGAAGTCTGCAGAAAGTCCGCTTGAGGCCCCTTGTGGACTGGATGAATTGTGGCTTTGGACAGCCCTCAGCACTCGCAGACTTCCCGGGAACGCGCCCGTAAAGTCTGTGAGTCTGCAAGACCGGTGAAGTCCGGACATTTGGATTCAGCCACAGAGTACCTCTGTGCCCACAATGATGCCTTCAGCTTGTTCAGAGATATTATCCACTAAATGGTCATGCGTCATTTTTCACTATGGGGAAGACATCAGCAGGTTTTTATGATTTGTGCAGAAACCATAAAAAGAATCATAGAAGTTACAACACAAGTGTCTGAACCGTGGCCATCGATCTGATGTAGTATTACTGTTATTATAATACTGTTATACTGGTTATGTGAGAATGAAGTGAGAATACATTTAAATATACAGGATTTATCTATTCTGTGAGTCTCACCAGTAGTGGAACTAAAAATGTGAAGTTTGTCTGGTGGGTGGCCCTGTAGAGGAAAGGTGATGGAGCCATTCAGATCTAAAGAGTTCATCCTCTGGAGAGCAGGAAGGAGATCACAACATTTCAGGGAAATCTGCCTGTTAGCTTTTGATTTTTCAGACTGGACAGGCAGATTCCCTTTCCTTCCTGCGGACCAGAGTGTCGGACAGACAGACTGACAGACTGATGAAGGTGGGGCAACATGAGGCCAAAGCTGCTCAGACAGTTTAGGCCTGCAGGCAGTCAGCAGCAGAAAACACAAACCTGCAGCTACAAGACTGAAACTAACCAAACTGTTTCCCGGGCAGATAAAACTGTGCTTCGCCAAACTGGAGCAGTCATTGATACAATTAATCAAATTAAAGCGTCAATAACCAGAGTTACGCTGTGACCTGCAGGAGGATCGCAGCACAGCTCCACTGTCAAACACATGCGTGTATTTGTGCGTCCTCCATTACGCAGTCATGCACACATGCAGATACACAACCCAGCGCTGTGAGCACATTCTGTCAAGGTAATTATGCATGTGAGTGTGTGTGAAGGATACTGCTGCAGCAGGACTTGCTGGAGCCTGTCGGCCGTCAGGAAGATGGGATGTGTCAACATGAAGTCATCCAGCAGGGTTTCTACACAGAGACACAAACAGAGAGGTTAGTTTTACAGACTGTACTTGAACATGACCTGGAGCATACCGCCAACTCTCAAATAAAACAAACAAAGGCCAATCTCTGACAAAGGCCCAGTGCAAACCACGGAGAGGTGGTTGAATCACCTGAACTTCAATTTGATTCCACAACAACAACAGTCATGTCATAATAATTTACTTATTAATTCCAGTTGCTTCTTTGTCGTTTTGTTCTATTCGCTGTAAAGCCACCGTCAGTGAAACTCAACACTTCCTGCAGATGTTAAACATTAAAGGCCTACAGGGACGACTGGAAGCTTTTAAAGGAGCAGTATGTAGGATTTA
>NTHP01000726.1:8119-27327 GCA_003416845.1 Oplegnathus fasciatus
TTTTTTTACTATTTTCTGACATTGAATGGAGTAAATGATTAATCAAAGCAATTATTCGAAAGACTAATCAATAATGAAAATTATTGTTAGTTGCAGCCCTAATTTCAGTGATTTAATTAAACTGATATGAAGTGGAGTTCTTGTACCCACAAAAAGTTATTCCTATCATGAATCCACTAAAACCATTTAAAACACTTCTCAGGAAACAAGAGACAACATAATAAACATAATTCTTTGCTTTATTCAGCAAAGAATAACATTTTGAAAATGGTGCAGAAAATGTTATCGGCTGTTTAGACAGATCGTTGACATAGTTTGAAAATGTAATCCCTTTAGTCAGGATTAGCACCTGGCACAGCAAGAGGCATGTGTCGGGTCATATGGACACAGGGAGGGAGGACTCACTTGGAGCGAGGAAGACGCCTTTTTGGGGCACACAATGTTTCGCTTGAGTTTCGCCAAACTGTGTAGACTCAGAGTAGGTTCATATGTTTTTTTTTCTTTGTTAAATGTTTCAACTCTGTGCTGGGTAGACTAATGAAGGTGTGAATTAGGCTAAAGGAGGCGGTTCTCGCCCTAAAGTCTGAGCATTAGGGTCAGATAAACAAAGATCTTAATGGAAGCTACGAGCGGAAGTGTAGATGAGAATAACACTTAAAAAGATGTTTGTTGAAGTGTTTCATGTTTTTTTAACTTCCAAGGACCACCGTTGAAGCAGAATCATTTTTATCTTTAACACTGCCTGTTTCCTTCTTCTCCCTCCAGTTGGCTGAGTACCGCCAGAGAAAGGCTCACGCAGACTCCCAGAAGAAACAGAAAAAGAAGAAGAAAAAGAAGCCAGGGGAGGACTCGGAGGGGGATTCGCAGGGAAGGGTGGAGGTCGAGCCGGATCAGTCTGTGGGAGGAGAGGAAAGCTCAGGCGGAGGACGAGATGGATCACAAGAAGGAAATAAAGACCCACCCACTACGGAGTTCACCTTCGCCAGGACCCTGCGGAGCGGAGAGACTGTCAAGCATGACCAGACCTACACCATAGAGGTAGACACTCATAACAGTTTATTACTATCAGTAGTGATTACTGTAAGTAACATACAGAATAGATTCATTCCTTTTAATGCACAACAACGACTCATGTCAGAGAAAAAAAAATATTTGACAATTAATAGGGCTGCAGTTAATAACTGTTTTCGATATCAATTGATTTGACAATAATTTTCTCTATTAATCACTTACCTAACCTGGAGTCTCATAATAAATAAAGGTGCTACTCAGAAAGGATTTCTGAGTGTTGCCATGTTTAAGTTGATGTAAAGGACAGATTCAGTCTCCAGTCAAAATTCAGAACTGGTTTGAACATGCCCATTGGTTTTGCGATCATTTTGTTAATTAAGATTTAAGCAACATTTTAAAAGTTTGTTGAGTCACAGAGAAAACAAATGAGCAATATCTTAAGTAGCTACTCACACATTAACCAGAGTAAAATCCGCAAATGATCACTGGTTTAAAGGACATCTTGTAACAATAACATAATGTTACATAGTATGTCACCTTATTTAATTATTAAACCATGACTTCACTAATTTATAATGCAACGTTTTGACGACACCTCAAAATATATTAATTAAACCAGAATATTCCTCCAGAGATTAGTCTGTTCAGGTTCACTGTCAAAAAGCTTTGAAACTGCATTTCTTTGAGTGATTCGTAAGTCACTCAAAATTGCACTAAATATATAATGTTTATTCATGAATCTGTCAGTGATTGTATCCATTCAGTGACGGGGTTATTTTGGACACGTTTGATGCTGTTTTAGATATCAGCATTCCTCAGAAAAGTGTTTCTTCCGTCTCTCATGCTGCAGTCTGATTTTATGAATGTACAGTCTGTCTGCTCCTCCTGCACCCAGAAAGTCTTTTAACTTTAGGTGCTGCAGATTCGTTTTATGGCTTTAGTGTTTTTTATTATTAACATATACTTATAAGAGACGTATTCATAGTCGTAGATCTGTGTGAAAATGATCACTGTCCTCTCCAGAGTTTTGTGTCTGTTGCCTCCCGGAGCTTAATGAGCCCGCTGTAGCTGTCATGACAACCAGTCCCACTGGGAGCACAGAGCAGTGATGCTGGATTTACTGCAGGAACGAGTGAAAAAAATTTTATGTTACCTTGTTGCCTTCAGAATTTTAAAATTCAGTGTTTATTAAACAGAAATAGCAGGTGGAGGGTGGAGTTGGGGAATTTAAGCCTTGTTTGTATTGCATAATTGAGTCACACAGTTTAACCATTTAAAAAAATATTGAATTACTGAGACCTTCACTTCTTTTTGAAAGAAAATGTATGAATGACATTTGTCTACAAGCAAGTGTACACTTCAACATTTTGTATATGAAGAATAGAATTTCCAGTGGTAACTGAATAATTACTTTGGTTTAAATGGAGTCGTTCTTTCAAAGAAAAGCCTATTTTCCCTTTAATTGGAACTGAATTACAGAGTTTTTTTTACCAGGAACCTTCATAGAAAATTATCACGAAATGATGGACAATTAGACCAAAATGCACATTACTGAAAATCATATTACTGAGACCCTTACTTCATGTGGAAAAGAAACGCATCTTTGACTTTGTATCCTAAGAGTAAAGTTTGGACTTTTCAAAATGCCTTTGAGTTTTTTTTTGGAGCATGCATCCGGTGTTATTGTGTCCTGAGACATTTTGCTTGGAGGAGGCTACAGACTTTATGCTATGATGTTAGAAAACTTGAATAGAAGATAAGAGGAACTTTTTGCTTTGATTAATACTCAAGTGCTGTGCTGCGTTACAAGACTCCGGCAGGCATACGTTGGTTTTATAAGTTGGCGCTGTGCTGCTTTGATGCTATTTTGCAGAGGATACACTCTGTTGTATTCTTTGGTGTAAATTTAAAAAATTCACACATTTCTGAAAGTGTTTGGTTGTGCTGTGGATTTGGTTGAACTTTCAACCGCTTAGTTCTTCCTTTGCATAATACATCACTGACAGATACGTTCATCAGGCATGCTATTTGAAACTTAACAACACAGGGATGATAAAATTCAATGTTGATGCATTCTACTAATTCATTTCATATTCACAAATACTACTGTAGCCCTCGCAGACACTGCCTCTTGTCATTTAAAAACGTCACATTCAGTCGCAGTCACGCATTCTTATAAAACCATTGAAAAGATAATTGGTGTTTGGTCTGTAAGCTTTACAAACATACATGACCTTCAAACCTGCAGTGAATTCACACGTTTTCTGGATAAATGGAAAAGCTGGAGCCTGAACATTCACCAGTCTCAATAATGATTCTGATAAATAAATATTCAGCCTCTTGCATCATTCTGCAGAAAATCAGCCTAATCTAACACAGTTTAGAAAATATGCAGAGACCTGAGGGCTCTCACACTTATTTTTTTCCTCGTCATTCAAGCCCTCTCAGTCTCTTTTATCGGCGCTGTGCAGCCACTCTCTCCCTGAACCCACTGTACATTTGGTGCGGTACATGCCCACAAAACTACCGGTTGCCATGGAAACAGACAATTGCCTTTAAACAGGTTGAGATGCGTCGGTCTGTGTGACCAATTCCTGTGGCCTTGCACCACTTTTTAGCAGACCTTAAGGTTGATTGAGTGTATGAATGTTTCATTGCACTCTGCGAGTGTTTTTTTTTTACCTTGGGAGTGACCCACAACCTCCCTTTCAACAAAAGGCTGTAGGACATGCTGTATTTTTCTGCTGCATGGATGGGAGCTGTTATGTATCACTGACAAATGAAACTCATGAATGTTAAGAGCCTGAGCCTTACAGCACCTATTGTGTGAGTTATCTATGTAGATAAATAATTTAACCGTTTAAAGTTAAATGATGTATTCTCCCCTAATGTTTTTTTATTACAATTTTTGTTCTTATCCCAGACTAACTGGTCATGGGGCTTGTTTTTCTTCAGAGATTCTGTACTGACACTGCTTTGTGTGAGCAGGAAGCGGTTGCTGTGGAAACACAACAGCGTCAAAGTTTTCCATTCTCAAGTCTTTCACAGGCATCTGAAAGAGACTGTAATTGCAAATACAAGTGTGTTGACTCATTGATGCCTCTTGGACATCTGCAGTCGCAAGTAAACTTTGCATCTCTTATCAGTGAGGATGTAACAAAATGTTCACGCATCATATGTCACATGTTACTTCTTTGTGCATGTTGCTGTTAACAGTTTGAGGTGATGTTCAAGTTCTGCAATCAGTCAAAGCAAAACCTGTCATTTCTCTCCCGTTCTGGGCCCCATACAGTTTCAATTTATGACCCAGGAATTAACCTGAAAATAGATTTCAGTAATGGCCGTCATTACTCTGTGGGAGTGAGAAAGGAGCTGTGTGGCAGAAGTAGGTTAGGCCCATATTTGAATGCGGAGTGCTGAAATAGGACATAAAGGAGACATTGTTATGATTGAACATTTTATAATGTGCATTTTAGAAGATCGGAAGACTTCTGGGACTGTACTGAACACAGTCTTTGTAAAGTTAGGACCCCTTTTCATTTCACAATGAAAGACCTCGCAAATTTTACAGCAACTGCACTGTTTACATGTTTGACTCTGTTTGATTATGTTCATTTGTAATTAAGTGCTTATTTGTGATTAATGTGGTGTTGTGGCTGTCTTATCATGTACTTAACTTTCCTGTTAGTTTTCTACACGCAGTATTGATGATGTTTAATGTTCTCTATTGCAGCCAGAGAGTGAAGTGTCCACTACTGCTGAAGATTGTTCCTCAGAGGTGAGAGGACCTTTCTGAAAATATGCATCATCACTTTGTGGAATGACATTTACACTGATGCTACGTGCACATTGAAGCATCTCTGAATAGGGCTGCTGGTGTGGTCGTGTCACAGAAGATTTATGGTCACACCTGTGACTTACTTCCAGTTTTGGAAAGATTTTGCTTGTGGCTAATTAACTATCCTTTGTACAATTTCACTTTTCTGGAAAGTTTTTCATCATTTACATGTAGCGTGTTAGCCAGGTTGGCTGCATACTTTTGTTGTTTTAATTGGAAAATATTACTTGGGACTGTAAAAAAAAGCAGAAGGCAGAAGACAATCTACTAAGTCAGGCTGGTAAAATCTGTTTTAGGTGGATAAATTACTAAAAGTGAGCTGCAAACCTAGCCATTATTTTTCAGGAAAATAAGTGAAAGCCGCTTCTAACTGTGTCTTAAATGCACCCAGCTGGATTCTGTATATGAAAGATGCTAAATAGATAAAGTTATTATTATTATTATGATTATTATACTGTGAACCAGTCAGTCATCTAAGTTTCAAAATTTAAACTTTTCATGCTGATTTTCTGCTGTTAACTTACCTAGTTACTTTTTGAAATGTAAACTAAATTAAGAAAATCTAAATCAGTAAGAGGATGATTTAAAAATGATTTTAGTCCATGCTACAAACCGACATTTAAGAACAGCAAGAAAATAAATCATACAAATCATCAGATTTTAGCTGCACAAATCTGCCCAGTGGTGACTTCTGAAATTATGTGGGCTTCTCCGTCACGATTCCCAGATCTTATTGCTTCACTGACAGCATTGTGAATTAACAGGTAAATGGGTGCCATGATGAGATGACAGAGAACCTAATGATGCCTTCGAAGGATTTTATCTGGGTACAGTAATCCGATCGAGCAGTTCTTTTGGCTCTGCTTTCGGCTCTGCTAGCAAACCCACTGGCTGCTGGATGTAACTCTCTATTTGCTTATACTTTAGTCCTCTGCAAGATTTCCTGTAACCCACTAACCAAGCCTGTTTTATGCTGTACTTACAGGACTATATATGTACATTCATGTTAGCTGTAAAACTGTACTGTGGGGAAAAGAAAAAAAATATTGTTATGTTATAAATGACAATTTTGAAAGCACACATGGCTGAGGAGTTTAGGCTTGAACAGGGCTTTTTGACATTTTAGAGGTGTAAATTATCTCTGAAAGCTGGAGGAGAATCAGGTGAGGGAGGGTGAATGATGGAAAAAGAGGGAGAAGACGGTGAAGAGCTTGGAGGAGGGAGAACAGTGGATGTTACACAAAGAGCTGCTCTCTTCAGATTCACTGAGGTGATATTCGAACAGAGGAGACAGAAACCAGAGATGAGATGATCAATACAGTAGATGGGGAACAAAACCAGAAATGATTAAAGTGACATGCCGATTGCAGTACAAACTACAGTGAGATGTTAAGAAAGATCAGTGCTACCATAACTGACCATATTTCAAATTAGACATTTTTCAAATGAAATACATGAAATAGTTTTTATTTCTTTGTGTGGGATGAGACCTAGTAATTATTTCCCAAATTATCAGCTTTCAACAACATTGAGAATGTCAGCCTCTTTTTAAGAGAAAGTGTAATAACAGTGATATTAAAGCTTTTCTGTCCTCTCTCTAATTTTGTTGTGTTTTGCAGATGGGAGTTTTGGGCATTCAGTTGGGTCAGATACTTTTCTAATAGAGAGTTAAAGGGAATCTAAGGAACAAAATGACAGCAATACTTGAATTTAATTTTTTTTCACAACTCAAGATTGTATTCTTGATTATCTTGCAAGAAAGAAATATCATTTTGTTCCTCTACTTTCCCTTTTAGTAAGAATCAGATCTAATTAAGCAATCTTAAGTAAGCAATCTGTAAAAAAGGAGTCCTGTAGCAACTGACAATACTAAGAACTTTTCAGGTATTTAGCTGAATTTAATGACCTTGCCGCACTTCTTAACTCCCACTTATTGAACTAACAGACTTTGCCTGAATTGCTTTTGGTTATTGGCTTCAGCGTTGCATTTTGAACGGTGTCTGTAAACCTGGTTTTGGCCACAGAAATCCTGTTTTTTGGCAGATCCAGCACAGCACCGGAACAGTTGATGACATTAACATATTTACTAGACATTCCTTCATGTGGCTCTTGTAACTAACTGCTGTCTGGGGTGATGACTAAGTGCTAAACTCATTCATGAAACCTCATCTTAATGGCTTTACCGAAACCCTGTAAATGCTCTACAAGCCCTCATTTTCCTGTTCAGGAGGAGGTGGAGCCCCTGCAACAGGTGACAAAGGGAGGTAAGATGCAGGATATGGAGGATGCACTAGCCGCCAAGACCCAGGCAGTGGAGGAGCTGAGTCGAGAGCTTGAAGAAATCAGGGCTGCTTTCGGCACAGAGGGAGTACAGCAGGTAAATGTTTTATGACTTTATTAGAGGGCATACTGTTCTTCTTCTGTACATTATGGTTAAATTTTCTGCCAGTGTGTTTAAAATAATCTCCACACTGCATATTTTCTAACTGTTCTGATTAGCACAATATTTGACCATTTTAAAATACCTTTAAAGTGGTTTAATTTGGATTATTTTAGTTTTACTACACCCGTCATCGTTGTTGGCGTGAATGTACAAAAGTTATCAGATTTTCACCTGTAATTTTTTGCTTATGGATGGCAGACATATTTACATGTGAACACATCTTCTATTTGATTTTAAATCACACATGGATGTAATAGCACCTGTGTTCAAGCATTGTCATCCATTTCAAATTATTTGTTATTCTGCAAATAGACCTGCATCCAACTAAATGACTAAGATAAGGGTGGGAACTTGTTTATTCCTCCTTCAGAAAGCTCTATAGCCCTAACAATCAGCGCATTTCTTGCTTCACCAGGTTCAGCCTTACAAGTGTGTTCCTTTTACTGCTGTTTTTAAGCTCTGTCTTCCATCTCCTCTCTTTTCACTGCTCTATCTCACTATTGATGCTTAAACTGTCAACAAGGTGATTTTACTTAATTGCATTTTACTTTTGTAGCTGCAGGACTTTGAGGCAGCTCTGAAGCAGCGAGATGGCATCATCACCCAGCTCACTGCTAACCTTCAACAGGCTCGTGAAGAGAAAGACGAAATCATGAAAGAATTCCTGGAACTAACGGAGCAAAGCCAAAAACTACATATTCAGTTCCAGCAGGTGGGAAGTTTTTAAGTCTAAACTACTTTTAGACTATTAGCTATTCTATTCTACACTACGTAGCCACTACAGGTCATTAGACTATTATTATATTCTTCTGCTACATGCTCATGTATTCAATTAGAAATTAATTTGTGTATGGAAATATCACAGCTGCAGGCGGGCGAGACGCTGAGGAACACCAGCCACAGCAGCACAGCTGCTGATCTTCTGCAGGCCAGGCAGCAGCTCATCCAGTACCAACAGCAGCTGGAGGAGATGAACGTCGAGGTCAAAAAGCACCAGGAGAGGAGCAGCGAGCAGCTGGAGCACATCAGCCAGCTCCAGCACAAGCTTAGTGAGACGGAGATGGTAAGAAGTTGCCTAGTGTGATCCAGAGACATCTTCTGTTAAATCTAAGTGGTTATACAGCGTGTTCTTAATTTTGCCCCTGCGTTTCTAATCATTTGTTTTCTTTGTAGTCAGAGAGAAGATCAGAAGAGTCATTCACACAAAGGATAAATGAAAAGGACCTGCTAATTGCTGAAAAAGAAAAAGTTATTTTGAGTCAGGAGCAGTTGCTGACAGAGTTGAGAACGGCGGAGGAGTCATTTGCACAAACAATGAAAGAGAAAAATCAGTTGATTTCAGAGCAAACTGCAATAATTACAGAACATGAGCTGTCATTGACCCTGCTCAGAGAGGAACTTGTCCATGTGGGACGGACTACAGATGAGAATATTATACACCAGTCAGATGAGAAAGACCTGATTATAGCAGAGCAAGAGAGAGTCATTTCAGAACGTGACTGCTCTCTTACCCAGCTCGAGGATGAACTGGAGTCCTCTGAAAAACGCCTGCGTGATCTCCAACAGCGAGTGGCTGCAAAAGAATCAGAGCTTGAAAGATGCGTGGATGAGATGGAAAGCACTAAGTCTGACTTAGAAAGCTGTAGAAGCGAAGTAGAGAGTTGTAAATTAGAATTGGAGAAAGAGAGAATGGAGTTAGAAAGCTGTAAGGGTGAACTTGCAACCTCCAGACAGAAAGAGCGAATGTCATCTAATGAAATCATGCAGCTCATGGGCACAGTAGAGGACCTGCAGAAGCGCTATCACCAGGGCAGCTTGTCAGAGAGTGACACTGTCCAAAAAATGCAGGAAGAGACTGTGAGGAAGCTCGAACTTCTCAGGGCAGAGCTGGATGAGATGTATGGCCAGCAAATAGTCCAGATGAAGCAGGAGCTTAATTTGCAGCATGCAGCAAAAGTGGAGCAAATGACCACGCAACATCGCGCTGAGCTTGAGCTTCTAAAAGCGCAACAGCTGTCTCAAAGCTCCACTGTTAGCACTGTTGAGGTGGACACTCTTAATGCTAAGATTAGGGAGCTTCAAGGGACATTAGAACAATCCCAAGCACTGCACGATAAAGCCAGACATGAGCTCAGCCAAGTCGCCCAAGAGAAGTTCAACCTGCAGGCCAAGGTTGAGGATCTTCTCCAAGATCTCCGTTCTGCTAAAGAAAAAGTGGAGCAGGTCTCCCACAGTCTTATCTCTCAGGAAAGCCAACGAGGTGAATTGCAGCGCCTCCAGGAGACTATTGACAGTCTGAAGAGTGAGCTGGCTGCTGCTCAGGAAGCGGCGCAAGAGGCAGAAGCAAAACACGATTCAGAAATAACCAACTACAAGATCAAGTTGGAGATGCTGGAGAGGGAGAAAGACGCTGTGCTCGACCGCATGGCAGAGTCACAGGAAGCAGAGCTGGAACGACTGAGGACTCAGCTTCTGTTTAGCCACGAGGAAGAGCTCACCCTTCTTAGGGAAGAATTGCAAAGAGAGAGCTTCCTGAACACGGAAAACCTTCTCAATGAAGCCGCAATCAAACACGAGAGAGTGTTGGACGAGCTGCACGTTGGTTATGAAGAAAAGCTGCATTTGTTAGGAAGAGAGAAGGCAAGTTTTGCCACAGAGCGAGATGAGCTTTTACACCAAATTCTTGGACTAAAAGAAGATCTGAAGCTTGCTTTGCACAGCTCCAAAGCAGACGAGCTTGTCCAGCAGCTTCAAGAGCTTCAAGTGGAGCTCGAGGAACTGAGGAAGGGAGGAGAAGAACGAGCTCGAATGGAAAACGAAATTCAGATGTTACTAAAAAAGACAGAGGGGCTTGAAAACCAGACAAAAGAGAAAGAACAATGTTGGGAGAACAAATGGAAAGAGCAGGAATTGGAAAAGGAGACATTGATAGAGTCAAATAACACTTTGAAAGAAGAGTTGGACTCAAAAATGATGAAAATTGAGACACTTTCAGCAGAGAACAATCAAATACAGCAACAAGTAGTTGAGCTTAGTGAGGAAATCAAAAAGCAGAGGACTACTTTCTCTTTTGAGGAAAAGAATTTCGAGGTAAATTATCAAGAGTTGAAGGAGGAGTACACGTGTCTTATTGAGGCAAAGACCCAGTTAGAAGAGAGGACACTGAAGGAGACTCTTGAGTTTGAGGCAAAAATTGCCAGCCTTCAGTCACAAATTCGGGAGCTGGAGGAGAGCAGCAGAGATATCAAAATGGAGGACACAAATACAGATAGGTCGGAACAAGCTGTGATAGAAAAAGATACTACTGAGCTAATGGAGAAGCTTAATGTTACTTTGAGGGAGAAGGAAAGCCTGGCCGGGAGGCTTTCTGAAGTTACAGAGCAACTGACGTTTACAGAGAGCAAAGTGGGACAGCTGGAAGGAGAGCTGATGAAAGTGAGGCAAGAAAATGCCAAGGTCATCGCCCAGAATGAAAACCTCGGGACAGAACTGGAAAAGAAGCAAGAGATTATGAGAGAGCGGCCGAGGGGGCAGGATGCCCAGAGAAAGCTCCAGCAAAAAGAGCAAGCTGTTGAGCCAGTTTGTTCTTTTGAGGATCATCACCTTCAGATTCAATCTTTGCAAGAGGAGATAAAGACTCTTCAGTCCCTCTTACAGGCAGCTGAATCAGAGAGAGACAGCATCAGGCAGACCCTGGAGCTCCAGAGGCTTTCACAGACTCCGTCTCCAGCAGCAGCCCAGTCCTCGGGGGAGGGACCTGTTGAAGGACGATCCTCCCCGCACAAGTCCACAGCCTCAGGGTCAAGCAGGCGCAAGAGACGGCAGAGGTCGAAGCAGGAGCGCAAACTGGGCACCGCTCTTTCAGACTGCAGAGAAGAAAGACAAAGGGAGGAGGAAGAGGAGGCAGTGGCGGAGGAAGAAGAGAGAGCTACAAGTGCTGCAGAGCCAGAGATGCAGCCTCAGATGGAGAGCCAGGTTATGTCATGTTCACAAGAGAGGGCCGGTAAGGAGGACTCCACTGACGGGTGCCAGGGAGACGGAGGCAGAGACTACATCAACAAACGGGTAGGCACTCACTTGCATCTACTGCACCACTCCTCTGCCTCTTTAAGTCGGATTAAATTACATGTTTGATTGAGTGATTAAAGGGCTTTTCAAAAGAAAGCGTAGTTGGAATTGCATGCTTCAAACATATCACATTCACAATTAATGCTGTGATGTTTGATATTGTTATTAGCTTCATTTCAAAAATGTATGGATTGCATTCATAGCCACATCAAGCTTTAACATTGAACAGAGTGTGACTGAGGCATTTCAGCACTGACATATTTTCTCTCTTGTGACTAACGGTCATGATTGCAAATTGCCTGAGTATCTGCAGGCTTGCTCTCAAAGGTAGCACTGAGCAGCGCTGTTGTGTTAAAAGAGAGCCGTATGTTTTTAAGTTCGTGCAGACCTTTCAGCGACGTTACAGTAACTGGGGTTATTGCGGGAAGAATAACGTAAAAGAGAACATGCACACACAGTACAGCCTGCACACAACGAAGAAGTGTCAAGACTCCATCGATATTCTGCTCATTTCTACTTTTAAAGGGGTGCTATACAATATTTATAATCTGCTTTCATTTGATGCTGCTTGTCCTCAAACTGAATGTAAAGCTGGTTTTGAAAAGGGCTGAAAACAACCCCCCCAAAAAAGAGAAAACAATCACCCACAGTCTTCTGATAGCTTTGAATCATTGCCATTGTGTAGAATTGTGTACATTCTAGTTTCTTTCCATCCTGCAGGGAGTGAAGGGTTTGAGGTGAGAAGCCATTTTACCCCAGTCACTTCTGTGTCTGTGTCACTTCAAGCTGTGTCTCAATTACACCAGGCAAAAGATAGTGTCCAGTGTCTGTCTGCCATTGCATATCTGTGTTTCATATTGTTTTTTGTCACCTCCTGGGTTGGAACACTTGACATTTTTAATGTACTTGACCAAAAACCTAAAATAACCTATTAATAATAAACCTATTGCTTCTGATGCTGAATAACATGGGGAAATTACATTTTATTGAATATATGTGTAATGCTCTGTATAAGTCCTTTTACATTTGTAAAATCAACAACAGAACTTAAGTCAGGTGTTTTTTTAATGAGGTTCTGTGTATAGTCAAACACACGATGACCAACTCCTTATAAAGCTGTTACAAGAGCTTAGTAAACAACACTCCACATGGGTGAAAGAAAATTGAAATGAAGTTGTTCAGAGTCTTTGTGTTGTAAATTATAGAGGATCATTTGAATCATAAGATGTCTTCTACACTTACTGTACAGTTACTTTCTGCTCCCCCTCAGGAAGTGATGGTGCATCTTGTCTTTCTGTCCATCAATGTCATATTTGTCTGCATTTGTACTGGCGTAATACGTAAGACAGTTTTAAAAAAAGTACAATGTTTTTTCTTCTGCTTGCTTATTTAGGTGAGCAGACATGGGACGGGCCGCCACACGGAGCCTGCCGTGTGTCAGGGAGCAGAGAAAGAGGGAGAGACTACCGAGCATGTAAATGTCACTTAAGCTCACATCCTGCCCTTTGCTTTTCAGTGTCAGTAGACGCTTTGATACATCATACAGCGTGGTGGAAAGGTCAATAAATAGGTGCTCGTACAGCGGAAATACAATTCGTATTCTTATCCTAAATATGTCCTCCTTTGTTTGAGAGGTTTGCTAAAATTGGATTCACCAAAACTCTCATAACTGCACAAAATTGCTCTGTTCAGCCTGATGAATACCACCTGTTTATGATTAGGCGCGTGTTCGTGAGATTTGATCATTTGAATGATCAACACCCCGAAATTGCCATATAGACAAAAACATAAAATTTTAGCAGTGTTATTAGAAAATCAATTAGACAGTATTACAGCTGCCAACAAAGTGTTATCAGACCTGAGCTGTACTCTGACAGAAATAAAGAGGGGATGGTTTGACACAAAGTCACGTGCTGTAAAAAAAAACGTCTTTCTAAAGCAAAGCGATCCATGATGTCACACTGTCGAAGGTATGGAGGATGATCCTCGACAGCGCCTTGAGGCAGCTGTCGGAGTGAGAGAAATTTCCTAGCAACTACTGAACTGTATATGTTTCCGTGCCAAAATATGCCACTTAAATCTAAAAAACCTCAAACCAAATCACAGTAAATTTGCATGGTGAACAGAGTACTAATTTTGCATTAAGTTTATTTTATTAATATATATTTTTTTGGTTTATTTCAGTGTGATGCAGTATTTAAACTCCAAATTCATTCAGATTTGGGCATCACGATTCATTACAAGTCAAACAAGTGTTTTTCCCGCTGTAGAGAAAGGCAAACTATCGGCACTGTGCACGACTTGTACAACAGCTTTGGGCCACTCTTGAATTTCATTCATACCAAAGAAAGTATTCTAGATACATGAAAGTTACTGAATGCCACAAATTCTCTGAAATCAGTCCTACGTGCCACTTAAAAACAAATTTGTTTGTAGGAGTGGCTCTCGCAAGAAGCCCAAAAAATGTAGCGTGAGTTTTATAAGTTTGAGTTTTTCAGTAGGGGATAGGTTTCTTAGTAAACTTATGAATATAATTTTCATCATAGAAGTAATTCTGTTTTTGTTGTTGGTGTGTGTGACAGCGGCACATCACAACACAGCTGCCATCTATTTGTGAGGCACTGAGCGTCTCTTATCTGCATGTTTTAAGCAGCAACATCTGAGCGTTTACAGGTCTGAAAGGACTCTCCACACCGCACCGTCAGATGTAGTGCGGTGGGGGAAATTGTATCATAACAAAGCGCTTTAAATACGGCCTAATTAAAATGTAGAGTGCACTTTAAAAACATCTGACATCAAAGGTAACGGAATCGTAATTTCATAATTGTGTAACCCTAACGAATTTGTGCTAATGCATAATGCATAATTAGGGAAAGAGGCCTCACTGTTTGCCTTTTGTTCTCTGTTACAGAAGTGATAATAGCAGACCTCTCATCCTGAACACAGATGGCTCGTGTACCTCTCTGTCGTAGAAATAGGATTGGTGGAATTATGTTATTTAATCATTTACATCTTCTGATTAGCAAATGGATGTAGCATGCTGCATAATTCAATTTATGATAAATTACAAGTGAGATGCATCTTATGCTTTTTACAACTTTTCCAAAATGTTCTGTTTTAATCGGTGTCATTTTGTGTCATGTTGTTGAACATTTCTAGGAATATTAAGACAAACACTCCCAATATAAAATCAGATTATATGTGTGAAAAAAAGGCATGTTCCCCTGTGGTTTATGTGTGTTAATATGATGATATTTCTTCCTGATGTAAGGGTGAGTGCAGGCTGCAGATGGAGGCCCAGCGCATCAGCCTGTCTCAGATCCACGCCGCCCAGCTCGAGCTGCTGCAGGAGGAGACAGACGCCCGCAAACACTCTCTGGAGCTGAAACTGCAGGACCTGAAAGATCACGCTGACCAGGGTGGGTAGATGTGTAGTCAGTTGCCTTTGTGTGCATTTGTGTTCGTGGCAAAGCAGTGGTCCCCTCACAGATGCTTTTGATTTATCATTCATGATGGATCACAACAGATGTACCTAGCTTTGATTTTTGTTCGTAATATTGTGTTTCTCATGGGCTGCGTGAAACATATTAAACATTTGAATTATTCAATTAATTCTAATTTTCTGCTTATTTTTTTTGCAGATGAGCCAAAAATCTTGAAATACCACAACATGTTACAATCTGTGTCAAATGAATGCAGTGAGATCTTTCAGGTAATTATTGAGGACAAATGTGTGAAGTTTCCTGAATGAATTTTATGTGTGTTGCCGTGTTACCGTAGCATTTAACCTTGTCTCTGTCTCTTCTGTGTTCAGAGTTTTAGAAAGATGTTTGGTGAAGAGTTTTTGGAGAGTGTTGGTGCAGAGGGCCAACCGCCCCCTTTAGTGGAAAGACCAGAAACTAGGGAATCCACTTCTATTGTACTGGAGGCCAGAGGTAATTTGTCTCTTATAGCCTTACAGTAGTCTAACACGTATTTCCAGTGTAAGTAGCACTGTGGGCCAGTATTAAATCCACTTTATACCTATAAAGTGCTTTAAAATAATATGCATTAAATATCTAACTCTGTTTATTCAAACCACGCTGCACATTTACACATACTCAAATAAAACCAGTCAATTTCTCCATTGAGATCATTAAAATTGAATCTAATAATTTATTTTTCTTCTGTAGAGCTCTACAGAGATCTTCAGCAGGTGAGGGAGAGGATTGAGCAGGAACATCATCGACTGTCACAGCTCCAGGCTCAGCTGAGAGCTGACGGAAACAAGGTAAAAACTTACACATCTGTAGACATGTGTCCCAATGTTGGACTACCTGCTAATATACTCATAAACAGCATGTATGCTAAAAAAAACAAAACATTCATTTTTGAGGCACTATTTTCCCACAATGCATTGCACAAAGGAAATGGAGGAGCTGCTCATGGCTGGAAAAAGCACATTTTGGTTTGTATTAAAAACAACTTTGTTAAACCGAAAATTACTATTAAATCTTTAAAAAAAACGTTGCTGTCTATTTATGAAGTTTAATTGGCTATGAGATTCAAAAGTAGCAGTTTTATGAGCCGGCATTGGTGCATGTATTGTACTGTATCATTTCCTGTTAGTATAAAGCTGGTAAGTGTGTAGATTTTATAAAAATAAAACAGTATACTATGACAATTAATGCAACTGCACATACTGTTTGTATACACTTACATATATATTGTGTACAATTAGAATGTAGTATGTAATTAACACACATTGTTGTTGTGTGTTTGAGGAACAGAGAGGATAACACTGTTATCAGAAACACACTAACAAATCTGTTGGTCTCCTAGATGATGGAACTGCAGACGGCATACGATGAACTAAAGAGCAGCAGTGAGAAGGAGATCTCTGACCTGCGTGTGCAAGTTGCCGGCTTAAGCACCTCTACAAGCAAAGGTAATCCTGTCTCACGTAAAATGAAAAGCAAACANNAAACACAGAGGTGTGTAACAAGACGACGAACAGACTGAAGTTAATAATATACAATATTGTGTAGTAGTCTTTCTGTTCCCTCAATAGCCTGAATGATAACTCATGTCACATATCTGCCACTCACTTTGTGCTGTTGCAGGTGTGTGTTTTGTGCAGTACATCTTTAAATCTGTGTCTTTGATTTTTTTAATGCATGTATCAACCTAGCTGGCAATTAGGCCAAACTTAATTCTGTAAATGTAATAATATGAACAAACAGTGGTGAAAATATGCAGATCCTGTGTATGTATATTGTGTAAAATGTACATCTGTAAACTGTAAACACATGCTAACCTGTTAATCTTTCAAAAAAGGTGCACAAATTTTACTTTTTGTTGTTTTATTCTTTGTTGTTTTCTGGTATTGTTTCTTTCCCTGCTCTCTGTTCATAGATGATGTTATTTGTTACTGTAATGGCCCACTTTTCCCAGAAGGAACATTAAAGTTTCATCTAATCGATTCTAATCTTAAATGCTATCCAGTTGAGCGTATTGAATTTCACATTTCGCCTCTCTATCGGTCAGATCTGGAGCAGCGGGCTGGTGCACCATCTGCCTGCCTTACGGAGGAATTACAGAGGCTGAAGGCCGAAGAGCAGGAGAAGCAGCTGCAGCTGGAGGAGAGTCACAGACAAGAGATGGAGCATCTCAGAGCTCACTACCAGCAACAGGCCACAGAGTCCGAGGAGCGATACCTCACCGAGCTCTTCATGCTGCAGCAGCGACTGCAGGAGGTCACAGGCACTCAGACCCACTTCAGGTGATGACGCTGTGAAAACACATGACCGCAAACTCTTACTGTTTCCACATGTGGAATATATTCTTATGTATTCAGACCTAGTCAGTGTAAATGTGCAGCAAACAGCATAATAGTGTCCAGGTTTCTGATTATATTCCTGCAGGTGTGTCTTGATGTTTCACCATTTCAGCCACTCTGTTCTGTACCAGCAGAGGATGTTCAGAAACCAGGATCAGGCGTTTACATGCCACAGTATCCTGGCATCTGTCAGCATATCAAGGTTTCTCAAAACCAGGATAAGCTGTTTACTACTCCAAAACCCCCCCCTCATAACCAGGATACTAGTGCACATGTAATCGCACTTATAGATGGTATATATTATTACAAAAGAAAAGTTAAACACAGGAAACTTATAAGGTGACATATAGATATGCAATTTCTGAATTTTGGACGTTATAACAAAACAAGAGAATATACCTTTAAATTCGCTCCAGTGCAGCCATTAATTTCTGAAGAAAGTCTCAGGCTTGACGGTTATAGATTGTTTGGAAAAAGAAAATGGTGCTCCAGTAAATTAAACCTGGTATGGTACAAAAAATAAATGACTTTGACTTCACTGCGCATGTTCTGTAATCAGTTGTGGTTGTTTAGCGTGTAAGGAGCACTATCACTGGATTCATTCAGCCTCTAACTGTTCAGCTGGCGTAACTCCCTCCCATACATAGTACTCATGTTAGCAGTTGCTCTTCACTTGACTGACTGATACAGTGCACGTGTCAGATGAACAGCAGACTGAGCTACATGATCTTCTACAGATAACTTCAAATAGACGCTGGTCTGCACATCCTGTGTAGCACGTGGAAGCTACCTGACCCAGTTCAGTTGACAGCAACACAACCTTAACTAATGAAATATTCACTAGGTTGTTTAAAGCGTTATTCATGCCTTTTGTTAGCCCACTAACCTATAAAAGTACCTTTTCAGCCACTCCAGATGGCTTCCTGAGGGAAGTGATCATCGAAGCACAACAGTGCTGCGTAGAAAACAAGATGAATGTGACCTTTTAAGCATGCAGCGCTCAGTATGTTGAATTATATGAGGTTTCTGAAGAACTCCCAAGTTTGCACTGAAATGGCAAAAAGTGTCAAGAGTGTGTGTGAACCTGTGTATCACCCACATAAGTATATGCTGTGTTAGAACAGAATTATATAATCGCACAGAATGAAGTATAAGCCTGTGTTGTTAACAGTTTTTACTGAATAATCTATTTGGAAGCCACTCATATCTATGAACTTATGCACATATAATTAACATAGACTCTTCCAAACTATATTAATTATATTTCTCTTCTCTCTCTGTGAAGCTGAGTCCTTCTATTACTATGAAAACTGAGCTGCTGCTGCCCTCCACTGTTTGATACAGTACATATAATTACTACAGTGGTTTTCAACACCAATGAACTTAAATCCTCTGGCCATGTTCAAGAAAATGATTCCCAGACATGCAGTAAAATGTGGTCACATATATTCTATCCAGATACATCATATGTCTATATACAATATGTCATATTTATGTCCAGTTACATTAATTAATGCAGTGCTGTCAGGTATCATATTCTATATTTTAAAGTTTGTTATGTCTAGAGCTAAAACAATTAATCGGTTAGTCGAGTAACAGAAACTTACTATATTGATAACTATACTGATCATTGTTTCAGTCATTTTTCAAGGAAAAATGGCAAACTTTCTCTGATTTCAGCTTCTCAAATGTGAGGATTTGCTGCTTTTCTTTGTCATATATGAGGGCAAACTGGGTTTTAGAGAGTTGGTAGGACAAAACAAGGAATTTGAATATACCACCTTTGACTCTAGGAAATTATAATGGGACTTTTTTTCTCTATTTTTGGACATTTTATAGACAAAATGATGAATCCATTAATCGAGAAATAATCTGCATATTAATCCATAATGAAAATAATCATTAGTTGCAACCCTAGTGATGTAATAACTTCAGTTTTTGCTTTCTTTAATATTTTGGGATATTTCTATTTAATATTTATGTGTAATTTTAATATTGTCCTGTTAATATTTTCAGCATGTTTTTTTTTT
>NTHP01000726.1:31360-49459 GCA_003416845.1 Oplegnathus fasciatus
ACAAAGTATGAAACATCAATATAATATGATATAATGAAATATAACATCAGCATCAAGTGTTTGATATTTTAAAACATGAGTGCTATGTGTGCTTGTATACAGTTTAATGTCAAATTGATTTGAAGGATTTTCCTAAAAATCGATGTATAGACTTATAAAAACATAATCCCTCTCAATCATCACTTATGACCCACTAGAAGTGTGTGGTGGTGTCTGTATCTGCAGAGACTCTGCCCTCTGCCTGTGTTTTCTTATTTTGCTGTGCTTGGGACGTTTCTGGGCATCAAACTTTGGGCAGTGGTGTTATACCTTTAACTAATGTTATAAAGCCATAAAGAATTATTTGTTAAACATGTCAATAGACTCAGGCTTAATAACATGTTCATGTATCTTTAAATCTGTTAAAATATATAAAAGACATATAAACAATTAGCATGTTAATGTATGTAAATTGTGATGGACAAAACATGAGAAGCATCTTTCAGTATAAAGCAATCCAATGCAACTTTACCAGAAAATCTCCATGGGAACATTTCTGTCTCCAAAACATGAAAAAAACATGTTTAGCTGTTTGTTGTCTGTTACTCAGGAAACTATAAAACAGTGTCATTGAGCTCTGATCTGTCTGAAGAAGCGATTCTTTGACTGAAACCAGTGCCAGTCACACTCATCTGCAGTCTCTGCACAGTGTAGTTGTCTGGGAGTGAAGTGACTGGACAAAGCAGAGCTGCATTTCTGCCGTTCTTCCAGGAGGTGGAGCTATCGCCTCTGCGACTCACTGTGCCTCAGGTGCACCTGTTGCCATAGCAGCACAAAGATAGTAGTGTTTCTCTCTCTCTCCAAGGGAGTTAGAAGTGCGTCTTTGTGTTTGTGTGTGTGTGTTTGTGTGCTCATAAAAAGGGCAGTGTGTATATGTGCGCCTCGCTGCGCCTTATTTGAATTCACTTTTACTAATGGTCAAACGTACAGCCACTCTGTCGTCTGCTGTCTGGAGTTTTCAGGAGTCTGTTTATCCAACTTTGTAATGACGGGGCTGCTGTCTGTGTTCTCTCTCCTGCCTGTCCAGGCCTTGAAGAAGAGAGAAGACGAGCAGGAAGAAGTTGAGGAAGAGGAAGATCCGGGGGGGCCGGGAATAAAGCAGGACAGTGCCGCCAAATTGTCATCGCAGGATGATGGAGAATCGTCCGATAAGGATACTGAAAGGTAGTGAGAGAAACTGCATTAATACGGTCCCCTAATAATTAAATCAACTTCACAAAGGAGAACATTCTTAACTTTTTTAGCTATGTATTTAGTTGTTCCTTCACCTGTTGCGTGTTTGTTTGTGTTAGTGCTGTACATGAATTAGAAAAAGATTGATATTGATTACCACTTGAAGCCCAAGTAGACTCAATTTTTAGTGTGTGGGTGTCGAACGGTGGCAAATAAGTCGTTCATTGGCCCAAGCCTTTCTGTCAGCCAACTGACATTTTGTTTTTGAATAACACTTCAGATATTTAGAAAGTCTTCTTTACTGTGGTTGGTATTAACATAACTGTTTGCTTCTTTCAGAAACATCTTGCATAAGGCCAACGAGAAACTTAGTCAGGTGCTGGTTGAAGTCCTGAAGACTACGGCAGCAGCGGAGGAAACTATGGGCCTCCACATGCAGAGTCTGTGTGTCGCCTCCAGTGGAGGGCAGCAAGCTACACCTAGACCTCATGCTGCAGGCAAGTAACATCATGTCTAAATAATTGTTTAGGATAAATGCCGGTGTCTGTGTTTGGTCAACAGGTTCAAAAGCCCACCTACCTAAATATGTTGGTTCAGATGTTGTTGTTTAACAAGCAAGCAAGAAAAGACATCAGAAAACCTACAAAATGTAATTATGTGTATGCTCACAACAGGACACCTCAGTAAGGGACTTTGAAAATATTTCTGTGCTCTGCAGTTTAACACCAGCTGCACTTGCGTTAACATCCGGGCCATCATCAGACTGGCATCCCAAATCCAGTTTGTGGCATTTTATAGAGCTTAGAATCAGTTTTCATTTATTACGTCATGATAACAAAAACATTTGGTGCTAATCTCTTTTAAACCACATTTATTGGGTTGAAATCTGTTTTTAATTGCAACACAACACAGCACATACAGAAGCATTGACGTCACATCCAGAGTGTTTCTGGCAGCAGTGACCGCAATTTAAGCAAACCTCTGCTGCTAATATAGTCCGGTGCTACAGAGCAATACTGCACCATGACTACATAATGCTATTGGATGAACAAAGACTGGATCCTCCTCTCTTTCTTCATTGAGCCTGGAGTTTGTAGGTTTTTTTTTATACTGGAAAAACACATCAGTTAGTGTATGTGTGCACTTGTGCAGACAAATCCAACTTGATCACATGCAAATAACAGCATGGACAGTTAGTTCTGCCCTCTGAATGGTTTATTATAACTGAAGGTGGTGACTCCATGGGAGCTAAAGACAACAAAGTCTCATGTTAACAAGCTAATCCTAATACTTAATACCTAATACCAAAACCTTAGCTACTCATTTTAATCACTAAACTCCAGTATAGCTCACTGGTAGGGTTGTCCCCTTGTGGATCAATAGACCAATCTAGCCTTAATGGTGTCTGTGCTTAGTTTCAGCACTTTCTGCTACATACTTTGCAGGTTTTACATCTATAAATAGATATTAATTACATATTGGGGGGAAAAAACTGTAGTCACCACATGAAACAAATGACATGAACCCAGAGTCCTTTACAGTACCTAAACACCCATTTTATTTTACACAAGTTTTCTCAAAGGTTGCCCTGTTCAGCAGTCAGAAATTGCAGTCACTCTTTGATGCTAGGCAGATGGTCATTGCTGGTCTAATCACATGCTTGCATGCAAATTATGGTTGGCGCTCGTCAAATTACATCCCTGCATGACAACTTGTCCGTGCAGCGGTGGCAGCACTTTATCTTATCATGTGTTTTTATGTAAATAACTTTCAAATGACCTTCAGCAGTGATACTCCAGTAACACGCGCAAAATCACCAAATACAGAGGTGCGATTGTAGCCTACTTTTAGCATCATGCCACAGAACTGTACGGCTCACACAGAGACTACAGGACTGTAGGTACGCATTTGTGCTTGTTTCATTGAAATTTTCCAAAAAAAAAAGTCCTATAATCTGATATGGCAGTTTTGTTTTGATTGCACAGTTATTGCGAATTCAGATATCTTCAATTCTGATGAAAAGAATTGAATTCTGTATAAACCAGTGACTTGTATAATTCTTCCAGCATAATAACTTGACCTGCCTCCATGCTTTGAAGATCCACTGCTCTATCCTGGTGTGTTTTCATATAAAGAAAACTGAAACACAATGTAAAGTTTGACTCATACGGCTGGCTGCTGCTATCACGATATTCCTCTGAGAATGTGAACATGAGGTTACAAAGTCGAATACCTAAATGCAGATTACGTCATGTAAAGTAGCTTAAAGGGCCAGTCGTGTGAGCGAAGTGTACTCATTTGAACCAGATGATGTATGCCCCTAAACTATTATTATGGTTATATATTTAGCACTGCTTTGCATCCTGTTTTTCTCATAAATATAAACTACACATGACTAGCATTTTTTAAAGGATGTAGTTGTCCTACACCAAGCCTTGCACCGATTTATTTCATCATGCAAGTTTCAAATGGTATTTACTCTTCTAGCAGCATTTTACATGCCGATTGTTTTATCACAGTTTATCTATCTAAAGTTTCAGCATACAGGTTAAAAAAAAACATCTGCAAGCTTTTCAAAGACGCTGTAATAGACCTACTGGTCACAAAATATCTGAGGGAACTTTAAATCTATTGACAGTGTAATATACAGCAGGTTTGTGTGTGATGTGTTTCTGCCCTCTGTCCCTCTCAGGTCACTCTGCTGAAAGTTTCCAGGGCAGCGAGACTGGCGCAGACGATGTGAGTTTGTGGTCCGGGGAGACGGAGGCTGACGAGGGTCTGGAGATGTCCCAGCAGATGATAGAAAGCCTGCTGCTGGGAGCGGGGACGCAGCTAGAGAACGAGGAATATCTGATGGGCATCAGCAGCCGACTCCAAACGGCTCTGCAGAAGATGTTGATGGCCATCACCGACACCACCAACCAGGTACAAACCGAACACTTTTGGTTAAGTGGCCTGGGATCAATGTACCACTGTCTGCTTGTATTCAGAGCATTGCCTGGTGAGCTCACTTTATTTTCTTGTCACTTTCTGCTCGCTAAAAAACTCTGATAGCGTTTAATCTAAGGATTGCTATATTTTGCAAACAGGTAGCCAATATATTCAATATCACATAAACTGGGCATGAGTTAGCCTTGTACCAGACCTCTGAATCCTTATCTCTGATGTGTTCAGTGATTCAAAAAGACAATAAAAAGGAACTAATGTGTAAAAAAAAAAAAAATGAATGAAATGAAATGAGTTACTGTAAGGTACTAAATAATTTAATAGTTCATAGTAGAGCTGGGGAGCCTTTTGAGTTGAGTTCTGTACTAAAACTATTTATTTCAGTACTTTAGTTTGTGGAACATAAACATGTTTTTAAGGCTTTTTTTTGTCAAAATATGCCAAACTGCTTAATCCATCAGTGTTAAAGGAGTAGTTGGACATTTTGGGAAACAAGCTCATTCACTTTTGCGTTGAGAGTGAGATGAGAGGATCGACACCACTCAGCAGCCGGTTAGCTTAGCTTAGCGTAAAGACTAGAAACGGGGGGGAAACAGCTAGCCTGGCTCTCTACAAGGGTCACAAAATCTGCCGACCTGCACCTGTAGAGCTCACCAAACCAATTAACGCATTATATATCGTTAATCAATCCGTACAAAAATGTACGTGTAAAAACAACGTTTTACAGGGTTTTATGTGCCGAACTATTTCTTGGCCGTGTAGTATCAATCTCCTCATCTAACCCTCTGCAAAAAAGCGAATAAGTATATTTCCCAACATGCTGAAATATTCCTTTTATAAAAAAATAATTTTGTTTATTAAAATCATCTTAAGTTAGAAAAGTTTCCTGATTTACATAGATTAGGAAAATATAATCAAAGAATGAGTAAACCGGCCTAAGAATCCGACCAAACATTTGATGCCAACTTTCGATACTCAGTGCTTTTGATAAACGTCACTAGTTTATAGTCCTTTGTCAGGTGAACTGGGTTCTTTGCAGGTTGAGATTTCAGAAGAATTCTTCATGAACAGTCCTGCATGTGTTTGTGCCTAAAAGTTACCAATGAACAGAAAGCTCTAGTGACACATTTAGGCTTTGTCAAAACATTTAAATACCCACACTCAACACTGTTAACCCCCTCTGTGGGTTTCTACGCCTGTTCATGGAGGCATAATGGGGATGAGACTGCAGAATGTGGCCGGCAACAAAGTTGGCCTGTCTAGAATTCACACACAAAAGAGCTGCCTCATTCCCACTGGTTGCCTATAGATACGAGCTGTATTTACACTGAGCTTTTGTCTGGTCGATCAGCCTATCATAGTCCAGACTGACAGAACAACTCCACCCCCCCCTCTGGCTGTCCATGTAGAGTGCCCACTCTGTCCAGTGTCAGCCCACAGAGACGGGGCCAGTTTAACTAGGCCATTGAGTGTGTTACAGTAACTGACTGCACGGCACATCTTCCCGCTGGCTGAAATTCATGCGTTACTCACGCTGAGATGGGTTTTATCTTGCCGATCTAAAAATAGAAATAAAAGACATTTCAGGCCGAGCATCACTGTTGTTCCAGCATCCATCTACACCAGAGTGCATGCTTGTTAAATGTTATCTATTTGTAGCTTTGTTGTTGTTGTTGTTGTTGTTTTTTTTTACATCTTTGGGTTTTTAAAGGCTAAATTCACCACATTTTGGTTACAATACACCAACTCTATCTTTTTCTGGGGCATCTTCTTAGTGGTTTTTCTTCTCTTAATTTATTTTGTGTCATGGCAGAGAGAATTATCTAACTAACTGATTTTCTCTGTTTATCACTTTTAGAATTATAATATATATATATATATATATATATGTGTGTATATATGTGTGTATATATATATATGTGTGTGTATATATGTGTATATATGTGTGTATATATATATATATGTGTGTATATGTGTGTGTGTGTGTGTGTATATATATATATATATATGTGCATATATATATGTATGTATATATATATATGTGCATATATATATGTATGTATATATATATGTATATGTATATATATATATACATATATATATATACGTATATGTATATACATATATGTATATATATATATGTATATATATATGCATATGTGTATATATATATATATATATATGTGTGTATGTGTGTGTGTGTGTGTGTGTCAACATGAGTTCTGTGAAACTGTGATTTTACACAATTTTTTTTGACATTTTATAGACCAAACAATTAATAAATTAGTCAAGAAAATACTCAGCCCTAGTAAAGACCAACTCTAGTTTTTCCAAGAAGATTACATGTTGCACAGTTTTTGTCTCCTCCAAGTACACACAATTAACAGCACAATAAACTTGTAATCAACAAAGCCTCTGATGGTTTGTTCAATGATTTTCCTGCTGCTATTGATCCGATGTACATTAGTCTTGTCTGCGAGTGGTGCTGGATCATCACGTCTCGCCTGTGAAGCAGCGATCGTGAAGAGAGATTGATGTAACAAGCCGGTCAGGAATGTTAAGTGTCTTTGTTGAACTACTGCTGTAAATGATTTGCCTGGGGAAGGTGTTTGCTCGCTCATTGCTCCCTCCCATTATTTGCTGGTGAGACGCCTCAGTGAGACTTGGAAATTGTTCATGTGCAGTCGGTATGACGGTTGACATGCCAAACAGAGACAGTAGGTGGGACCAAGAGGCGGCATGTCAGAATGCCTTAATTGCTTCTTTCTGCGGCTACATAGGCAGGGAATCCGGTTTGACAACTTTTTGTGGGAAGGGCATGTGTTGTCTGTGGGTTATTTGTGTGTATGGGGAGAGCGTGTGATCTATTTGCAAACCTACCTGGCCCACTGGCTGTAATGACTGAAGCCACACCTGCTTCCCTCCCACTTCTGCTGAACAGTATCCTGCTGTGTGCGATCAATGTAGGAAGTGGAAGAAAAATCCTCTCTTGAGTGGTGAAAACTGCCCGGGAAGTGTGGAATTTTATCTTTTTTTTTTTTAAAAACACGTGGGTAGACAGAGGCAAAGTGAGTGCCACAGAGTGACAGTAGCCTGCCTGGGGTGAGTAAACCTCGCCTGACAGGAGAGAGATCCGGCTACAGTGAGTAATATTAAGGTATGAGCGTGGGAGCATGCGTGGAGAGGGAATGACAGCAATCCTAGAAGGAAGTAAAAAGGAAAGAGTGAAAGACTTAAGATCCGCTGTCATTTCACCCTCGGCTGGCTGCCGCTTGGACTGAACAATTAAAAGGGGCCCCTGGGAGGCTTCCCTGCAGGTCGGGGTTGCTACGGCGGCATAGTATTGTTAATGAATCTCCAGAGAGAGAGAGACAGAGAAAGAGGAGAGCAAACCGGAGCGAACGTGGGGGTGTGAGCTTCACCGAGCGGCATGATATGGTTTTACTCTGAAGAAAGAAGGTCAGAGAGAACAGAGAGAGAGGGTTGGAGATCTTCAAAGAGGACACGAGGAGAAGAAATGCTTGCCTTTGTGTTTACATACCTCCTGTGGTCGTGTTCAGGAATGCTCTTTAAGCTGCCGGACCAAGATGTGACCTCCACCTGCTGCCGAGGATGCCACTTTTTGGTTGGACCATAAAAATTCTCACAGTTGCCGGATGATTTTCTCTCTCAATATTTACCTGGAACTTGTTCTACCTCCACCGGGCAGAATGCGATTGAGATGACGTGAATGTCACCCCCTCCAAATGTTGTTTACTCTTCGTGTGTGTGCGGCATAGAAACTGTTGCTTGGAGCTATCCACAACGTTGCTCACTGCTTCATTCCCCACTGGACTTAATACTCATTTGCGGTTGTACAGCTCAGCCTGGCGGATCATGGCAAATGGAAACCTCTTTTGATGACTCCAGAAAAGCAGCTCCGGCATAACAAACCGAGGTTGGAAGTTCTCCCGTCATCCATCCATCCCTTACCATGGATTCCTACCGCTCGTACTGGAACTCGAGCATGCAGAAGACTTGGGTGGAAGGGGAGGACCAGGACGTGTACGAGGTGGAATCTCGTGTACCCCTTCCCCGACCTTTCCCGCTATGCAGCACCTTGAACGAGAAAAATGCCGTGGTGGTGCAGACCCAAATCTCGCATGTCAATCACAGGACTAATGGTCACCTTCTTAAGGTTATCTCCAAAATCTCCCTGCCCACTCCTCCTTATACAGTAAGTTCACACCTGGTAACCCACACCTGTGTTGGACAGTTTTTAAACCGTACGTAGAGATTCGGTTTGTGTTATTTCAAACAGTACATTGGATGGAGAGAACTGTGCTGCTGGTTAATATTTTATAGGTACAATTTCACAGCCTGCTTCATTTAGTTCAGGTCTGCACATGCAGATGTGATGCAAGTTAAATGTCATTCCACGTAGCAGCGCAGCAGCTCTTTCTGTGCTGCTTTTGAAACAGTAGGTGAAAGATTATATGACTTCTATAAGGCCGTGTCACGTTAACTCTTCCTGGCTCCTGTAATGCTTCAATAAGACCTTTGCTCAGGGAGATATGGAAATCTGTGGAAAGTACTGTAACTGTGTGTGAGCATGGTGACGGGTTGTTGCATTATAATGATTTCATAGCTGTGCCAAAAGGAAACGAGGCCTTCTGTCACCTGACCAGAGGGTCATAATACAAATGTGATATCGTTATCCCAGTGCATTTCTGTTCCATCATATAACCCCATTTTGTTATTGACTTTTGTACAAGTTGCAATATCGGTGCACTTACATTGAAGTCTGTCATCAGAGACCATAAATTGTGTTGTCAAACCATTTGCAATATTAGTATAGTCTTAAAAGTGATCAATAAAATGCTTTACTAAGTAAGTTGAAAACAACTTGCTTAACTTAATTTATCAATTTGCTTTCCAGCTGCAAATCTTGTATATTCTCATATATTAAGTAGGCAAAATCTGTTCTCCAAATGGGCTGGGAAACTGTACATAGCATGTTATAGTAAATAATGTGTAACATGTAATAATAATGTGTAAAATAATCAAATGGACATTGAAAACAATGAACTGTGGTCCACTGTTATGCATTACAGGAGACTAAATGTTTTATATGTAGAAAAAAAGAACTATCAACTACTAATTTTGTTAGATTTTAATTACAACTTGCTCTGTATCATTAATTTGGACAACAGAAATTTGTAGTGCAATAATATGATCAATTATCAATTTACTATTCAGCCGAAAGTGATAAACGATAAGTGATAGAAATAAATTATTTCCAAAAAAGAAACGTTCCTTTCACCTTCTCCCATGTCAGAGGACAGTCCACAGTAGAGAGTGCAGCTGTATACCTCAATACCACCGCTGATGTTTGGCGTCATAACGGGCTCCTTTTAAATCATCCATAGATATCTTTTCTTTAAGAGGGAGTCCAGTAATTTAGAATTGCTTCCATGAAGTTGAGGGACTTGTCAGATGCAGATTTATAAAAGACTGGTAAAAATCAATGCAGCAAAGGCTGAAATATCCTGACTTTAGGTTGTTGGTGTCGGTCAAGCAAAAATACTGGATCCTTCACTTGCCATAATGCAGCTTAATAGCATCTTTCATTAGATCCTCCCTGCCTCCTAAATGGACACTTCTTTCAAACGTCACACCGCCAAGTTGTAACACAAATTTACTGTTAAACATTTAAGTCTCAAGTTCAAGCCAAGATAACCCTGAAGACATCATTGGCCACAAAATTATACAGCTGTTTTCACCGGCTGAGTTGTTCTCGTGACGAGTAAACTGATCTTCATGTGTAAAATCGGTGGAGTTCCCCTTTAGGGAAAACGATAAATTCTTAATGTTTCTTCTTCTAAGCTTATTTAATGCAAAGACCAGTCTTCCTTCCTAACTCTTTCCTCTTCCTCTCTAAGCTTGAACATGCCCGGCTGACCCAGACGGAGCTGATGAGGGAGTCCTTCCGCCACAACCAGGAGATGAACGAGCTGCTGCAGAAGCAGGAGGAGCTGCAGGAGAGGTTGTCCGAGGAGGCCCGGGCACGCGAGCAGCTGGCTCTGGAACTCCACCGGGCTGAGGGTCAGTTTCTCTGGATAACATCTTTTTTAACACGAACACTGTTTGTATTGATCATTTTGAGGAATCAGGGTCAGCATTAAGTAAATTAATGAGTTTCTCTGAAATGTATCTTAGTGTGATTTAAATGTTGGTCAGTTTTTATGTGTTATCCGCTGGTTGCAGCTTCTAAAAGCCATCTTCTTCCATGCAGCGTCTTTATAGGCAGAAACGAAAGCAGTACTCGCTATTTCTCTATGGACTCTAATTGATGATGGGACAATGTGTGTCTCTATGTCAGAATGATTGCAGAAAACAGAGAGCATAAGGCATTGAAGGGAAAATGCATGTGTGCATGTGTTTGGGGGAGGGGGGTGTTACAGGGAGTGATGGGATCAGCTGCTTGAAAGGGAGAGTAAAGGAGTGTGAGACCATCTGTGGTGAGAAATCGACAAATGGTAATTTTCTGTTTGACGGCCTGTCTCTTATTTGTGTTTGAACGTCGAGCTTATGAGGGTTTGTGTCTGGAGGTGAAGGTATTTGTGTGTGAGAGCAAAGTAAAATCTTTAAGCCATTAACTTCGATTCAGCAGGAAGTCAGCGGCCAATTTTTAGGGTTAGGGTTAGGGTTTTAGTGCTGTGACAGATCTTGTTGGGGGGGGGCAGCTAACTCGATGTCCCATCCATGTCAGAGACAGCTGGTCCATGAGGGTCAACTGTTAAAACCACACCCACTCTCTCACACACCAAACCCAGTCAACTGGGCTGATTTCAGCTCCCTCACACAATTTGTAAATGTATTTGTAAAGGCAAATGTACAGTACAGCAGTCATTTCTTTCTGGCTTTGTGGACACACTGAACAGTGGTGAGTTTATAGCTTTTTCTAATCTTATTTTGTCTTCTACTTGAGTAGTATCCTGTTATGATGTTTGTTTTCCGTAATCCTACAGAGGTGCTGAAGAATAGCCAATATTTACTGTCATAAAAAGCTTTATAGTTTTATAGGATAGACCATCAAGGACCATGTGGTAGTGTAGAAAATAAAAGAACATTATAGAGAATAGGACTTCAACTAACAATTATTTTCATTATCGATTCATCTGCAGATTATTTTCTCAATTAGGGATGTCCCGATCAAGTTTTTTTGCCCCTGATCCCGATCCGAGTCATTTAATATTGAGTATCTGCCGATACCGAGTCCCGTTCCGATACTTGTATTTTCCTGGATAATACAGCTGCACAGTGCGCACTTCAAGTACATTAAAGTTATTAAAATCAACCCAATGTGTATGCTTGACAATTGAATAGCTCCGCAATGCATTAAGAAAAAGCTGTTCCTTAATGTTTTTTTATTTTTATTTTTTTTACAAAATAACATAGTATAAAATAACAAACACTCTCTGTAATCTTTTTGGACTTGTCGCTGCCTCGAGGGAATTTCTCTCCTGTTAAAAGTCTCCTCCAGTGTTTGTTGCTTCGGTGCAGCCTTTGCCTGAGTTACCTGAATGAACTGTATTCCGTTGAGTGTTTATTTTTGTCGTCTGTACATCTTTTGCGCGATTACATGAATAAATGAAACAGGTACACATAAAATAGGTAAATAACATAAATACACTGTGTTTTGCTGTCGTTTATGGTGCTCAGCCCTGCTCGACACACACAGAGCTCAGCGGAGTGGAGGAGAGACGGAGAGTTGACCACGGCTGCACTTGTTGTGTTGCTGCATGAAAACTTTGCGAGTTAAACCACCTGTGTGACAGCTGACGTAAAACAAAGGATCAGATCGGACTCAATATAGCTCAATATAGCCAGTGCCGATCAGTTAAAAAATGCCTCGATCGGCCCCAATACCGATCTTTGAGATCAGATCTGGACATCCCTATTCTCAATTAATCATTTAGTCCATTAAAATGTGAAAAAATGGCAGTCACAATTTCTCAGCACCCACAGCCTGTTGTCCAACCAACAGTTCAAAAGCTAAATAGCAGCAAATCCTCACATTTTAGAAGCTGAAGCCAGAGAAATCAAAATGGTTGTCACTTAATTTTGTGTCCATCGATTAGTCGACTAATCGTTGCAGCTCTAATGGAGAACGAATGCTACAGAGCTGTGACAGAGCAGCTGATCATGTGGCATGCGGCTGCTTCTTCTTCATTAACTTTCAGGGAGTGTTTGAAATCTGCTAAGCCCGTGTCCCGTGGATATCTATTTGTGCAAATTCCAATGAGGTGAAAGAGAAATAGTTCTCCTCCTATTGTGTGGATGATCCACGCAGGTAAAAGCTCAGGGTGCGGCCTTTTCAAACTGGTTTTGAATGAACCCAAGAGACAGGCTCAACCTGGAAAAAGGATCCTCTTCACTGATTGACCGAACGTATTATGTGTCAGTGAAAACACTAAACAGGATGCTTTTGTTAGGTTTTAACAAGGGAAAAAGGCTAAGTTGGACAATATAAAGATTTGGAATTATTGTGTTGGAGAGTAAATGTGATTACAGATTCCCAAGAGAGCTCTGTGTGGTTAGTGGACAATGTTTTTTTTTAGCCAGTTATCATGTGCATCTGTTAGCTGTGTGGATACCTCCTTAGGCAAACTTTACACCCAGTTTTAGTTCCTGCATAGATGTCTAAAATAATAGTTATCTCCTGACAACACAGGTGACATTTACCTGCTGCCTCTCTCACAGTTTTAAATAACACACTGAGCTCATTAAGCCCACAAGAGCTACAGACAAGAATCAAGTCAGAAAATATGTAAATTTTTCCCTCAGAACTGGTCTCATTCTACTCCAAAGTTACAGTAAATGAATAAATGGTTCCTCCCCAGTCTGTTAACGTGTGCGTACATCCTTTCCTGTAACTATGAACTGAATACCATCCTGGTGTTTAATGCTTGCTGACCTGTGACAGAGCAGTACAGTAATGATGGAGCATTGCATTGTGTTTACAGCTCAGTCTTGTACTTCATGTCAAGCAAAATGGGTCAGACATTCTCACTTGTGTTCGCCTCTGCATTTGTATGCATGTTTGTGTGTGTATGTTTTTGTTTGCCGTTGTGTTATCGGTAACCTTGGATTTTGTATCCCGCTGTTCAGTGCTCATTCGTCTGGATGGCTGTGTGTGTGTGTGTGTGTGTGTGTGTGTGTGTGTGTGTGTGTGAGTGATTCCTCTTAATTCTTCTGTTGAGTGATTTCGAGAATGTTAGGGTGAGAAAAATGCAAAAACTTAATGAAAGGGAAATTCTGAGTTTCTATTTCAGCGTGCCTTATAACTGTCCTTCTCTCACTCTGTCCACATTCAGGTCTGATTGATGGCTACACGGGTGAACGGGCTGCGTTGGAGGAGCAGTTGCGTCAGAAGGAAGAGCTCCAGCTGAGCCTCGAGCAAGAGCTGCAGGTGAGGCATTCCAGCTGCAGAGAGGAGGAAAAATAATTACCTTTTTGTGAGATGGCTCATGACTTGACAACGTTTAAAGGTGGATCTTTTAATTTTTGCCTCTGGCGCAGTTCAGTAGTGACTCACGTGTAAGTGCAGTAACTTGAGGTTAAATTAAATCCAGTTAAAATCTCTGCCAGAAGAAAAAAAACATATCAAATATGAAATAAAATGTCAGATATTATAGTTTTGATTCTCTTTAGTGTCATATTCATTCTACTCTATTATTCATTATATATTCTGTATGTTTCTTATTGTCAACAAATCCAATTAAAATGCCAAAACCAACAACAAGTACTGTCTGTGTAGCCAAAGTCAAATATAGCTTTACAATAAGGAAAATAAAGAAAATCACTTGTATTTTAAATGACAACATATATTTATAACTGAATGTCATTTCTGCATGCAGGTCACAAGTAGCCGGCTGCACGAGTTGGAGCAGGAGAGGCTTCAGATGCAGGAGGAGCGGGAGCTGCTGTCACGGCAACAAGACGCCATGAGGGAGCACGCCGGGCCCCGCGAGCTTCGTACGTATCCCAGAATTCCCTCATCGAAGAAGGAAAAAAATATATACAGATTTTTAATAGCCCGCTCACAGGAAGTTATCATCCTTACAGTTGAAAGGAAAATATTAGGAAATAAATTTTTGTCAACATGGTCTGAACATGAAGTGTAGGTTTGATTTTGAGGACTTCATTGCTGTGTAGACATCACAGCAAAAAGATGAGGAAAGAAAAATACAACATCTCACCTCTTTTGTGACTGACTGAAGTTACTCACCTAAATTAAAACATAAGTTCTTTCTTGAGTTACACGTTACAGGTAGATTTGTTGTGAATGATTGAGTCAGAGTCAGTATCCGCTGCATGTCATATAGTAGTTGTTTTTAGCTCTTTCTTTATACTGCTTTGTGGGAAAGGGCTGCAGCTCTGATTTTAAAGGCCTCATATTGATTTATTTTGTAGTTCTTGTGTAGCTGTGGCCTAATGAAAATGACATCAAAAATTTATGAGGCATAATTGGGCTGCATTGTCAGCGACCAAGGGTAAAAAAGTCAATAAAATGTTTATCTTTACCAAGTTTTTTCAGTATAACAACGATTAGGCTTATCTACATTTCTTAAATACTTGTTACCCGTACTTGTGCCACAAATGATAAATTTACAGGTATTTGCCAAGAAGTGCTCCAGAAACATGAAGCTTGATAACTGTATCTGCTAATTTTGCGTTATAACCCCTGTATTATCAAAAAGGTATCCCATGAGTACATTCTCGAATAAAGTGGTGAGTATCCTGTATCTGAGGGTATAAACCAAACGGGCTATTTCAGAAACCTTTTCCTTTCACAGCATCCTTTCTACAGCCTTAACCTACTGCAGTGAAACAGACAGATAAGCACTGCCATTCTATCTTCACCCTTTTTTTCCTGTTCATGACAAAAACAAGAGCATGTTACATTCCTGTGCTTTCTTATTCTCCTGTAGGCCTAGTTGAAGCTGCAATGGTTGCAGCACCTGAAGCAGGTGTGTCCACTTTGAGCATGGCTCAGTCATATCTACTATATGTTCTTGATGATTGTCTACTGTAGCTGAGTGACAGTATATCTTTCTAACCCCAATCCAGCAACTCACCAACAAAGCTTGGAGCTTGCTTGCTATGGGCTCACAAACTCACTCAGTCCAATCACTAACCTTTGCTTCAGCTTTTCATTTTGATTGATTTTTGTCCTGGTTTCGTCCTTTTTAAATGTCTTGGAGTCAATGTTAGCACTCATTTTAGCATGATGAAATGAAAGTAATCTTCAGAAACTTTTATGTAGTCATTATTTCCTAATTGTCAATCATCTACACTCTGAATTGAGGCATCTTCTTTTAATCGTTATATATATTTTAGATCTGTAGATGCTGTGCTTACAGCAGTTCTTTGAGTGAGTGAGATGATTGGCCGTTCAGGAAGTCCCTCTCCCCTGCCTGTAAATGCTTATTGGGCATGGATATTGCAATGTCTGGGCTGTCCACATGTTTGTTCTGTCATTTGCACTCTCTCACCTTGTTACTTTTGCACTAATCCTGCGGGGGTTTGATCCTGGGTAAACCGGTGTGGGTTGTTCACTGGTGGAAGCGGAAAGGCAAAGAGGCATCATGATGGGGAATCATGTTCGGTCACGGGGCATTATGTTGGGAAGTTGACTGAGGTGTTGGAAGAGTCTGAGGTTGAAGTTGAAGCTGTAAAAATGACCACAATGTGTAAAAGTGCAACATTTCAGAGAAGGAAGTTATTATTTTTTAACAACATGGCAAAAAGCAAAATCTGCATTAAATCTACTCACATGGCTCACAGACTTCAGACTCTTCAGTAGCTCCATCTCAGCATCCTGTTCGTCACCGAAATCAAACTTGAATGAATAATTAACTTAAATTAGCCACCGTTAGTTGACAAGCCGCGATACCTAACCTCTCCTCCTCCCTCCACTGTATTCTGTAGACCTGCTGGAGGAGACGGAGAAGCTGATGAAAGAGAAGGTGGAAGTTCAGCGTCAGGCGGAGAAGGAGAACGCCGACCTCCTGAAGCAGGTGAAGCTGCTGGAGGCGGAGCTGGAGGAGCAGGTCAACAGGGTGATCGAGCTGGAGCACGCTCAGAGGACGGAGAGCGGAGACCTCCAACAGCAGATCCAAGCTCTGGAGAAACAGCTGGAGAAGAACAGGAGGTTCCTCGACGTAAGTGACAAAGAAAATGACCTCTAATGTTGTGTAGCTGTGCAGTTTGTCTGAGGCAGTTTTTCAAGTATGTATACTCTGACGTCAGTGACAAAAGTATTATGTTTTTATTCCTTTATGGCCAGCCTTAAACGTGACTCGTTGGAGATTAAATGATTTGTCGATTGTTTTGTTCAAGCTCATTTGTGTTTCCAGCTGCTAAATGTGAATATTTAAGATGAGTCTTTATTGATCCCCAGAGGGCAAATTCAATACGTACAGATAAATAGAGAAAGTCATATAAAGTAGTCAAATAAATAATTTGAGGTCTGTAAAAGAAAGAATAGAAGTAAAAATAGAAACAATACAAGAGCAATTAAAGTCAAAATTACAAGTGAAGAGTGACAGCAGTGTGATTAGTAGCAGCAAAGTCAGTAAGTCTAGTATATCTAGTATATGTAAACAGTGTACATCAGACTAATATGATATGATTAAATAAGTAAGTTGCTGCTTTTCATTGTCTGTTGTCACAGTAAATTCAATATCTTTGGGTTTTAGACTGTTGGTCGGACAAATTTGAAGACATCACCTTGGGCTGTGTGAAATTTTATTTACATTTTCAACATTTTACAGACCAAACTATTAATCAGTTAATCAAGAAAATAATCTACAGTTTAATTCATTAATTGAATGAGTTAGTTGCAGCCCAGGTGCTCAATATCTTTCTTTTTATGAGAAATCTTTTGCCTCCTCATGCAGCTTATTGTCCGTTATTAGTAGTGGACATAACCACAGTGGCATGTAACAAATGAAAACTGTTTTAAAGCTTATTACAATATGTATCTGGCAAAGGTATGTAATAATAAACACTGTTTCTTGTGACTGGAGATATCGAAGACAAAACCTTTAATCATTTTTCATTATGTTGGAGTGGAAATGTGTTAGTTTGCATTTTTGCAAATGTAACCACACAAATCTATTTTTGACAGCTGAAAGACTGTTTTGAATGTTGGTTAATAAAAGCTCACTGTTATTAAGTTAGGGCAGGGAAAACTGCTAAAAATTCAAATTACAGGTCCAGGCTCAAGCTAGACAACCTTTCTAAAAGCTAACCTGATGATTTCCTGATTTTTTTTTGAGGGACGTGATCTACCTCATATTTGGCTCATTGTCTAATGAGTTGTTCCCATCATCATAATTGGGCCACTTGGCCAGCAGTTGGCCTGTAATTGTCTAGATGTGGTTTGAATGCAGGTTCCTTCTAGTCCGTACTGCCGATGTCGGTTACACACAAATATGAAATGAGCAAATTTGTAAACATGTAATTAAATGATTGGGCCGATCCATTATCATAGACGTATTTCCCTGTAGTGTTCAGTAAAAGTGGTTTCTATTTTGACAGCCAATTGTGCAACATGTCTGTTTAGTGACTAGTGTGATTAATTACCTCGGCATGAAAAACTCCATAATTGGATTAATGTGATCCTGTAAATATTATCTCTGATCATCTGAATACTAACGTTTTAGTGGAAGAGAGTAATTGGTCTTACATAAGCAGAGGCTCACTGACTCAGTGGTCTCATTTATGTGACATTTGAACTTTCAAATGGTCAACCAAAGGTTTACAACCTTCAAAATATACAAACTTTATACATAAATGATTAGACACTCTCAACTATAGTTACTGGTCTTTGCATAGGTGCTCCTAAAGGTGCATTAAGTCTTCAGTCATCACGTTCTGCAGGCAAACAGG
>NTHP01000726.1:55071-103930 GCA_003416845.1 Oplegnathus fasciatus
CAAAATAAAGTAAAGTATAGTATGGTGCAAAACAAATGTACACAATGTCAGAAATGTAACAGGTTAATGATAAATGTCATAAACATAAACATTGACAGGTAAAGTGTTTAACAGTAAGGTGCAAATCCAAAAATATCTACACAATGCCCGGAGTAGGTAGTTAATGGTATGGTCCATAATAAATAAACAGGTTAAACAGTGATGTCACGGTGGTAACGGTAAAGCAATCAAAATATACAAAAACACCACAACACCGAGATGTAAACTGGTTAACTATTGTGATAGCAAACCCATCAAATGATCCCTTGAAATGGCCTTTAAAGCTTACAACTTCCTTCAGTTCAGACGTGTGTATTACAGCATTGACTAGATGACAAAAACAAACACAGAGAAACAGTTCTTTGACAAGGAAACCAGTTTCTCAACAGGTGAATTCAAGACGTCTTTACAAATAAGGCAAGCCTGTATTGATGTCAGAAAATAAAGTTAGTAATGTTTTCATATTGCTTTATTTATTCTTCTGTCTCTCTCCTCCCTGTCTTTATTTTGGTGTCTAGGAACAAGCTGTGGACCGAGAACACGAGAGAGATTTCTTCCAGCAGGAGATCCAGAAACTGGAACAACAGCTGAAGAATCCACAGAAGCTTCAGGCCGGCTCTGAGCAAAGAAACCAAGAGGTAACAGGAGAAAGCTCTGCTCTCCAGGCGTCAATACAGATGCTCTCTTTCTGAACATAACACTGTTGTGGCTGAGCTGAGAGTCACACAGCAGAACAATAGAGCCGGTAGAGTTACATGTGCTGCCTTGAAAATGATACCAAGTAGTGGGAGTGTTACGCAGACGTGGGATTAATGTTTGTCCTTGTGATCCTTTGTAAGTTGTGTAATAGTGAGTTTTATTTGCTTGATCATCAAAAACACAACACAGTGGGAGTGAGATCTCCATAAGATTTGCTAATGTTAATCACTGAACTGGTGCGGCTGTTATTCAGATACAAAACGTTGTCAAAAATATGGCCGTGTGTTTGTATGACATAAGGACAGTTACATGATACGTAGTGAATACTCAGGAGGTCATGACTGCTGACAGTTTTAGCTTAAAGTTGCACTCATCAATATTTTTATATCAACAGTGGATGAACTGACGATGTGTAATGTGAAAGTTATCATCACCCTCTTCCTCTGCGGTTTCCCTCAGCTCTGTGGAGTCTTTTAGTAATTCAGCTCTAATTACAGCCCACAACTTCACTGTTTTGGTTCACTCTCTCCGCTCTCATCAACCTTGTTTCCAGCCACTGTTGTCAGCTAAAAAATGTCAGATAAAACCCACCATATGCTGCCTGCTCAACACCACACAGCAGACAGACGAAGTTAGCGACTAACTGGTGAACATAGTGAAGGATTTTAGCAGCTAAAGCGACAGATATTTCCACTCCAAATGAATGCTAATGTCTGCTGGATGTATAAATAGGCAACAGTTTAGGTTATAATTTAATAGGTTATAATAAATCCATGTTGTTCCACTGCCCCCAAGTGGCCAAAAAAATGTATAAATGCTGCTGTGATATTTGTGTCACAGATAGACATTACACCTGCACCATGACTCGTCTCACAGAACATAATCTTTATTGTTTATAGGATCCAGATTAGCATCCATATATACAGTTGCAGTCTTCCCTCTAATCTTTGATTTCCGCAGCTGTTGAAAGTCAGTTCGGTGTAACTTCTGGCATCTGGCCCTGTCTTTAATTGTTGACTGAGTTTTGATTCATTTTCCCAATTTAATTTCATTATACACAGGAAACACTGAGGAATATTTGACTGTAATAGAAAACTCTTAACCTGCCTTTTTAAGTCCTCATTATTGGCACCAAGCAGCTGAATGACATTTCTTTCTGTGCTCGTCTCATTCATCATTTTACCATTAATGTTGTTTATTTCCTTTGCGGTGTTATTACTGTTTGGCTCCTCCAGGATTTCGCCACTGACTGTCATTTATCATCCACTCACAATCTAGCCTCCAGTTCACTCCGGGCAAGGAGAAGAGTAATTTTGATCAACACTGTTGTCATCATATCGCAGCACATTTGAAGCGCTAATTATGTCCTCAAACCAATCGATTGAATCCTTGCACGCCACAAAGTAATTTCCCAGTAAAGCATTACTCCCTGTTTATTGTGAAGACTTCAGAAAATAAGCTGCCGCTTGGTTATGGGCCCTCAGCACATTTCACTTCTCCAATCTGAAACATCATTTGACAAGATACGTCAGTTATTCCATGAGGGGATGATGAGTTTAATGCTCAGTGGTATCATAATGTTCCCTGTCGTTTCCTTACTGTCTTTATAACTGAAGTATCCTCGATTTGCCTCTGCTGCTTGTTTGTCTTTGACCTGCAGGACCAGAGCAGCGCACAGATCAGTTTGTTCCCTCCTAAATTAGAAAAAGACTTGAATAACGTAATTTGTGATTGCGGTTTTGATTAATGCTATCAGTTCTCGTGTTCATACATATAGTTTATGCATCAGTCTCACACAGGCTAATACGCCAAAGATAACCTCTACTGTTTCTATAATTTCCAGAGCCAAGTTTTTATCACTAAGTGCTTTTTCTTCCCCCTCTTGCCCTTAAACTCTCCATCCTCTGATCCTTTATGCCTTCTCTCTCCCGTGACTATTACAGGTGGATGGAGTAACCTTTAAGGTATTGCTTCTAGCTACATGTAGAATCTCCCCAGAGAGCCTTTAGTGCATTTTTAGTAATCCCGCCCTACCCTGTAGCAATTAATGGCCCTGTCCATCTCTCTCATCCTTTCTCCTGTTTGATCCCTCTCTGCTGTATATGTCCTCATTTGGAAGCGACGACAACGTCAAAACACGGTCGTTTCTCACTCTGCTCCTTCCTCCTGTCTCTCCCTTTAATGCCCCAGTTCAAAACCCAACACCAAAACAGTAAACAAAGTGGGGAGAAATGTAAGGTTTGCACAAGTTCAGTGTGGAACAAACATCATGAAAGTATCTCTCGTGAGGATTGTCTTTCGATACAGTTATTTTGATTTAATTGCTATGTTTTGCATACTTCGAAAGGCTTTTCATTATTTTTCTGTGAGGCCATGAGAAGTACATTCTTGCATCATTATGAATTTGTGTAAGTAAAAAGCGCGTCAACAAACTGTAGTTTATAAAGCTAAAGTTATTTAAACCACATTAGCAATGTTTTGGAGGTAAACGAAAAACAAGCATGTCTCAAGCCAAGTTTTTCCTGAATGCCAAGCAAGAAATTGGATTAAAAAACACACTAAAGTTGATTGTAATTCCATCCATAAATGAACCATAAGTTACTTTATGGCAAAGTAAAGCGTAAAGGAATATAAATAGATAATTCAGTGCTGAAGTACTCTCACGAGGAGTCCATCCTACACTCTTGTCACATTAATATTTAATGAAGGGCTGCCAGTGAGGGGGTGTATTTCATCTGCCTTACTACGCTGTCATTTTGTTTTGAATAGAAACTCAGTTTTCTGCGGCGTAACATCCTTAAAAATGCATTTTTTAAATGACAGGATACATAAAAGTCAGTCAGTCTTTTATGAAGCAACATCATTTTCTTGTTTAATGAAGCAGGGGAAACAGTTGAGCATCCAGATATACATTTCTTTCCCGGTTCTGAGATTATCCTAAACAAACCTCCCTCCTGTTGACCCTTCCTCCTCCCCTTCATTGATCTGCTGATGTTTTTGCGTCTCACAGATGGATCAGTTACCTGCCAGCGGTCCTCCTGGTTAATGTGCTGCTCTGTGGTTTGTGTCACCCTGAATGAAATCTCTCTCTCCCCTTGTGTCCCTGCACCTCTTTTCACTCTCGGCCCCCTCCTTTCTCAGGTGGATCAGCTGACCTCCCAGCTAGCTGTACATGTACCAGCTATGCTGTAGCGAGTGATGTCTGAGAGCGAATCTCATTAAACGATCCCTTCTCTCCCTCTCCCCTCGTTTCTCTCTCTCTCTCTCTCTACCAGGTGGACCAGCTGACCTCCCAGCTGAAGGAGAAGGCGGATTGGTGCAGTGAGCTGCTGCTCAGCTCAGAGCAGCTGCGTCGTGAGTTGGGAGAGCGCGACGAAGAGATTGACAAGCTGGAGAGCCGCATCCGCGAGCTGGAGCAGGCCCTGCTGGCCAGCGCTGAGTCCCTGGAGAAGGTTAGGAAGGGGAGGGGGGGTTGGGGGGGAAGGGGAGGGGGGAGGGAGATGAAGGATGTGCAGGAGACTGAGTCAGAGATGGCAAGAGAGGAAAAGCAGTCTGAACAATAGCTGTGGCAGAGGGTGTGTGTGAGAGGATGTAGATGATGAAGTGACAGCTAGAAGAGGAACGGGAGGAGGGTTGGGACGCACAGAGAGGGAGAACAATGTGTGGGTGGGTCTACTTCAGCAGCCCCGGCAGTTTACTGTTGGTGATGACACTGAGCTATGGCTAGCAACTGTCAAGATTGCCCCCCAGTGTTCGTGGAGGGCTGTGGTGAGAGAACAAAAAGAGCAGTGTAGGAAATGCTCATATCTGCTGTGCCGCCGCTCAGATGACAAATGGCTCCATTTGCACGATTAAGGATACAGCATGGACTTGCATCCTTTTAAAATCAGTTTGATCACAAGAGTTTGCTTCTTTCGCACCTTCCTGCGCATGTTGTAAATAACCGCCGTGCTAAATAGTTTCTTTCATGTGTGTGTTGTTGTTGTGTGTGTGTGTGTGTTGCAGGTTGAACAAAAGAAGCAGCATGCATCCGTCACAGAGGCAAGACACTCCACACTGGAGAGTCAGTTGCAGACGGAGAGAGAAGCTCTGGAGCGGAAAGAGAAAGAGGTAGTGTGCTGCTGAGTGTGCGATTTGAGGTTTTTCAAAGCGTTGATGAAAAGAGTAACGCCGGCACGCTGACTATAAACTACAAATTTATTTAAATGGACAATATTTCAATCTGATGAAGGCCCAACTGGGAATGAATAAATATGTGGTTTGGGAGTCAATGTGCAGGCGTTACATCAGTGTATCTAAATAGCCTTGCAACTACATGTAATGCGTGTATAAATATGTGTCTTTGTCCTGCAGGGAAAAGCCACTAGTACTGTAGTATCCTTTGATATCAAGGTCTACGTTTTTTGTTTAATTACAGGAATATTAAAAACTTAGAGAAAATCCGAGCTGTTAGATTTTCAGTTCATGTTCTCCACAGTCTCGTTGCGTCTCCTCTAAACAGCTTGTCATGTTTACCTGTCGCCTCAGATCTGTAACCTGGAAGAGCAGCTGGAGCAGTTCAGAGAGGAGCTGGAGAATAAGAGCGAGGAGGTGCAGCAGCTTCACATGCAGCTGGAGATCCAGAGGAAGGAGATCAGCAGCCAGCAGCAATACTTAGAAACGAGGGATAGCATGCTCCAGGTAAACAGCCGTCCTGCTGCAAGAACTTTTTACTGTATCGTTATTCCAGAAGTGGTTTGGTTGTGTGTGTGTGAACTGCAGCCACTCAGGCTTCTTAAAAACTGTGGATATCACTGTCAGACAGACGCTTGCCACATATTGTGTTAACTTTACACTTGTATTCTCAGTTATTGTGTGATTAATCTATGTTTTCTACTTACAAACTGTTGTACTAAAGAGCAAAAGCCAGTAGTTACTGGAAACTTTAAAACTGTTGACCGATGTGGTATGTGTGACATTGCCAGACAAGCTTGTACTTAAATTGTAAAAATACCACACTAGGTCTGGTGTAAAACTGCTCCTATCAGTTTTTAACGAAATGCATATATCACTATTATGGCCATATATTTATATTTCTGCTCACAATCTGCAAAAACACTTTGGTTCAGATGCTCTTTTTTTTAAAATAAGATATTTGCTCTATGTTGCTATTTTCAGTTTGCACATTTTTAGGTTTTTTTGCACATTATTCTGCCATGCAAGACTCACTGCCACTGCCGGCACATTTCTCCTTTGCCTCAATCAAGTGTACTGTCAGTACAGTAGTCCGCCACAGGGCTGGCTCTGAGTGGACTTTCGGGTGACGTGTTCATTAATAGCCATCACATTATAATCTCTGACTTTTGAAGGTGATGGAGGTGAAGGACAGGGAAATAGCACTTCTTAATGAACAGATCACTAAGCTCCAACACATGGAAACAGCCTCTGATAACAAGGTAACGCAATATGCATATACGAAATAGAATAAAAGTCTATTTCGAATACGCATAGCTCCATGGTAGTGCATCACTGTGTGTGTTTTCTGGTTTCGTGTACGCTTTTATTTTTGTTGGCTCCATTTTTTTGTTGGTTTGTTTTTGCTTGTTTTGTCTCGGTAAGTAGTTCCACAGCACCATCATCTGTTGTGAGGTGATCATTTGCTCATGTGAGGTGGCTTACTAAACCTCTGAGTCTCTAAAGAGTTTTTACAAATTGATCAACTTCAGAAAATTTAAATACAAATGCCAATGAAAACTACATTATCTTGGGCCCAAAGAATCTTTCTAAGCACAGCAGGGACTCAGAAGTTTATCCAAATAGCGGGATAGCTATGGACTCCTCAAATCTGATATTTTCATGGTTTAATAATGTCTGTATGTTTCTCTTTAGGAAATTGATGAGAGGGATGAGCTGATCAAAGACCTGGAGTCCCAGGTGGAGTGCCTGCGAAGCGAACAAGAACGCCTGAAAAGGAATAACGAGGATGAGCTTGACCAACTGAATGCAGTCATAGACAGACTTCAGCAGGAACTGGCCAATATCGAGCAGAAGCAGGCTACAGAGGAAGATGAGGACACCAAAGCTGAGCCTGAGAGCACCGAATTGGGGCCAAGTAAAGAGGAGTATGATGAAATGAAGCAGAGAAAGGACCTGGCCACCAAAGAGCTCGAGACGCTCAAAATGGAGCACAGTAAGCTCCTGGAGACGTATCTGCGCTTGAAAGAGAACGCAGAAGCTCTAGCTGAAACAGAAAAGCTGGAGAGCTCAGAAGCAGAACTTGAAGACGCTCTCAGAGAGAAAACTGCAGGCCTCGTGGTCATGCAGGCTCAGGTACAAGCTTTAGAGCAGAGCGCAACATCCAGAGTGGAAGAGCTGGACCTCCGCATCCGTGAGCTCGAGGACGTGGTCGATGAAAAGGACTGCGAGTTGAGCCGCTGTCGCCTCCTCGTGGAGCAAACACAAAGCTATGCGGAGGGTCTCCAACAGAAGGTCTCTAATCTGGAGAAAAACCTGAGGGAGAAAGTGGCTGCAGTGCTCGTCAGCCAGGCCACACTGGAGGCCTTCCAGGAACAGCAGTCACAAGGATCCAAAGAAAACCAGGACCAGCAGAGGCACGCTGAGCCACTCGTGAAGCCAAAGGTGGAGCCACATGTCTACGACTTTGGTGACTTTGGTATTCCCCAAATGGATTTCAGTGGAATTGGTCAAGTGAGACAAGTTCCCACAGGGAAGGTGGTCCATCTGACCCAGAAGCTCCGGGACCTGGAGGTGGGACTCAGTGGGATGCAGAAAGATCAGGAGCTCCAGAAGCAGCTGCTCTCCAGCTCTGAGGAGGAGGTGCTGGAGTACGAGAGGAGGCTGTCTGTGCTCATGGATCTGCTCAGTCAGATGAAGGCCAGGACACACCAGAGGACATCACCGGCTGTGGGGGTAAGAGTTTGACCAATAAGTGATAAAGGAGTAGTTCAACATTTTGAGCCTGGCCAAGAAATAGTCCAGCACATGGACCCTCTGTAAAACTACAAATTGATGTTTTTACATTTCGATTTTTGTACAAATTAAACAAACAATATATAACATGTTATTTAGTGAGCTTTAGAGGTGCTGGTAGGCGGTTTTGTTATCTTTGGACAGAACCAGGCTAGCTGTTTCCCCCTGTTTCCAGCCTTTATGCTAAGCTAAGCTAACTGGCTGCTGGCTGTAGCTTCATGTTTACCGTACAGACATGAGAGTGGTATCAATCTTCTCATCTAACTTTCAGCCAGAAAGCGAATTAGTGTATTTCCCATAATGTCGAAATATTCCTGTAAAGAGCACAGAGAGACCTCCTTTAAAGTTCCAGTCGAGGTTAGTTTATTGTTTATGAGAATATGTAAACAAATAACAGGATGTACTGATAAAAGGTGATTGTTTGCAAATTTTCTCACTAAGAAGGATATTTAGGTATTTTTTGTTCATAATATAAATATAACACCCTATTATATTATTATACTATTTTTTAATAGATGTATTTAAATGAAGTTGATCAGGTTAATGAAATTACTCTGGAAAAATTATAATAGTAGTGAAGAAACTACTGTCACCATCATTATCACTGAATTCAAGTTCTAGATTGAACTCTTAAAGGTTTCAACTCAGTTTTTTGGTAATTAACTTAAAATTCTTATAACAAATGAACACATAAGTGTCAATGATAGAATCCTTTGAATCACAGAAGAAATAAGACGATTGTGTCCATCCAAAAATGGCAAATAAGCTTGTATTTACACTCAAAAGTTGAGTGCAATGTTTGTCTTACTTTGTGTACACTATTGTACTACTGTACTGAATGGAGTCTATAGTGAATTTTCTGTGTACCCTCATTAATGGTTAACCAATGAAGTCATTGTATTCCAGTCTCAGGCTGTGCTCTGATAAGTCTGAATCTTTGTGACCTTTTTATCAGGGCTCCTCAGCTGATGACCAGCCCGCTGTGTCGGAGGTCCTTCAGGAGTTGCAGGCGGTCAGAGACGAGGCCTCGGCCACCAAAGAGCAGCTGGACAGCTACGAGGAGAGCTGCAGCAGACTCCAGGAGGAGCTCCAAGTACGTGACCCCCTCTTAGTGTTCATACTTCTTCTGAGAGTATCTCTAATGTTTGGTGAGACTGATGAACATGTGCTTTTCTTTCTAGGAAAAAACGGTTACAATAGAGAGACTACATGACCAACTTCAAAAGGTAGGAACAAAAATGCTTGCGCTGTTTTAAATGTTCTATAAAGTAAGTCTTTTCTTTTTGATCTAATATTTAAGCTTTGTCACTTTAGGTGTCATCTGGAGGCAGTGAGGAGACCAAGGTGTCTGAGCTTCAACAGGAATTAATGGAGGCTCAAAATGAGGCAGCTGGCACCAAAGAGGAGCTGAACAGCTGCAGGGAGAGTTTGGAGAAGCTACAGGAGCTGCTGCAGGTACAGAGCCAGCTGGACATTTACAATCTTTACAATCATATCCAGCATTTGGTGCTGAGTTCAGAGAATTTCATCTGTAGAAACCTCAGTACTGGAAAAACATACATTTCTTTGTGTCTGTATGTTGTCTTTCTTGCTGCAAGTTAGATGAGGAGATCAATACTACTCTCTTGTCTGTACAGTAAATATGTAGCTGGAGCCAGCAGCCGGCTAGCTTAGCATAAAGGAAACAGGGTAACAGCTAGCCTGGCTTTGTCCAAATCTAACTACCAGCACCTCTAAAGCTCACAAATTAACACGTTATATTCAAACCACAACCACAACTTGATATTTTTACACTTATTTTTTGTATGCATTAAACAAATAAGATATAACGTGTTAATTTGTGAGCTTTAGACGTGCTGGTAGGTGGATTTTGTTACTTCGAGACAGGGCCAGGCTAAGCAAACCGGCTGCTAGCGGTAGCTTCATATTTGACGAACTTTATTGGAGTGATATCAGTCTTTCTCACCCTCCGCCTGGAAGCGTATTTCTAAAATGTCAAACTATTCCTTCAAGTGTGTCAACTCCTGTTTCATCTATACTGAAGTGAAATATTAGTTCACTAATCATATACGTATATTTGTGTACGTTTTTATTTACACACATTTTAATTGTGGTTTTTTTTAAAGGAGCGGGAAATGGCCATCGCTCACCTTAAAGGAGAACTTTTCCAAGTAAGTTAGAAATGTTTTAACCATTTTTTTAATTGAAATATGATGTACAGTATTATCAATATATTCATATTTCTCTAAGACTGATAAGATAGTTGGTTTTTATGAAAACGTCATATCCTTTCATGATACCTGGCTGTATGTATAGTATTTGACCACCTGCTCTATCATCTTCAAGGTGAAAGCAGAAGAAGACAGAGCCAACATGACAGAGCTTCTCCAGGAGCTCCAGGAGGTCAGAAGTGAAGCGGCTTCCACCAAAGAAGAAGTCAACAGCTACAGGCAGCACAATGAGAAGCTTCTGGAGGACCTCCAAGGCCGTGAAGTTTCAATTTCTGAACTCAAAGAGGAGCTCCAGGAGGTGAGAAAGAATGTGGATACCACCAAAGAAGAACTCAACAGCTACAGGCAGCACAATGAGAAACTTCAGGACGAACTCCGCGTCCGTGAAGTTTCCATTTCTAAGCTCAAAGAGGAGCTCCAGGAGGTACGAACAGCCTTGATGAAGACAGCGGATTGTAGTCCTCCATCTCCTTCTCCCTCCCCCTCTCCCTCTCCGTCTCCTCAGCCTCTCTCCTCTGCTTCTTCCTCTTCCACCACCCAGCCTAAAAGGAAAGGAGGCAAACAGCCGGCTGGTAAGGGAAGCAGTGCCAAAGATAAACCATCTCTCTCCAGGAAAAACTCCACCACTTCCAGCCAGTCCTCCAACAAATCTCACAGCGCTCGGCTGAACAGCAGCTCTGAGCCGCAACACGTAGCTGTGACGCACTCGTTCACGCAGACCGAACCTCTCCAAATGTCTGACCTCGGTCTGGAAAGCAAGTCTCCAACCAAAGACGAGATGGAGGAGGTGATCGGAGAGTTCCAGGAGAAGATTGTACAGATGCAGGAGCTCCACGCGGCGGAGATTCTGGACATGGAGGCCCGGCATATTTCAGAGAGCGAGAGCCTTCGTAGGGACACACAGGCTCTGGAGGACGAGTGTAAGGCCCTCAAGGCTGTCATTGACAAGCTGCGCTCTACAGAGGTGAGGCCAGGAAAATATAGCTGTGTCCCAAATCCATACTACATAATAATTACACAATACATACTAATCGTCTTAGTATTCTGTTGTAGCAGTTAATATACAAAAATATCAACATACTTTACATTTTTTATTGACAGGAGAATGTTTTTCCTAAGATTTAATACTTATTTTTTTAATTTTCCAAGATTTTTTACAGCTGTTTCACCACCAACCACAATGTATTTAAATTATTTCCAGCTGTGAGCAGCTCCTCCATTTCCTTTGTGCATTGCATTGTGGGAGAATAGCGTACAACTGTATTTAGTCTGCATACAGTCTGCTTTGAGTTAACTTTATCTTTTCACTTTTCCAGTGTAAACACACTACGTACTAAAAACCTAAAAACATTCTGCACTACTTTAAGGTTGACAATGGAAGGAAGATGTTTTATAGGATATGTCATAACTGTAGTTACAATCTATCTTTGTGCTTCATACTGTAAGTCAGTTTTGTGTTGCGAGAAGTTGCAAAACTGCATTACTTACAAACTGATTATTATTATGGATTTTGAAGGCATTTGATTCATGCTGTGGTTCACATTTTGTCTGAAAACTGCCATATTTGCAAAGATGGCTAAAATGTTCTGCTCCCACTTTAAGAGATTCTTCTCCTCCTGCTGCGTACATACTGAATTACATAATGGTTGATACTTTTTATTAGTTGCTGCAGGAATCAGAAATTAGGTCTTCATTTAGGGCATCTAATTATTATTTTCACTCTCGATTAATCTATCAATTATTTTCGTCCATTAATCATTTAGCCAATAAAATGTCAGAAAATTTGTGGAAAAATTCCCAAGATCAAATCTTCACATTGCTCATTTTGTCCGAGCAGCAGCCCAAAACCCAAAGATATTCGATGTAAAATGATATTAAAAGGAGAAAAGTAGCCAATCTTCACATTGAGAAGCTGAAACCAGGAAATGTTTTGGCATTTTTACTTGATAAATGACTTCTCCGAGTTGTTTCAGCTTTAGCAGCATTTTCATGAAATGTACAGTAGCTCAATGTTTAGAAGGTGTTACATACTGAGGATGTGCAAAGATTTCTTGTGTTGAATTATCATTTTGATTAATACAGTAAAAGAAGGATCTGAATCATGTTTAATCTTTTCTAGGCCCCTTCATCAAGACAAGACCGTCCTGCATCACAGTTCAAAGATGGCTACACAAGCGGTAAGATACAACACATATACACAACACAATCACGCTGAAGGGCTACCGCTCTGTTTAATCATTATTTTTGACAATGATTAAATATTTTTCTCCAGCATTCTCCAGGTTCTGCTTGAATAAACAATTCACAGAAATAACCTGAGTGCTGCTTTGCTATTCTTATTTCTGCCTCAGTGTGTTTCTGCTGTTACTTTATGTGGCAACAGAGCTCAGGGGGGACAACACTTTCCAAAGATGAAAACAGTTCGTCATGGCAGCCAGTGTTAATTTCACACATTTCCAACAGCATTAGAAATACTATTAATGCTGTGATGTTGCACCAATGTCCACTGACCCTCCAGTTTGTTTAATTGTTACAAGACCTATTTCCACGTACGTATTTGTCCTCTTGCAGACAGCAGCTCAGACTACAGCCAGAGAACTGGATTTGACCTCCCGAGCTTGCAGCAGGAGTTTAGGACGACTCCAGAGGGCGCCAGGAGAGAGACTGATGATCCACTGCCTGACCGGATCAAGGTACAACCTTCACTTATTATAAACATTGTCCTAGAGTTCAGCAATATATGATAATACTAAATTATGATATGAGACTAGATATCATCTGGTAATACAGTATTTATCCTGGTCTTAAAGCTGTATTAAAATTAATTCAGACACAATATTTTTAAGTTATTGACTTTTCTAACTGTGTGAGGTGCAGGGTGACCATCTAGAAAAGAATGATGGTAAATTCAGCAACATTTGTGTGTGTTTGTGTATTTAGACGTTGCTCCGTGAGGTGCACCAGGAGGGCATGCAGGTGCTCTCTCTGTCAGAGCTCCCTCTCTCTGAAGGCGAGCCGGGCAGCCAGTTCAACGTCCAAGGCTGGGTGAAGGAAAGAGACGCCTTACTGGCAACTGTGGAGTCTCTCAAAGGCCTCATCACCCAAATGCAGACACACAGAGAAACACAGGTAGAGGAAACCCCCCCAAGAGTCTTCACAAAACACTGCTAACCGTTTGTCAGAGCTCAGCCAGTCAAATGGCAAAGTCTTCCACTGTATGTGTGCTTGTGTCTTTATCTGAGTGTTTCTGACTCGCTGCAGACGCCGGGTGGTGTGGACTGGCGTGGGGACCTACTGGATGCAGTGCGGCAGGTGTTTTTGAGGGAGCGCAGCGTGCTGAAGAGCGCCCTCTACAGCCAGTTGGATCTGCTGGACACCAGCGACGCCATCATCCACCTCAATCAGCTGGAGCGCAGACTGGCTGAACAGGTCAGAAATAACAGCTTAGATCTGTAACCTCGCACTGAATTCACTCCAAATTAAGATTACTCCCGAGGGAACATTTTAAATGTACAGTCGCAGGAGGAAAAAGTTGTTCTTTGTTCTTAAGTCCTGTCACTAACCCTCCTCAATGATTGATATGACATTTATGTCTGGCTTTTACCCAAGAGATGACAAAAATCTGCACATTACTGGACAGAAACAACCTTCTCTTGTCTTTCCTCTCCTCTGATTATCATTCGTGCTCATCAGTAACCAAATAAATGTTTTGTTTGTGATCCTGATCCAGGACGCCCAGCACAGAGAGGCCTTGGGTTTGCTCCACACTGCGGACAGGTCCAGTCTCATCTCTGAGGTTCATCAGCTCCGTGGTCAACTAGAGCAGCTTCATCAAGGTGAACCAGTTAAAAAAAATCCATTGAAACATACTTTTACTCTGCTGGTTCTTCAAACATTTTCATATGTGCTTACTCGTGTAATGTGCTTAGAGCCGGAAGCACATTACATTACTTTCTGATATTGATGTTTTCTGATTGTTGGCCTTCAGGTGCCCAGCCTGCAGTGTCACTGGGTGGTGAATGTAGCGTGAAGGAGCAGAGGGAGGGAGGAGGAGCTGATGGAGCAGTGGAGGCCGACAAGCTGCTGGTGGAGGAGCTGAAGGGTGAACTGTCCCAGACTAAACTGGAGCTGGAGACGACGCTCAAGGCTCAGCACAAACACTTCAAAGAGCTGGACACACTCAGGTTGGACGTGATGTTTGTTCACAGACATTTCAGTACCAGAGTAAAGATAGCTACTGTAGACAGATGTGCGGAAACTTGATAATAACAGTGTTTTAAATGCTTTTACAAATGTTAAAAATACTGTACCTTACAACTAAAATATCCATTACCTCTAATCTCATTGATATTAACTCTGTCCACAGGGCCGAGGTATCGCAGAAGGCTGCTGAGGTGGACGCTTTGAACGACCAGCTGACAGAGGAGAGGAAGAGAAGCAGAGATCTTCAGTGGGCCATGGAGAAGGAGAAGTGTCGAAAGGGGAGAAACGAGGAGAGTAAACGAGAAGAACTGGAGGTACGAGCTGTTTCACAGACGCATTTTGTATCTTGGAGTTTTTAACCAGAATTTAAAAGCCTAACCAGGGATGGGGGACACAAATTAGCTTCAGCTAGACATCCTATATACATTAGTTCTGTTGCATTTCTTCTTTTCATGTAACAATATTTATCAATCTTGCCCCTATTAAATGAACAAAATAAATAAATTGGTGTGTCAGTTTTATTCAGCAGACAGTGAATATAGTAATTAATGAGTTATTTCTTACTTTATACTGTATAAATCCTTCTAAAAGTGTATTTCCATTTTCCTCCAAGGACCTGCACCTCACTCTGGAGGAGCAGAAGAGCCATGTGGCCCAGCTGTCCCTGACCCTGGATCAGGAGCGCCAGGCCTCCTCCCAGCTCTCCCAGCAGGCCGAACAGGAACACCTGAGTCTCCACAGGCGCCTCCAGGAGCTCCAGGTCCAGCTGGAGACGGAGCGGGCTAAAGCCCAGGAGATGAGCTCCGCGCTGGGGAGGGAGAGGGAGCTGCGGACGGGTGTCTCCACAGACAGCGGTCCCTCCAATGAGGTGGAGGAGGATAGGAGGGGGCTGGAGGAGGAGGGGAGTCTGCTGGAAAGACTGCAGAGGGAGCTGGATGACAAACATGCACAGGTGGGATGTTTGTGGTTTTCTGTAGTCTGCTGAATTTGCTCCAAAAGGACCCCAAGATGGGGAAAAATTGCGTTTTTTTTATCTTAAGTCTGTATTTGTCCTCATGTTTCTTCTCCAGGTGGTGCATCTCCTCAGTCAGGTGGAGGCCCAGAAGCTGGAGGTGGTACGAAAAGAGGAGGAGCTGACTTTGGGGAGTCAGAGGTCGAGACGAGACCAGGAGGCGCTGCTGGAGGCTCGGGCCCAGCTGGAGAGGCTGGAAGCACAAATGTCTGAGGCCCAGGAGCAGCTGGAGAGAGAGACGGAGAGGAGGAAGAGTCTGGAAGAAGAGAAGGAGAGACTGGAGGAGAGGTTGAACCAGTTAGGAGAGCAGAGAGGAAGGAGGGAGGGGAGCGGACCTCTGCAGGCTGATGGTCACACTGTGAGTATCAACCACCAGTCTTAATAAATAAAAAACTTTTTTAGTAGCAGTCTTTTTTTTTATTCATGTAGTTTCATGACACGTGAAGAACTAAAGCTGTGTTGTTATTATCTGAACAGAAGGCTCCCTGGCACAGCGAGTCCACCGACCGCACCAAAGACTGGGTGTTCCAGCAGAAGAGTGGAAATGTTCAGACAGCGAGCTCCAGCATGTCCCCCCACCTGGAGGTCTCTCCAACAGGTCACACCAGTGGACCACACCACGGCCCCTGGCGCAAAGTCGACAAGATCCTCGGCAAACTCCACCTCGTTTCCTCAAAGGTCCGCGGCATGGCAAGCAAGACTACTGGCAGGTAATTAAAGCAGCCGTAATGAACTTTAGTGTCTTTTAGCTGATTTGTTTTAGTCTCCCGGACCATCAGAGTCTTTCCCAGCAGCTGTTTTCAGCTCTAAAAATCCACAGACACAGTTAACAACTAGACGGTTGAACACAGTGGAGCTTTTAGCAGCTAAAGAACAAAACAGAGCAGAAAAGAGTGATAGAAACACAACTCCGAGAAGTTCGCCATATCAACTTCATAAGGTGATAACGTTTACAGCTTGTTCCGTTGCCCCCAAGTGGACAAAAAAAATCTGTGATTGCAGATTTAACATTAATACAAATGACATAATATCAGACTATCGAAGTTGTTTTGTAGAAGTAAAACTTAATAAGCTGTAACAGAATCCATAAATGTTAAGACTTGTCTAATGAAGTCTTATGGGATTAACTGATTGTTTGTCATTTGTACATGTTGTGTACAGGCTGACCGCAGAGGTCGACAGTGAAGAGTTATCGTGGGTGCAGTCCAATGTTGATGAGGTCATCACTATGCTGCAGCAATCTCCAGGGCTACCCTCCGTCCCCGAGGTCAGAAACTCTTTTGTTTGATGGTTTGACTTTTATATTGAATATTTCTGGATTTTGTGGCTGAGTTTAGTTTTAATGGATGAAACAGAAGCACAGTACAATACTGATGAGCTCAAATCAGCTGTTTGTTTACCTTTCCGAACATCTGTAAAGATGTGGTCGTGACTGCTTGTGTGTTTCCCGCAGAGTGTTTCCCTGCTGGCAGGAGGCTCCTCCAGCTCCTCCTCCAACGCCCTGACGGAGCGCCTGCTGAGGCAGAACGCCGAGCTGACGGGTTTTGTCAGCCGATTGACCGAAGAAAAGAACGATCTGAGGAACCACACGCTCCGATTGGAGGAAGAGCTCCGACGTTACCGGCAGGCTGGACTGGGATCAGGCGACAGTGTGAGTACATGACAGGAAATACTACTGACAGATACTGTATGACCGTACTGTCTCTTTCAAACCTTAAGAATAATGAAGGTAGATATAGTGAGATAATATAAGATACTACAAGTGCCTCATATGTGGATAGCTCAAATATAAACTTAATGTTTTTTTGTATTCAGCTTTTCATCTCTTGTCATTCAATGCAGAAGAATTTGACTTAATTCCATTATTTCCTTTCCTCCTGCAGTTCAGCAGCAGGAGAGGAGTGTCGAAGGTGGACTCCTCAGGTTTGCTGCTCTCCCAGGAGCGGGAGGCCTGGACAAGAGAGAAGGTCCGCCTGGAGAAAGCTTTACATCTGGCCCAGGCCCAGGTGGCCCGACTCAGGGGGGAGATCAGGACCGACGCCCTGCGAGAGATAACTGGACCTGAGGCTGACAATGCTGCACTGAAGGTCAGCTAAAAACGGCTAATAAGTCACTGAAATTCAGCTCATATCTGAGGAGTTTGTAGTCAGTTAATTGTAGTAACCCCAGGAGAACAACTGCTGTTAAGAAAGGCTCATGATTTTACTCCTTTGCCTGCAGAGGATATACGGGAAGTACCTGAGGTCAGAAAGCTTCCGCAAAGCGCTGATCTACCAGAAGAAGTATCTGCTGTTACTGTTGGGCGGCTTCCAGGAGTGTGAGGAAGCCACGCTGTCGCTCCTCTCCAGAATGGGCGGCCGACCATCGCTTTCCGGCCTGGAGTCCCTCAGCCAGCGCCGCCGGGGGCTGATGCGCTTCCGCTCTGCCGTCCGAGTCTCTATCGCCCTCTCCAGGTAGGCAGCCGGAGCTCTGTGCTGGAGGTTTCGTTTATGCAGTCACAGAGATTACAACTTTTATTTTATGAAACTAAAACCGACACATCTTCCGTTCAGAATGCGTTTCCTAGTCAAGCGATGGCACAAGGCGACGGGGATGAGCTCCACAACCTCCTGCAGCATCAACAAGAATGGAGCAGGACAGACGTTAGGTGACCAAAACATGTCGTGTCTTTTTTTAATGGCTTCTACATGTCGGAGAATATCATTTAGAATTGATGCTCAATAAATTTGTATTCATCTCTCTCAGTTACAGAGGTGAGAGATTCACCTTATCTTCACCCAGGCAACATGGAGATGTACAGAGAAAGAGGAAGTGGAGGAGGAGGAGGAGTCTCCAGTGGCAGGGGGCGAAGTGGACGTGAATCTCCCAGATCGGCTGTCTCCTCCACACACCACAGGTGCAACATAAAATAGGGCTGCAACTAACAATAATTTTTTTAACAATAATCTTTCCAAGTAGTCGATTGAGATTAGTCTACAAAATGTGAAAAATAATGATCATCACAACATATCGTATATATAGACGTAAAAATATACAAAAATATTAGGTTAACTTTCATCTTTTTTTACAAAACTCTTACAGTTACAGTGAAATATTGTGTCAGCTGTGTTGCTGAAAGGTTGATGTCTGTTGTGTCTGTGTTGTGCAGGTTTCACTTGGCTGGAGACCACGGAGCTCTCACCTGTTCCCACCTGCAGAGCTACGACCCCGACCGAGCGCTCACTGACTACATCTCCAGACTGGAGGCGCTGCAGAGGAGGCTGGGGAGTGTGACATCAGGTAACACATACAGTACAGTACGCTGTGTCTGAACTACATACATATATATTATATACTAGCCTTTATAGGAGACTTTTTTGCAGTCAGTAAACAAGAAATCAGCATATGTAACTGTTTCATACTGACAGGAAATGATACAATACTTCCACATTAATCAAACTGACTTTAGGACTTACACCACTGCTAATTAAAATGAAAGAGAATTTAAAATATTGAATGTTTATTTTTTGTTTCATCCGTCATCTGCTTTAGCTGTGAGCAGCTAAAGCAGAAGAAAGTGTACACCCTAAACTATCAAGAGTTTTTTGTATGCGTACTGACTGTATATTGAGTATATGTAATTGGTTCAAGTCAGCAAAACTCACCAAGGACACAAAAAAACTAATTACGTAAGTGTTGACTGATATGGTATTTCAGTGCCGTATATAAATATATATATATATGAATACCAAAGCAAAGGCTCGCTCATATGGACCCCATCAACACGATAAACACAGCTGGCATTTTAAGGCACACTTTGACACACACTGTAAAAATATGTGTAGAATATCCCTAAATTACTGTGTGTGGTTTGCATAAAATTAAACTTTGATCAGGATGTGGTTTGCTTCATAGTCAGTATCCCAGTACTTCCAGTTGTTGTGTTTTTTAACCCTATAAAGTAGTTTTCAAAGTAACGTTTCTTTTCTCCGCAGGTGCTTCATCATATGCTCAATTGCACTTTGGCTTGAGAAGATAGATGCCGTCAAGTTACTTTGGCTTGAAGAAACTCAGTTGCCTTTTTCTTGTGCTGAGCGCTCTGCTGTTTTCTATCAGTCTGGTGTGGACTGTATCTTTCCATGTGGACCAAAACACATTTTTTTATTAGTGTACGACATGTTGTATTCAGGCTTTTTGTCGCCAGCACTTGAAAAACAGCTATGTTTGTAATTGAATCTGCCTCTTTGTTGTGGATGAACTACAATCATGTATATTTGTCTAATGCTAATTTAAGACCTTGTGATTAATTTATATGTTCGTGTTGTATGGGTGGAGCGTTATGTAGAGAATGTTTGGGTTTATTGTTAAGGAGGCTGCTACTGGATATTCTACACTACACTGTGTTTTGTTTAGGCCAGACAGAAGACAGAGGACATTTGTAGAGAACGTATTTTTGTAAAGTGTAGGAGCTTTGAATTTTCTGGGTATTTTGTCAAAAACTGAAATAAAGAGGACTACATTATTTGAAAGAGTCGTGTGTTTTTTATTTCTTGTTTAACCACTGACTAGAAGATAAAAAAATCTCTTCTTTTCTACAAAGAAACATAAAAACTTTGAGTTTAAGAGAAGTGATCTTTAAACTGTTTACCGGCAGGTGTGCAAAGACGTTGAATATGAAGGTTGCTGTACTGAAACGTAGTTCTTCAATAAATTTAATGACATAAGTGTCGACAGTGAGTGGGATATTTAAAAGTTTCTTTATTGAAAGAAGGAATTATGCATGGAAATGTTTAACATGATCAACAGCTTTTTTTAAAGGACAAAATAAACCAAAATATGCAGCGATGAGCACAATATTTTCTGTCATGAGAAGACATTTCTACGTTTGATTCAAGTCCTGTGAACGCAGCTTGTGCGGTGACAGTGGTAACTTGCTGTTCACACAAAAGATCAGTCGGTGCTCGTTAACTCAACGAGGTCCAGGTGGAAACTTCTTACAGGTCGACTTTACAAGCACCTTTATTCAAAGTTTATTTCTCTATTTATCTCCTCAAATGTGGGATGATCTGGATTGCAGCATTTGCAGCCATGACCCTCTTATTTAGTGTTTTTTAAAGATGATTTTTTTTGGCATCCCATCTGATTCTGTGTGAATGGGATGATCATCCCCTGTGACAGTGTGGCAATTCATTAACTCTCTGTGCACCAGGGGCTTACAGCTATTTACATTTCTTCAATGCGTTTGATACAAAAAAGGTTGCAATTTCACTTCGAATTTAGCAGTTAGCAAGTCCTGTCTCGTGAAGCAGGAATATAATGACGTTCACTGGATAACTGCTGAGAAAACCCTAAACCCCCCCTCCCAAAGACCCTCAGCTTGGTTTCTCACTGAATAAGACTTGCTACAGCCACAAGACTTCATTCGCTCAGATGTTTCTCACCATCAAGGCACTGTATTATTAACCATTTCTATCTTGAAGAATTCACATTGTGAATATTAGCATCTGTGTTCAAGTCAGAGTCATAAAGTCAGTGTGATTATCTCTGGAAACACAAGTTTTCAAAAAAAAATCATGTATTAATGTTGACATTCAGGAAAAAAACAGGCTGGAAGAAGCATTGGACATTTAGGCGGAGCAAAGTGCATTAATCTAAAGTTTCCTAAATTCAAGTCCCAGGAAGTTCGAGCTTCCAACACTTCGGATGTTTGACTGTTTCCTCGTGTCTTTGCCTTCAGTCTCTCACTGTTTCCTCCTCTTGTATCTGATGACGGGGTTGTGCGGCGTGTGGATCATTGTGGTGTAGTTGATTGTGGGGAAGTATCCGTCCACCAGGTCGAATTCGTACATGCGCAGTAAAGTGGACCAGATGGTTTTGATCTGGACGTAGGCGAAGTTCTCCCCGATGCAGCGATGGCGGCCTGAAGAGCAGACAACAAAGGTTTGATTGGTTTATTTAAATGTGAGTAAAAAGCATTTTTTTGTAGATAATTTAATTTCTAGTGTGTTTGGTTTTAAAGCTATAGCTAATATCTCAAAGATTCTGCAAACTGAAATACAAGTTGTGAAAACATTAATTCTACCAGATTTTTTGTTGATTTAGATACAAAACTGACCACATTTATTATGTTAATTATTAACAAATTGAATTATTGAAGGGTGAAATACTTCAGAGAGACTGCTGTATTTTTAACAATGAACAAAAATTCAACTTTGCGTAAGAAAAAGCAAGACTTTGTTTACAACTCTTTGTTTTTCTTGGCTTCTTTCATACAAAATGACAGATTTTTCTTACCGGCTCCGAACGGCACATAGGCAAACTTCTCCCCTGCAGCGGGGTTGTCGTTGAGGTAGCGGTCGGGGCTGAACTCCATCCTCTCCGCCCAGGTGTCGTGCAGACGGTGGTTGACGGTCGGGGAGACGCAGACCTGGTGGCCCACAGGGATGGTGTATCCCGCTGCAGTCTGAGAGAATAAGGGATTCAAATTAAAAAGGGGGAACATTTTTGCTGATGTCAAATACTAAAAAGGACTAGACAGGAGCGACTTGTAGATGATGACAGGACTCAAATGTAGTTGAGCAGCCAGGTGTTCTTACCTGAGGAGAGCGAGCCATCCTCATCATGGTCATGATTGGCGGACGGAGACGCAGAGTCTCCTTCAAACAGCGCTCCAACAGGCTGAGATCTTTCAGCTGAGGACAAAACAAGGACAATGTTAAGACTAACAAATTAGTTTTCTATCATCAAAACATCCCAGAGGAACCATTACCTTTAACAACAGAGGAAAATAACTGGTGCATATCTGTAATCCATAGTTTATATATGATTGATATATTTTCTTATATATTATTCTATATTTATTACTTATTATATATTATATTATATTTGATATTTTGTGTTATATTGCTGTACTATACTATATATTATGTTATACTATATTACTACATTTCACCTTATACTATATCTTATATACCATACTATATTACTCTATATTATGTTAATATGTTATACTGTTTTATTACATTATAAACTATATTACATTTCTATATTAATACAGACACTAAGTATCATTACTTAATATGTATTATTATGGTGTACACTGTTTACATTCATTAGACTTGCTGACTTTGCTGTTATTAATCACACCATTATGTCACTTTTGCTTTGTAATTTTGTCTTTAATTGCTCTTGTACAGTTTCTATTTTTATTTCCATTTTTATTTTAGTTTTCTGTACCTCTAATTATTTCTTTTCTACTGCCTCTATTTATCTGTATTTTTTTCCATCCTTGTGCTGCTCCAACAACTTGAATTTGACACATTTAAACATTATCACTGTACATTTCTACAACCAGGAAGGGGAGCACCCCATAGTGTTTTGTCTGTCAGTCAACACGATCATGTAGGAAAACAGAGGTGGAGGCAGCAAACTGCGACGTCTGATGGCTTATTTCATTATTTCATTGTAAATGACATGATACCAGTTTGTGCTGTGGAGTCATACAGTTTAATTACTGCATTGTTTTGTTGAAATAGGCAGTTTTGTCATGTTTTAAATAAGGTTGTAAAGTTAAGTTGTTATTGGAAAGGTTTAAGTTACTGTAATCCAAGCCACTATAATCAGACTGTCCAGCTTTACCTGATCAAAGTCGAGTGGCGGCAGGTCGTCCCCACACACGGCCTTCTGCTCGGCGCAGCACCGGTCCTGCAGAGCTTTGTCTCTGGCCAGAAAGAAACCCATCCAGGCGCTGGTGGTGGAGGACGTGTGCTGACCCGCCAGGAGGAGGCCAATCAGCATCCCCGCGATCTCGTTATCATTCAGGGGTCGTCCATCTCTGAAGGGGAAACAAAGTCATTGTTAGAACTGATCAGGCCCGTAATCATATTTTAAATGTTTTAGCACTTGTTCAGACTTTTCGGTGATTTTCTCTGATGGTTATTTTAGTAAACTGGGGCTGCGACAGACAGTAAACACTGGGAAACAGTTCTGATAATATCTTTACACGTCTAATTACATGGTCACTATGTGATTAACCAGGGAGGAGCCAAGTCAGAAAATATGATGCAGTGGTCCTCAGCTCAGTTCCCCCTTGCTTATAGATTTAAATAAAGTATAAAATTCAGTACAATTTGCTCTCATGATGTGATGTGATGAGGTTTATTGACTTTTACAGTTTTCTAATGAGAACCGCATGATTTTAGAGGAGTTTCAGTTCATTTAAGGATCACAAGCTCCTCTAGAGTTTGAGAAAATTCTCCCATCCTGCATCTTACAAAACACTTTGAAGCCTTTGGAGATGCACGAGGAGATGTCCGGATGAATCTAACGATCCATTTCAATCTGAAAAGGCAAAACTGCAATCCAGCAGCATGAGCTTAGAATTGAAACCATGCTGCCGTTTCCTGGATAATGTTCTTGGCACATTAAAGCTGTCTTACTTGTATGTGGCATCGATGAGGGTCTGCAGGATGTCGTCCACTTTCTCTCCAGATTGCCGGCGCTTCTGAATCACCTTGAAGAAGATGTTCTTGATCTCTGTGTGAGCTCTGTCCCTTTTCCTAACAAAAAAAGTCATAATCGTCGTATTAGTCATATTATAATACTACTGCACAGTCCGATAAGGTGGGATTGAAGAATGTTCTGTGCATCTGAAAAATTTCTTTAAATAACTGTTCCAGTATTTTTGGACTTCCTCTCTAGTCAAATGAAATTCAGCCTCAGCTTCACCCTGGGGCAGATGTGGTGTCGACTGTCAACAGATGTGTGTGTCCTACCTGAAGCTGGGCAGCGGCAGCCAGCCGGGCAGGAGCCAGGCAGCGTGACTGAATCCTCCGTCCAGGTCGGCGTAGAGCTGGGCCACTCGCTCATTCAGCATGCTGCGGATCTCCTTCCCATGAAGGCAGCTGCTGGCCGTCAGGATGATGAGCTCGGACAGAGCCTCGAACAGGTCTGACACAGGCAAAACGTTCATTCAGTGAGAACCAGGAACAGCAACAATCCAGAGCAGAAAGACATCCTCATATACCTGACATCTTTTGTAAATAGTTTTATTTGTTTAGTTGTAAATTAATACATGACATGAACTGAGTTTACAGATATTTTGAAACAAGAAATTAGTGATTTCTTATCATTACTCAAAGCTGTTTAATGCATAATAAGAAACTTTACATACTCCATAAAACTTTGGGTGAAAGTGACTAAAACAAACCAGAAGAAGTCTGATTAAAAGTGAATAATTGTTCATTTTCTAATATTCATGTTTTAATCAAGTGGTGTGTGAAGGATCTTACTTCTCGCCCCGCTGTCTCCCCATCTCTGGAAATACTCTATGGTCTCCGCCTCGATGATTTTCACGTGTTCCTTAAAGCGAGCGATGTTCAGTCCGGTCTTCAACATCTTCTTTTGTTCCAGAAAGATCTGCAACATAAAAAAAGCGAGTATTATAGCTGGTTTGATACAACTGCGATATACAGTGATTCATTTTCTAGCAATCATTAACTTGGTAGGATCCTATCACTTTCACTGATTGTACACTCTCCTTCTATGTGGATTTGTTAATAAAAGTGAGGTGGACTCACAGGGTTCGGGACATCATAGGCGACTCCTTTGCCAAACACCGGAGTGGTCAGTCTGGAGTAAACGTCTTCTGCATTCAGGTCCTCATTCTTGCTGTTGAACATCAGCGTGGCTGCTTCGCTGCCCAGCAGGTAGGTGAACGTACTCCCCACCATGGTGAAACTGAACACAGGGCCGTACTGTGGGCGGGCAGCAGAGATTCATGGGTTAAAACAGTCCAAGGGGGTCAGGACAAGATAAATCAGAGGGGTTGCAAGACAATTAATCTAATTCCTGTCGTATTTTTGCTTTTTTTTCTTGTGAATTACAGGATAATTTCAGCTTTTCAGGCCTCTGAGACTTCATATCAAAAAAGTTTGGAACCACTAGTTAAAAAAATCCTGAACATGGTGGAAAGGTCAAGTCAAGTGTGTACGTGTGTACGTGTGTAGGGCTGCACCTAACGATTATTTTTGTTATCGATTAATCGATTCATCGTTTGGTCTATAAAAAGCAACCCAAAGCCAAATCCCCAAAATATTCAATTTATTATCATGCACAACCAAGAAAAATGGCAAATTTTCACATTTGAGGACCTCGAACAATCAAATTTTTGGAATTTTTGCTGGAAAAATAACTTTTTAGTCGACTATCAAAATAGTTGCCGATTAGTTTTCTGACGATCGACTAATCGGTGCAGCTCTGTACGTGTGTGATACACAGTGTGTGAGAGGTAAAATAACAGAGACAAGATTTTCACTTTCAGAAATTCATCAAGTGATCTGAGTCTTTGCATGAGTGCAAATTCCAACATACAACTAACAATTATTTTCATCACCAGTGACCATTTGACTTATTTTAATTGCTTGTTTAGTCTGACCAGCAGTCCCAAACCTAAATATATTTCGTTTAATATCATAGAAGAGTTAGAAAAACAGCCAATATTGACATTTTTTGGATAAAAGATTACTTAAACAATTGATTTATTATCAAAGCAGTTGCAGATTAATCGACTAATTGTTTCATACTTACTTTTTCATAAGCATTTTCAAGAAATTCAATGGGACTTTTCCCAAATGCAATGGCATGACCCAGGAAGGGGATGCTGGAGGGGATGTAAGGTGGATATTTCTGCAAAAAGAAACACGAAAACAGTGAACGATGAAGGCAAACTCACAATTTCAACAACCATTTTTGTCCATTTCTTAGCTGACTCACCAGATCACCGTCAGAGGTCTGTTTGAGCAGCACCTTGGACATATATCCCAGAGTGAGAGTGATCACAGAGGCTGCCAGCACCACGGAGGTCAGGTTGTCGTTCACTGTCCCCACAGTGTCCCCGAGCAGTTTACTGCTCATTTCATACAGATGCATCGACATGTTTGAACTCCCTCCGCCGGATCTGTCCTCTCTAAACAAACGTCTCACAGATCCACTAAAGCCTGGAACAAATCCGCTTTATGTTGTTAAAGTAAACGTTCACACAGTTTCCGCTGCCGCCGGTCATCTGATGCTCGAGTTAGAGGACCGTTGGTGATATCTCCCCAACATCTCTACCTGTCAACACTGATCCTGCCCCCGCCTGACCAACCGACGCTTTCTATTGGCTGTTGGCCGCGTGTCCGTCAAGCAGCCGCCGCTCTGATTGGCTGCCGGTACCTGAACCGATGTCTTGCTATATGATGTCACTCCAGCAGGACGAGCTCTGTCTGCGCCATCGATTGTGAGAGTTTTTGATTGACATTTCTTATCAATATCGTTTTATTTGGCTTCAAACGTGTAAGTTTCCCTTAAAACACGTAACCGTGTGCGGTTAAAATGTTCCTCTTATTTTCAGTGTCCCAGAGAGGTGCGGAAATACACCCGAGCACAAAGACATTGATCATTTATTGGAGAAAACTAGCTAGCAGTTTGTCGTCAGTGTATTAGAGGCTAATCAATAAGTCTGTAACTGCTTTTAAGTCCCAAGATATTAACAATTTGCAAAGTGGCAAATTGCATTAGCAAAACTGAGATTTTTATCTCAACAAAAGCTCAAGTTAAGTTTAGAATTTAAATATTTTGAGCCTAAAAGATAATATTGCCAATAAAATATATATATATATATATGTATGTATATATATGTATGTGTGTATGCATGTATGTGTGTATATATATATATATATATATATATATATATATATATATATATATGTATATATAAAATAATGCTAAGGACCCTGAAAAAGCTGTTATATGGTCTGAGTGAACTTTGTCAATAAAGTAGGCTACATAACTTTTATTTCAGGAGCTAGGCAATTAACTTCACTTAGATATTAGGTTTTTAATTACGTATATTTCTTAAATTGCCTTATGAGCCACACAACATAAGCATTGTTCTATATTATATACCATATATAAAATATATGCACAATATTGTTTTTTATGTCATTGCTACAAGGTCATTAATGTAGTATTTTTATAGTATCCTGTTTAGTGCTCAAAATATTAGCTACTTTTAATACCATTAAAAGACAAAGTACTAAGTAGTTTCTTACATGGCTGTGTCCTCTATATCAACTAAAAATGTTTTTCTACTATCCTGTAGTGTTTCAGAGTCTAAACTTACTTAAACTTAAATCTAATCTGTCATCTGCATAATCTGCATGGGCTTCGTAGAGCTTTATATATTTTATTATTTCACTTCCCTCAGTTTAAAGCTATTTTCCTCAACAGGTCATGTTATGTTTTCCATCAGGCTAATATTCCATAAGATGAATCACTCTAAAATGAAAAAAAATTAATTAATTTTGTTAATAAACACAAACTCCCAATACACCCCCATTCATACATCAATCAGTTTATTAAAACAAAACATTAAATAAACATATTTACATGCAATCAAAATATATGACTCGTCAAAATACACAATGTGAAGTCGTGAAAGGTATCGGTAAGCCTAATATACAAAATGAGGCGTTTGTGGAGTGGCCGACTTTGCTCTTCATCCAGAGTTATTGCAGTCAAATGAGAGTCAGTAAGAAGAACCTACACTGGGATCTTTGGCAGCTGTGGTTTCTGCAACCGGTTTTCAGCCGTAGGCATATTTGTCTGTTATGCCTTTATCATTGGGAGTCATCTGTCCACTCAGCTTCATCAAAAGCTTCACAATAAGGCCAGCCTGTAAGGATATAAGGAACATAAGAGTTTTCATATTTTAACTTGACAATACCCATTTCAAGCTGTCATCCTTAAGAGATTGTTGTTAAAATATTCAGCTTTATAAATGGACTCTGGGCTGGTTACTTGCATTATTTGGGATTGGGTTTTATAAATTATACTTTTAAACATAATTCCCAAAAATAAATTATTTTAAAAACAACGTTGAACTACTTGAATAGTTTTGGAAACGTCCTGGAGCAGTTACCTGTTTTGTGTGCACAATGAAGTTCATTTTATTGTCACCACTGTGTATCTGGAAGTACTGGTCAGCGTGTCCCAGCTGCCACATGAATGTGCCATACTCCAAACTGATGAGAAGCACCTGGGAGTGCAGAGATCAAACAAATGATCATACTGAGACATCACACCAAATGTTCGATTAAAAACCACAAAACAAACAAAGAAGAAAAACTCATATACATTATTATTAAAAATAGAAAAGCCAAGTTCTGGGGTTTAAATTGTTCAAAATGTGGACCAAAATCAATAACAGAGATATTCCACCCCAAACTACGCTTAAAGGAACAGTTCACCCCAAAATTAAATTTCAGTTATCACTCACTCACCACAATGTAAGTTAACACTCCACATACGTTTGTACAAAATCCAAACAGCTAGCCTCTCCCTTGTGGCTTCACCTCAGCTTTCTTACAGACTATTAAATGTCTTTTAACTCCAGTTTTCCCATGACGAAGCTTTAAGGTTGGAAAACTCATCTTATTCAACACAGTATCATATATATTCCGTATCAGCTTATTTCACCTCTTCATGGAAGCTATATGAGGTTTAACAAAAGGTGAAAATTAAATAATAATAATAATAATGTTTATATAAATATTAAAAATAAGACGTTTTATGGCAGCACTATTACATCAAATGGAAATATTCTAGATGTTTTGTGCATCATTCTCTACATATTTCCCCAAAATTCAGCCTGGAATATCTGGTACTTTGGAAACTTTGGGATCTTCACTAGAATTTAAAATAAAGTTCTGTGGGTTTGAAAAAATTTTTGCCACCCACCACAAGTTTTTACTGACTGGCCCGTCAGCGTGTCTGAGGATTAAGTGTAGAACAGTATATCCTGTTTTCAGTTCCTTCAAAAGCACAGAACACCAATTATAACTGTCCAAGCAGCTTGTGCCGCGAAGTTGCAGCTTTTTAAGTCCAATAATTACTTCATGACCTTCTACAGTTTCCTACAACACTCTTATAACACTGTGTATGTACAAACTTCAATGAAGTTTGGATATATGAGGGCGAGCTGTGACTGAATTTTTCACTTGAGGGTAAATTATCCTTTCATTTATAGGAAAATGTACCCTTATTTGAGGTGCATACATGTTAAAACTCAACTCACAAAGGTTTACATTTGTAGAGCACATGTATAACAGAAGTTTAAAACCGATACCGATACCTTAGTCTCCATATTCATGAGGTGCAGCCCCTTTGTGTTGACCCCGACGTAGACGCGGATGACTTTGTGGTTGCTGGCGCTGGCCTTGGTGTAGACCTGGCCCGTGAAGAAGGCCGCTCCGTAGGTGGGGATGTCCCAGCAGTTCTGCAGGAAGAGTCGCTGCAGGTGGTGCATCTCTTTACTCACCCCCTCGCTGGTGCTCAGGGCCTGTCAGAGAGGGAGAGAAAAAGCCTGTCAATCAAGCTAGCAGTGGGATTTCATTTAAAGACTGAGAGGAAGTTTTACAATGAAAGCTTTGAGCGTACTTTGTATTCATGCAGAATCCTGTTGGTCCAGTGGTACGCTTTGCTTTTCACCTTGGATATCGGCACAATTGATTTCAGGTTTTCCTCACTGTTGAAAATAAAACGCAGGGAAATGCAGCTTTTTACTTCTTACACCACCACAAAAACAGAGCTCTGAACAGAAATTAATGTTCATATGTTAATGCAAATATGATGTTTTACTTGAGGAACCCTTGCTTATGCTTCTTGCTCTCATAGTTGCCATAGATGATCTGCAGGAGGAGGCTGGCCAGTGTGATCAGCTTGCTGTCTGGAGCAGGAAAGAAGCCTTTCAGGAGGCAGTGACGGGCCTCGTCGAACAGTATGAGGATGGCCAGAGGATCCTCCACCTGGAAAAAGCAGCAGAGTGAGGACTGACACCTGACATGTGTCGAGTAACCACATCAATCACCAGTCAAACTGTCTGTCTCTGACTTTTCTAACTAACATAGTGGCTATAAATAAGTAGTTTCTTGTATGATACAAAGTGAGCTACCTTTTTCTCAATTTCGAGAGGCAGGCGGACGTCCCTGCGGAGGAAGAGCTGAGGCGTTTCCCTTTGAGGATCCAGCACCGTCAGGTCCGTCACAATCTCCGTCCAGATCCGCAGGTGCTGCAGGGGTTTGTGGTACGGCTTCAGTTGCAGGTCTGACACACAAAATGCACACCAGCGTTATCTTTTTTTTTTTTTGGCAGTGATAACATACTAAAAAAAATTGCTGGGAAATTTGGTTGATAAAATCCCCTGAAGTTGACTGAGCAGGTTATGGTGTTTGGTTTTACAGCCACAGACACAGGATGTGTCGTATGAGTGAACTCACGGAGGTTCTCGGAGCAGATCCAGATGGTGAAGTACTGCTGGGTGTCCTGCGAGAGACGCATGCCTTCCATGATCTGCTGCACCGTCGTGTTGTTGCCGTGCTTCAGCTCCACAGAGCGATACGAGCCGTCCATGCGGTAGATACGCACCTTCTCATACTGTGGAACACACAAACATACCGTAAACAAAACAAAACAAAAGCGAAACAGCTCAGTCCTGAATAAAAATTAAATTAATTTTAAAAAATCTGCAGGACACCTCATATTATGCTTGGGGAGATAGCACCATATAGTGAACGCAGACTTAACTGCCATAGAAATGAAAGAAACTCACAATGCTTTACATGCTTTACATACCCCCTCCAGCACTGTGTCTAAATGAATAAATAAAAATGTCATGGACAAACCATGGCAAGCTTGTAAAAACATGAACACATATACGCAATGTCTCGGATTAAAAAAAAGAGATCAGCATGAATACTCTAGCTTGATAATGGCCTGTGACGGTAGACGCTGCTGTGAGATTGGTGTAATCTCTACTTCCAATAATTTCATAACAGTTTGGTGTCATGTTTGCAATACGAATACAGTCATAAGTTTAGTGTCTGATGTGAGACTCACAGGTTTGCTGCTGGTTTGCTGCAGAAGCTTCACCGTCTCCTCCCATTCGTTCTGTTTGTTCTCCTCACACACTTGCAGAGGGGATCTCTTCTGCTGGTCTTCTATGTGCTGTTGGTGTGAAAGTCAATATTAATATTTACTGGCTATTGTCTACCACTATAATTGTATTATGAGATGTGATATAGTACATCATAATACAGTCCGAGTCCATGTGTAATGAACATCAGATATTCAATTTGTCACGCTGAAAACACGGCATTGATGTACACTGTATCAATATTGGCAGAAGGCCTCCTGTTTATCATGATATTTATGTTTTTTGCATTTGCTTTACAGAAAAAAGGACACATTTAGATTCAATTTAAGCAAATCAAATGATAAAATAGTTGTGGAAAACAGTCACAATGTTTTCCTTTAACTTTTTCTCACTCTACAAAACATATAATTGTTTGTTAACTTTTTTTGATGCTTTACTGATATTACAAATCAAAAAGTGTATACATCGGTTCTAGAAGTAGTGCAAGTAGCTGCAGTAGTGACACTGATATCATGTTAAAATTATAATGGCTGGTAGAAAATGGTCCATTGCAGCTTTGGGAAAGAACAAGAGGAAGAAAGTGTTAAGACAACACCAGCGTCCCGTTTCGTACCCGGTCGATCTCGGGGTGCAGCAGCAACAGCTGCACTATCTCTGCGTGGCCTCCTCTGGCTGCAAAGTGCAGAGGGGAGCTGAGCTGGCCGTTCAGCAAGTTTGGATTACAGTTTCCTTTCTCCAGTAACAGCTTGGTCGCCTCCACTTTACCGTGCCTGGATGAAACCAAACAACCTCCACTTATCATTAACAAGAAAAAATCCAAAGAAAATGAGAACCTTTGGATACTTGAGACTTTCTCTGGGTGTGAGATGAGCGTCAGACTCACCAGCAGGCGTAGTGAATGGGAGCCCAGTGGTCGCTGTCCAGCTGCTTGACTGAGAAACCGCTGTCCAGGAGCTTAGAGAGCAGCTCTGTGTCTCCTTCACAGGCACTGCGGTGGAGGGGGAAGTCGTCCACCCACTGGCGCTCCCTGCGGAGAATTTTGTTAATGTAGTTTCTCTTTTTAGACTGCGTGATGTAGGGTGGAAAGAAAAAGAAGTAAAGGAGAGGGGAGTCACAAAAATGTTGCAAAGGTCATGAGAAATGAGACACAAAGAGGAGCAGAAGTTGACAGAAGATGACAGTAATAACCCCTCACTTGTCTTCTGTCACACAGTTAGGACCGTGTTGCCACTTCTCCCTCTTGGGGATCTGGATTTTGGAGTAGTCGGGCGCTCCGAGCCCAAAGTACGGGTTGATGATAACTTTGTCCACCTGCAAACAAAAGGCCGGACGGGCAGGAATGACAAAGGGAGAGTTAGAAAAACAATCTCCCGTGGTAAATTACATCAATTACGTCCATTCACCCATCCAGTTTCTATGAAGCGTCTTCTGGTGCACAAAGAAGCGGATTCACCCGGTTGGTGTACTGCAGATCAGAGCCATAAAGCGGGTTGAGGATGCACATGTCTGCCTTCTCCAGGGACATCATCTTGCTCTTGATCTCCAGCGCGGTGTAGCCCATGTGCAGACCCTCGTCGCTCAGTTTGCCCTCGCTGCTGTAGGCCGGGTTGCTGACGTTGGTCTTCACCCGCTCCACAGGTGCTGGTCTGAACAGAGCAGGAATGGCGTGAGGCACGGTGTGCTGCTCTGCTAACCATCTGCAGAGGTCAAAGAGGCAAAGTTAAAGCTCCGTTCCCATTCCCCCACCCCCCCAAAAAAAAAAAGCTTCATCCGAGAAGACCATGTTTTCAAATATATCCTCACTTGTCTAAGGCCAGGAGCATCTTGGAGGTGATGGAGCAGAAGTGAGTGCTGGTCTCACTGCACACCCGCATGATGTCCTGGAAGCAGTAGAAGCTCGGGCTCCCGGCGCTGTAGACAGGCTTGCTGTTGTCTGTTCAGAGAGATTTATCAATATACAGTATGCACAGCTTAAACTGCTTTTTACAATACCTGAGGCATCAGTTTAGTAAGACAGACTCTTTGTTTTTTGTTCACCTTTAACACTGACTGGCACGACAAAAAGCGAGGCCTCTTTCCCTTCATTGTCTCCATCAAGGGGGAATTTCTTCATATGCACCACACGCTTTCCTGAAACGCAAAATTTTGTTTAGATCAGTTGTTCCCGGTCTCAGAGGACAGGAACAGCTCAGGTTGCAAGATAAATCTGACAGGAAAACAAAGAAGAACATTTCTTCTATGAAAGCATCTTTGGCTGCTAGCTACGCAAAGACAGGTGCAGCCTGTGACAAGAAGTCAAGAGTTGACTATTCCTTCACTTTAAAGAGCCACTGGTTTAAGTGACAGTCAGTGGTGGTGATACTGCACGCATGTATTGAGCTCATTCATTCATAAGATTAGAAATATTCACAAATGTCCCACACTCACCTATGAAGCTTTGGTTATTGGATATGGGTCTGATTGTTTCGTCAACATAATCCAATATGGATTTGGATTTGTCTCCTCCTGCTTGGATCTTCGTCGCCAGGAGGACTTTCTTTCTTTTCTTCTCCTTCCCCTCCAAAGGCACTTCAATCAGGAGGATCTTTACAGGAACCAGAGGAAACATGGAAACGGCATTAAAAATACTGGAACTGTAAACTGTCTGTTTAGACGTCTGTTGTTAAGGCCAGCAGGCGATGTGTTGACAGACTCGTTTACCTCATAGGCTTTGGCTCTGTACTCCTTTGAGCTCAGGCTGACTTGACTCTTTGGGCGAACGACAGCGACAAACACATCCTCCAGGCTGTCCTCGTTGCCCATACTGCTGACTTTTTCTCAGTCCCGACAAAACATGCTACACAAGGGCCAAATGCTGTGGAGAGGCATCCCTGAAACAGAAGATCACACGGGGAGAAAATGATGACGACATCCAGCTTGTTTACATCAAGGTTAGAGCTCAAAATCACAATAGATTTACTCAATAACAAATCACCAGTAATGTCTTTTGATGCTTTATACAATATTTGATCTAAAGTTAACTGAACCATTAAATTAATCGAATCGTTTTTATACATAAAATTTATCTGCATCTATTTTGATAATCAATTTATCAATTGAGTCATATTTCAAGCAAAAATGCCAAACATTCTCTAGTTTCAACTTCTTGAATGAGAGGATTTGCTGCTTTTGTCATAATAAGCTGAATAATTTTGGACTGTTGGTCAGACAAATCAAGTGATTTCAAGACGTCTCCTTGGTTTTTAGAAAATTGTGATGAGCTTTTTTTATTTTCTGACATTTTATAGACCGAAAAATGTGTCAGTTAATTGAGAAAATAGTTGTCAGATTAATCAATAATGAAAATAATTGTTGTTAGAGTTCTGGCCAAATAGATCATTTCTCACTTCCCTTAGAAGGGTCAATTAACTTATTATTACTTTTAAGAACCAGACCAGACAACGTTTGAGGTACATATGGTTATAATACATTACAAATGTAATACATTATAATTATAGCTTTTCATGCAAAGTACAACCAACTGTGATACTTGATATTGTCAAGTGTTTTGATCACACCTGTGATTCCTTATGGCTGTGTTTATAATACATAATATTACAGCAGCTTTATGCCTTATAAAGGTATTATAATAATGCATTTCGCAGGTGTCTGCAGTTAAATACAGGCTTCAGGTTTTATCCACTCTTCAAACACATAAGTTGACTGCAAGTTTTGTACAGAAATTAAACAAAATGGAGTCGAAATAACATCCCTCTGGAGTCTGTGTCAAATATGAATAACCCTCAGCTCAGAAATCAACTTGTTGAATTCAGAGGGGGGTCCCGCCCCGGAAACCAAACTCTCTGTTGTCTTTAAGCAGTTATTACACAAACTATATAATATACTATATTTTAGACTACACCCCGTGCTGCTGGAGCCAACCACTGTTGATATATATCTTCTCGTCCATAACAAATATCAGTTTATGAAGTGAATCAGCAGCTGTAGCCGGGATGCTACACCCATCATCACCGCTTTTCCGCTCGTTGAGCAGAGGAAACTTACCGAAAGTGACGCGACTTCTCCTCAAACAGACTTAACACGGCTTTTCTCAGCTCTCAGGGGGGTTCGCTATGTTAAATAAAACAGTCCGCGGCCGGCAGACCGCTCCAGGTGAACTTCCAGGGCAGATATTTGGGTTGAAGTAGCAGCAGGCCTGTAACTTGGGGCAGGTCTGCAGACAAACAGAGGAATCGCGTTACGTTTCATGACAGCAGCTGCGGTCGGACAACAGAGGACTCTGGCGGTGAGGGGGACTCAGTGCGGCAGCACAAGACTGTCATAGTGTTTCTAGACTGGATCTACTTGCTAAAATCCCTTAAAATAAAAGCTGTTGTGTAAAATTAATTTTGTAAAGCCATAGTATATATTTACAGGGACATTACGGGGATATTTTAGTTTACTTTTTCCTCTTAAATGATACCACTCTTGTCTGTTTAATATGAAGCTACAGCTAGCAGCCAGCTAGCTTAGCTTAGCACAAAGACTGAAAAAAAGGGGGAAACATGCTAGCTCGGGTCGGTCCACTGGTTACGATATCCGCTGATCAGCACCTTTCAAGTTCACTAATTAACACATTAATATCTCATTTTTTATGTTACAATAACTTCAGTGTAAAAACGCCAATTTGCTGTTTTAAGAGGAGTTATATGCTGGACTGTTTGTTGGTTCTGAGCAGTTGCCGGGCAACCAGCAGAGACTCCAAGAAGTTACTGTTTCCAACCAAGGAATAGTCCAAAACATAACCCTCTCATTAAATTAAAATAGCAATTTTTACATTTTTTTGTACAGATATAACAAACAAGAAGTAAGATTTTAATTAGTGAGATTTAGCGGTGTTCCTAGGCAGATTTGGTTACAGTTAGATAGAGCCAAGCTAGCTGTTTCCCCCTGTTTGCAGTCTTTATGCTAAGCTAAGCTAATCGCCTGCTGGCTGTATTTATCTGACAGACGTGAGAGTTGCATCGATCTTCTACTATCGCAAGAAAGTGAATTTTTCAAAATGTCGAACTTTTCCATTACACTCCACACTGATATTATGTATCGGTTTTAGCAACTACAGATTAATCTGCTGATTTCTTGACTAATTGATTAATTGTTTAGTTTTTAAAATATTGTGAAAGATAGTGGAAAATGTCCATTGCAATTTCTCATAGTGCCAGATCATGTCTTTTATCCAAAATTCAATTAAATTTACAATGATAAACAACCAGCAAATCTGGAACCAGAGAATATTCCTGATTTTTGCTTGAAAAGTTACTTGAAAGATGAATCAACTTCTACAAAATGTTGCAATTATTTTTTGTTGATCGACTAATTGATTAATAGAGTAATGATTTTGTTAGGGTCTAAACCTAATGGCTTGTGTGTAGGCTGTGTTTGAGAGACCCATAGACGAGGCAGGAGTCCAAGTTCAAAACGCAGACCAGTTTTATTTTATTTTCATTTATTTGTAGATCTGTCTGTGTGTGGTTTCAGCTAGAATGCACAAAACATGACTGAGGTAAAAAAAGAACAAAGGGAGGAAGACAGCATATACAGTATAACCCTCTTGTTAAGGTGAAGTGATTGCACTTGAAGGGGGGCATTTCCTTTCCAGACAGGAGTGCTTGTGTTGTTCTCCCTGCCTGAGGTGTGATCATGTGACCTCTTGATGGGGACGTCTGACAGATTTCACCACTTATCAGCTTGTTTCAACCTGTCATTGATGCTATATGTTATGTGGGTTTGGGTAGGTGTTCACAGCGTTCTTTTGTTTGGAAATAAGAGAGATTGGTTTGCCGAATCTTTCTCTTTTGGCATTTACCCCTGGTTATATCCTTCCAAGATGTAGCGAATGATTTGACAAAATCATTTGAATTTCTCTACATATTGTTAGACACCGTAACGACAGGCATCTGTCTACCTGGTGTGTATTGTACTGTATTATAAGAATGGAATCAAGTAGTACAATGTCAGGTTTTATGAGTTCAAGTTTATTGGTCTTATGAAAGCAGTTTGTTTCATTTAGGGTTCGGTATGCTCAACAGAAGTTTTAAGTGCTGTATGTGTGTGTTCATACATGTTTGTGTGTGTTGTATGGATACAAAGTGTTAATCCATTTTGAATTCAGAGCTACACCCCTAAAGATGGCCTTATTGCAAATTTTACCAACGAGTCCAACATGGCTTTTATATGTATAAATGACTGGTTTTAGTGTAGATGAAATTGATTTCACAAATATACAACTTTATCAACTAATAATTTGTACATTTTAATTGAAGAGATTGTATAAAACTTCAGCATTTACACGTGACACAAAGCAGCTGGAACATATAGTGGTCTCTTTAAAACAAAAAATAACATACAATGTCGATACTGTAACTAAAATGCTGCAATAAGAATATCAGGTGCAGCTCAAGTGCACAAAACATGGCTTTGGTTTTATTGATAGATAGATAGATAGATAGATAGATAGATATATAATATAGCATGATTTGTCTTTTCTCATTGGTCCACAGCTGAGAGTACACTTTGTTCCCAGTGTTGTTGCCACCAAACCCAGACGACGTCCTCTCTCTGCTGGTCCACGTTCAGGACAAGTTGTCTTTGCACTGACTGAGCACCTCCTGCATCTTCTTCTGGATGTCCTCCACCCTCTTGGCCCACTTCTCCCGCACCTCGTCTTCGTCGTCCTCCGTAACAGCTGTGTAGGCCATGAGGGCGATGAGGCCCATGTGGAACAGGTGGGCGATGTGTGAACAGCGGTGCTCCATGATCACACGGTCGCCGTCGCAGTTGTCCAGGTACACCTTCAGCAGGGGTCTTCCAAACAGCGCGTTGGTACCCATCACACCACGGTAGTACACATCCAGGCTCATGTCACTCTTGTCTCTCTCATAAACGTTCTCAAAGTGCTCCATGTGGCGCTGGGCGTTGTCTGGATCTTTCTTCACCTTCGCCACCATGGTGTTGAAGGCTGCGTACTGGTGCTTAATGTACTCCTCGTACTTGCCGAAGGTTTCGTTCACCTCGTCGATGCGGATCTTCCTTAGGCATTGTTGGTTCTTTTCTGAGATGCTCTCCAGTTTGGTGTTGATCGCCTGGAAGTCCTTGTCTAGAGCGTGGCCCTCCTCATCCACCAGGCCCTTGCGAGCCACCCCAACCAGGGAGGAGACTATGCCAAAGATGGGGTCGATGGAGGAGGCGAAGGAGGACACCTTCTCCACGCAGCACAGCACCTTGGCTGCAGTTTTCTTGATCTGTCCTGCGTCCGCCATCAATGCTGCTTTTCTTCTGCCACGTTAAGGTTCACACAAAGTGAGTCTGTAGACTAGAGAGATAAAAAGAACACCATATTTTCTTTAAAACTGTATTTGTACTCTGCATGATAGTTTCAGCTTCAGACCACAATCTAACAGCTTTAAAGGATTGGTCACAGAGGGTCTCAAGTGTTGCCTCCTCTTGCATTACCCTAAATATTAAGCTCATGGCTAACTCTCAGTTTGCTGGTACTACAGCCCACATGTGACCAGCTGCTCCACATACGCCATATTGTAGAGGGTGTCATCTTACGCTCTAGTATTACTAGCAACAGGTTGCAATGAGGGCTTCTGCTGTCACACAGAGCTTCAACACGTGAGCAGAGGAGGAAACTGGGGCTGAAAGAAATCAATATTTTCATGATTGATTCATCTTACCATTGTTTTCTCAATCAAGCAATGCCTATTACAACTTCCCAAAGCCTAAGTTCACGTTTTAAAATTGCGTATTTTGTCTGACCAACAGTCTGAAACCCAAAGATATTTAGTTTAATATCATTAAAGACTAAGAGGACTGGCAAATATTCACACCTGAGACTCTGGAAACAGTCAATTTTTTGGCATTTTAGCTTAAAAAAATGATTTAAATGATTAATGAATCATCAAAATAGTTGCCTATTCATTCTTTCTCAATCAATTAATCAAGTAATTGTTGCAGCTAAAGAGGAAACTTGTTTTTGTTCTTCCATGATGTTCCACAGAATTAAGCATTCAGTTAAAAATGAAGCAAGTACTGTGTTCTATAACACATTGTTTATAATAAAACACATCAGCCCAGTATTACAGATGACACATCAGAAATCTACTTCTAGTTTCTGAGACCACTGACCAAATCCAACTATAATGCATTATTCTCATAGTTTTGACACTAATCATCCTTCTCAATGCTGCCCTGCTAGAAAAATAACTCAGGGACAACAGTGGGTGTGTCTTCGTAGTAACACAAGAAAGACTGTCAATAAACAAATGGTTACAGGTCTTGACCTTCGACGTATCATCTTTAGCAGTTGAAATAACCTCCAACAGCTATTTGGCACCTTTAACTTTAACTCAGGATGCGTTGCTTTGTTTGTTTTCAAGCCTGTTTCTCTTATTTCCTGATTCCCAACCACACACAGACACACACACACACACACAGATGAATCAACCATCTTTCACGTTCATTTCATCCGTCCTAGCTGACTCAGCTATCACACAGAGTTTAAACATCCTTCAGATCAAAGATTACGAAGCACTGAGATCACAGATGTTTACTCACCAGAGATAAAACTGTTGGTATCCCTCTGTCTACTGAAGCCGTCTGACTTTCCTTTCCACCATTTTCCTCCCTAGTCAAATAAGGACAGCCCCCTCCTGCCAAATAAGGAAGTAAACACGAGGAAGTGACTCATGCATGCCCTGCGCTGATTGGATGAGAGGAGTTCTTCCAGATGCACTGAGGCTGCAGTACAGGCAGTGAATGACAGGGTATCTTTTTCATTGTGTTGTTTTAATTGTAGGTCCACACACCTTCCAAACCAGTATGGGTGACCAGATACCACAGAGATTATCAGTAAACAGAAGTGAAAGACAATATCATACTTTATAACCAGGAAACAGAATGACTGAAATGTTTTATCACTGCAGTATCAGTGATACTGAAGACTTTAATTACGTTACATGTCAAACAGAATTTGTAAACACAGCAAAGTTGGCAATGTTTGATAATTTCGTGTCCAAACTAATACATTTGAACAAGTCTTTTATACTCACAGATCCCCAGGATGTAAAAAGTCATTTCACCCAAATTACAAAATATTTTCTCACTTATGTCAGCTGGTGTCAAGACACGCAGATAGATTTGGTTTTATTTGACAATGTTTTGAAATACAGTGGAGAAAAATAGAATCTTGTTTGTGGTGCTCACAGTATTAAAGCTTAAAAATGTATCAGCATTTGTTGGCATGTAACAGCCTAAACATATAAATCACATAAAAAGTAAATATATTGGAGTGAGCCCTTTACAATTTGCCTCTCGTTCACTGATTCACAGTATTTGAAACTAAAATATCAATATTTACAACGACAAAAATGATGCAATAAGGATATAAGGTGCAACTGAAGTGCACAAGCAAATGTAAACAGGACATGAAATATGCCAAACTAGAATTACCACCCGCGGTTGTTTGCCCCTGCCAACCAGTCAAGTTTACATCCATGTCTGTCCAGACTCATATAATATATGTAGTGAAGACTTTGAAGGGATTTAATAAAAGGTATTAAGTGCATTTTTTGGTGAAATGGAAGTTATCACTATACTGACATGTATGATTCCAGTGAATAATTTCTGCTGTCTTCACTGTCTTTTACAGAGGAGTACAGAGGACTGATAGAGAGCTTCATCACATGGTGTAACAACAATCACCTGAAGCTGAATATCAGCAAAACCAGTGAGCCTGTGGTGGACTACCAGTGGAACTGGAGGCCCCCTGTCCTGGTTGTCATCCAGGGAGAGGAAGTGAAGAGGATGGACTCATACAAGCACCTTGGGGTCCAAATCAATAAATAATGGCCAAAAAAGTATTTTTCCAGGACGATATGATGTCACAGTGAAGTTGCCCTTTGACCTTTTGGGTAAAAAATGTCATCACTTCATTATTTGATCCTATTAGACATTTGTGTGAAATTTTGTCATAATTAGCGTATGAATTCTTGAGTTATGGCCAAAAACGTGTTTTGTGAGGTCACAGTGACCTTTGACCTTTGACCACCAAATTCTAATTAGTTCATCCTTGAGTCCAAGCGGACATTTGTGCCAGATTTAATGAAATTTCTTCCAGATGTCGCGTTCATGAAAATGGGACAAATGGACAACCCGAAACTATCGCCGTCACGGAGGCATAAAAATGTATTTTAAAAATTTAACATGTGATGTCGCAGAAAATGCTGTTTTTATTGGCATTATTTCTGTGAAAGAAGAAACAGCTCAGAAGTAGGTCAAATAAAACCAAAGCTTTACAGCATGGCATATAACATCAGGCGTAAGAGAGGAAATACATGGCTGTTATTTATTTATTTAGTAATTGGAGTGAACTGACTCTTTAAACTGCCTGAAAGCTGGTGGTGATTTCAGACCTCCAGCAGTGATGTTCCAGGACACATAAAGTCTGCAAAAATCATGTAAGAAGACAGAATAAGTCCTCGACCACACGGTGTATAGATACATACATCATTCAGGTCCATAGCCAGGATTTCAGAAATCTTAAGGTCATGAGTTCAAATTCCCCCAGCACACAACCCCAAGAGAAATCTTCTCTGCAATGCCAGAATATAATTCTGGTGGAGAAATGTTAAATACTTTTATTCACTTTTTGTTCTTGTTTTTGGTATAGGTCATTGAAACCCACAAATTCTCAGAAACAATTCTGAAGACAAAACGTCAACACCAATACAATCCAACAGTTCAACATGCAAAAGGTTTGTGGATGCTGAGAGGGTTACAGTGAAATTCAACAGAAGTATGAGGAGCTGTTTTTTTAGAGGACGACATGTGGGTGTTGTGTGTGTGGGTGGGTGTGGGGGTGTGTGGGGGTGTGTGGGTGTGTGTGCTGTGTATATGTGTGTTCTATTGTTACAGAAACAAAACCCATTTTGAATTCAGATCTCTACCTTTATATAAGACGTTATTGAAGTTGATTCTTCTATAAATTAAACATGAATCTTTTTGTTTGATTCTGTATTTTTGTTATATATGATAATATATAACAAAAATGATAACTGATAACTTCATGTACACTAATTGGCATGTAACACAAACAAACTGAAATACACTAAATCATGTAGAAATATCAAAATGATGTTCATACAGTAGCCCAAATTAGACAGTAACGAAAGAGCACAAACAAGTGCAAGCGTGGCTTTTGTGACATATTGTCCCTATATGCTATGCTTTTCTGATTAATTGTTTTATTGGAGAACAGCTGACAATATCTATTTTATTTTCCACCAAACCTGCAGCAATTTCTTTCTCTGTCTACGGTCTCCTGCAAGTTCTTCTGGATGTCCTCCACCCTCTTGGTCCACTTCCTCCAAATTTCATCCTCAGGTATAAGCTCTGTAGGCCATGACTGTGGCAAGACAAGGTAAGCTAATTTATACAGTGCATTACATACACAAAGGCAATTGATGTGCTTTATCTAATGTTTAATGCCTTTTTTTTTACCTGTAAGAATACTAAAACTCAAAGCCAGGTTTTGAAAATGTATCACTTTGATACCATCTGGTGGTAGTTTAGAGAATTACATGGTGGCACACAACACTGCATGCTCCTGCACCGCTTCAGCTTCCTGCCTACCAAAGCCCTTCACGTTAAAATACCATATTATGTCGACTTCGTTAGAGGCTTTAAGAGTAAACAATAATCAAATTAAGTAATGTCACATTAATCAACAGTATTGCTGATACAGGTACTGACAATAGGATAGTAGATAATGTATCATTATTTTTAGGCGAATGTTTCCATAGTTTTACTGCATATTTTATAGAAATGTTGAATGTTTCCATTGTTCTGGTAAAAGTCACGGAAAGCGCTGTCAGTTCCCCGCATTCACCTGGACTCATCTGGCCTGATCATGTGATAAAACTGCAGGAATTTCTATTCCTTGCACTCTGGGCGTATAATCTGTATTAACAGCTAACCAAATATTATTCAGCGGGACAAGGACAAGTCTGTTATGTAATATTTGACTTCCCCCGTAGTGATATGAGACAAAACGGGAAAACATCTGCAGACTTTTCCATGTACTACACACACACACACACTTCCCTGATACACTCTCCCTGACCCCTCCGACCACACGCCCCTTCAGCCTGTGTCCTCTGACGGGCCGAGCTGTGCTGAGATGAATTATTTTGTGGGATGCTCGTCCAAAAATATTAATTTCAAGCATATTTGTCATAATGATGTCACTCTGAGATGTATTGCTCTTTTTCATTTTTTCAATCCAGTAGACGTTTGGCAGATAGTTGATCTGATCTGTGAGGGAGTTTCTGAACCTGGTCTAACAATAGTTTGAGACAATTTTAAATATGTATAGTTATTTTGTATAGTGTGACAGCTGCTGCATGCACCACCTGGTGAGGTAACTTTGTATTTGTCATCGATCAATCTGGTTATACAAAACTTATGATTCTACTGTTTTCATAACAGATCTGTGCATATTAGGTGATGCCAGGTTCCAGAAAATACAATAATGCAATACTTTTCTTTATAGTGCAACAAATGTTTGATACATCAAAATAATATGAATGCAGAAACCATTAAAAATCACAAACTAATGTCTTAAAACTTCATGATTTTTATGATGTATCAAGCATTTGCTGCTGTGAATTATTGTCACGGTGGTAACCCGTTAAGTTTTTCATTTCATAATGTAACATTTGATGAGGTTTGCCTACAGTAAGTTATTAGTTATTGGTACTTACTGGATTTAAACCAGAGAAAGAATAGAAACTGGAGCACTCTGATCAGCCTGCAGCGTCTAGTTTACAAGAAGACACAGACGGCAGCTGTCGGAGTCCAACTGAAGTGCAAGTTGATCACTGTGATCTAGTTTCACACCTTTCTCAATTTATTGTTCTTTGTGTGAAAAGCAACAGATTCAGGATGCCCTCGCTGGATGACAGTGAAAAAACCTCCATACAAACTATTATATACATTTGTGAGTGATTTAGTGAACACCAGGTTCAAGTCAAACAGGTATTAACATTAAACATTATATTATGCATAACTCCTTGTTTGTGTTTTGTGCTTTTTTATGAATATTTGGACAAGTATGACATGGTTGTAGGTTCTTTATGCACAAGCCAAGTGAATCTTTATTATAATTGTCTTTAAGACTTACTAATATAACATTATACAGAGAAAAAGAGCTTCCCTGAAGCCAAAATACAATACACCCCTCCTCCTCCTTGTTGGGTATTTGATATTCTCAGTGTTTCTGTTATTTTGTCCACCTCCTACAATTTAATTAAAACTGTGGGCAATCTCAGCGAGCCAAAAAAACCCCTCAAATAATGCTAAATGTTTTAGTAATTTATTCTTGAAATAGCCTGTTGTATGTGAAACTATTTGTGTAGAACCTTACTGTATTCATTTTTTATATCAAAACTACAAGTTCTCTCTGTTGAAATTATTTTGTATTGATACATACCTTATCAGTATTTGGCCTATTTTGGGGCTATGAGTAACCAATAAGAAACATTGTGAGAAAACATTCACCTGTGGTTGATGCACAAAGACAAACACTTTTGTGACTAAAACAAATTATTTCTGAGTGATTATAAAGTCATTCAAATGTTGTATTTTAAATCCTTTCAGCCTGTTACACTTAACTATCTGAATTAGATTTTTAAAGTAAGATTAGGTACTATGGTATAGTGGGGCAACCATCCTCATTGTGGACTTACAGAAACCTTTAACACTGTCCAGAAGCCCAACACTAAATTCATAGTATTTTTTTGATTCACTTCCTTGACTTGATTTTTGGATATTTTATGCGTTTTTGAACCACAGTAAGTGAGGGACATGATCAGATGAATGCCCCTCACACACAAACACACCCCTCTACTCCCACCCCTGCTCTGTAACGTAGAGCTCAGCTGCTCCTCTATGGTATTTCCCACAATAACATCCCAGGTCGACACACTGACTCTGTCATTTTGCCTCTGACCCCTCTGCTCCTCTCTCTCTCTCTCTCTCTCCCTCTTTCTGTCCCCAGTCACCCGGGCTGAACTGAGGACGAACACCTTCTGGTTTCAGGTATGAACGGACGAGAGCAACACATCAGCAGGTTTGACACAGCAGCAGCGGTTCAGTTTTGGGATTAGAAAGGTTTAAGCCTGCCATTGAAATGGCCTGGAGGGGTGAGCTGAGGTCGACCCTAGCCCGGACCGGGATCAAATTGTTTCCACTGTTTGTTTGGTTTTTATATTGGCTGACGTACTTTCATGAAGGGAAAGTGTTCTTTCTTTTTCTTTTTTAGTAATATGCAGGTGCTTGCTAGCCTGGGAGATAATTAAAGTCGAGGGGAAATTTAGTTTTATTATCTAATCTGTTTTATTCTCAACAAATATTGATTTAACTGAAGTTTTAGCCACATTGTGCTGCCTGAAACGTACATTTCAGACATTTTGCTTGAACTAAGCATCCAGTAATCAGGAGTGCAGGGGTCAAAGCCACGACAGAAGCACAAGAGACTGAATATTTATGTATCAACTGAGGAAAAGGTACAAAAGTTTGATTTGTATTAGCCCTACAACACTAGCAAGCAAGTGAAATTCTTTACAATCATTTCTCAGTTCATCATCAACATCTTAATTGTATCCTGTCAACATTTAGTCAGGAAAATATTCCATATTAGAAGAATGGTTAAAAATACTTGAAGGATTAATGAATAGATATATAATGCTTGCACTGGCTAATTAAATGATCATCTTATTGGCCAATTTGTTGTTCATGTTACATTTAACTGACCTCAGTTGTGTTTCTCTTGCCTTTACCTCTGCTGATCATAGACCTGATCATCAGAACTGATCTATCAGACGTGATGAGCGGCATCACAGGAGCTCCAGTGAAAATGCAGAAGATGTTAATTGAGCTGATGGTGCTAGTGGGGTGAGTAAATTCAAAATACAATATTGATAACACATTATTCTAACAGACTAAATATTGTTGTATTTGTTGGCATTCCCAATTTAGGTCTTAATACACTTCAATTTGATACAACTTTATTCATCCAAAAGGCAGTTATATATATATATATATATATATATCACCTAGGTCAACAAATACACACATAATGGATAGGAAAAAGAGGAAAAAACAGTTAATTACAAAGCTAAAACACTTAAAAAACTATAAATAAATATATGTAGAATACATATAAATAGCCACAAATATGTAAAAAGAAACGCACAAACTAAGCATAAAGCATAAAAATGGCCTATGAATAATTAAAAAGATGGATAGCAGGGGGAAGAAAGGCCTTAAAATCATAATTACTTTCACCGGCAGGCAGAGCAAAACATGCCTCAGATTAATAACGCACAATCTTAACAGACAGAGTACAAATTTATTTAATTTATATCACATTATTTGAATTTTAACTCGAATAATGATCAAGAAATTTCAACAGCTAGTTCAAACCAATGCGGATGCTTGAATTTAGACATTTCGTCTTTATTTAGACAAACAAATCCAAAATATTACTGACAGTTATAGTGTCAAAGGGCTTTAAAACACCCACATCATGAACGATAATAACGACTTCCTGAGAACAAGAAGAATCTCCAATGAAAACCTGATGCCTCTGACAAATCTCTGTTATGTTTTAGAGTCATTGGCTTAAGTCACGGTGCCATTCAGAGACCTGACTATGATGACACACCCAACCCGGAGTTCCTCAACCCATCCTGGATGGCCAGCCTCCCTGATGATCAGCCGCTGTCTGAAGTCACCATGCCTGGGACCCACAACACCATGGCCCTGTACGGCGGCGTGTATGCTGAGTGCCAGACCTGGAGCCTGGACTCCCAGCTCCGAGCCGGCGTTCGCTTCCTAGATGTCCGCGTCCGTCACGTCAAGGGGAACCTCACCATCCACCACGGGGTGTCTTATCAGCGGGCGCACTTCGGTCACGTCCTGGAGGGTGTGGCCAGCTTTCTTCAAGAGCATCCCAGTGAGACGGTGCTGATGCGTTTAAAAGAGGAGTTCAGCGAGACGAATGACATCTATGGCGCCGTGGTCGACTACATCCATCGCTACGCTCACTGGGACCTGCTGTGGCACAGCCGACTTGTGCCAACCATGGGAGAGGCCCGAGGGAAACTCATCATCCTGCAAGAATTTTCTGGGCCAGACTTGGGGATGCGCTATGCTTCTCTGGACATAGCCGATGACTGGAAGGTATGAATTTCACAATAAAAATCACACATCAAGATAGAAAAGGTTGCTAGATTTAATAATGTAAACTGGTGACACAGTCTTTTTCCACTTGAGGGGAATCAGTCATCAACATTTGCTGTTCCCTGTAGGTACCGACTCTTCTGCATGTGGAGGAGAAATGGCAGAGCGTCTTTGAGCACCTGGAGGCTGCACCTGCAGGAAACAAGGCCCAGATTTTCCTCACCTACAGCAGCGGAGCCGGCGTGTTCGCGTACCCCAGAGCCGTCGCTCAGCGCGTCAACGCACAACTGTATGACTACCTGAGGGCCAAGACGGACCTGAACCAGCGCCTCGGGATCATATGCATGGACTTCCCTGCTGCCCCTATTATTCAAATGATCATTGACTTCCAACTGAAAGAGGTCATAAAGAGACGTCAGGCCTTTAACCCGGTACATAGCAAGGCAAGTCTGAAATACACAATTTCTTCACTGAGAAAGAGGATGATCAAACATTTTGCTGTTAATGTCTGAGGCAAAATCAAACACGCTTACTTGATCTGAGGGAACAGTAGACCGGTCAGTGACAATCAATGAGGCATCACCATGGACACCAAATACTGTAGTTGTAGCTCGGATTCAATAGTTAGGTGTAACCTTACAACTTCACTGTAATGAACATGACTTAAATTATACCTTGGATGAAACGTCTCATTGTGTCATTCACCAAAGATACTGGGAACGAAATAAATAAATCAGAAATGGCAACATGTGAAAATAAACTGCTCTGGAAACTGCTGAAGTGTGTTTGAATTGCTGTTTTGACACATTTTGTGAAAATAAATCACCAGTCAGGTCATTTGGAAACTGAGAGAAAGCCTAAATAAGCCAAATAAATAACAATAACATACTGCTCCACCTGGGAAAAAGAACACCAGTCCAACAGATGATACAGATGTTTCTTGACTGACATCACTACCAGGTTTTGTGGTTTTGTGTCTCTCTGAATCTCCATCAGGAGCTGTGTTTGAGCCAGGGCGGATGTAAGCAGTCATGTTTCATTGTCACAGGGTGGCAGTGCTGCTGCAGAGGCACTTGGCATCAGGTCGTGTCGGCACTAACATCCTGTTCTGGCTCGTTGGTGTGTGTGGTGGTGGCCGACTGCCTGGTAGGAAACAAGTGTGTCAACCTTTGCATCACAAACCCGCTACAACTGTCACATCACGGTTTCAAGACTTGCAGAACTTGAGCCACATTCATACTGAAGCAGAAAGATAATTTCACCTTGGCTGTATTGTCATGGTTTACTTGGGGAATACTACTGCATAAACAGACGGGAGACAAATTAAAGGAAAAACCAACATAAAGTGTGTCAGTAAGGTGTTGGGCCACCACGTGCCACCAGAACAGCTTCAATGCTCCTTGGCCTTGATTCTACAAGTCTCTGAACTCTACTGGAGGGATGAACACCATTCTTCCAAAAGATATTCCC
>NTHP01000726.1:116021-126167 GCA_003416845.1 Oplegnathus fasciatus
TTTTAACAATAGCTTTTGCGTGAGGGGAAGCCAGAGGAAAGAGTCCAAACCCGCACTGGACAGTTGGTGAGTTTTTCCAGATTTTCTTCACTACTTGGGTCCTGTGCTTGAGTCACATTTATTAAGAGATGAAAGGAACAAATTTTTTAACAAAGGTTGCCTGATATTTTTTATTACAGACAGTGGAGTTCCTTAAACGCTCCAAGTTGCAGATAAGCAAAATGCCCTCGGATGAATTCCAGGTCACTAAAGAGGTCGTCTGCAGACAGTTTTCCAAGAGGGTACGGCTGTCTTTGTCTTTTCTTTTCCCTACATTATATTATCCAGTCAAAACACTGAGAAAATGCCTGTTTGACATTATGTATATGCTTCTGCTCAACGTAAAAGTAGTTGTTTTATTGACTTATAATAAATGAAAATTTTCCTTAGCTGGGAGTTGTTGTGCCGCCTCATGCACTGAGTCTTCCCTTCGAGTCAGTCAAGGACTTGGGTGACTACTGGTGTGAAGTTACGGTAAGAAATGTTCTTTTTCAGTATTATCACACATCTGCAGCAAGAGTAGCTCCACGCGATAGAAGCCTTTTTAGTAGTTAGTAGAAATTGATTTCAAAAACACTAGCAAAATGTTTTTTTACATGTACTTACTGCATGTTGCAAGCCAAATAAATACATTTTTTATTCTTTCAAAATGCAGCAGCCACATAGGAGAAATGGCTAACATTTTCTGTAGAGCATTACCTTGAACCTTTTGTTAGTATTTCTCCAACAAGAGCACTTCTTCATGTCACTCTCCCACCACCCAAAACAATTAAAAACCTCACTAAACAGAAGCAGGTTAAGGCTGTTGTAGTACCAAAGATCAGACTGCTTATTCTTCATATTTGTATCTTCCAGGTTAATGGGATGGACACAGTTCGCATCCCCGTGTCAGTGGTGCCATACGAAGACCCGTCCGCGAGTAATCAGCAGCAGTTGAAAACACGAAGGCTGCAGCAGGCCGCAGCAGATACGCCAGAGCCTGCTGATGAGGAGGAGGAGGCGGCGGCTGTGAAGGCAGTTTCTGACGCTGCGGTGGAAGCTGAAGCTGGTAAAGACTCTGTGAGTCAAGTTAGTGAAGCTTCAGCCTCAGTAGGAGCCTCAGCTGCTGAAGAGACAGCTGCAGGTACACAGACGAGTCAAGACACAACAGCACCACCAAGTGACAGCCCCAAAAAAGATTAAAGGACTCCAAATGAAAATGAAATGGATGTTGTTTATCTATAATAGAACATCATACATGCAGAAAAACAGTTGTCTGCTTGATTATTAAATCATTTTCAGTAGTAACGTGTACAAATATTACAACTGAATGTTATTCCAACTTTGAGTGAAGTATTGTGGGAAATAATACTGTTGCCTCTCAGCTGGTTGACCTCCCACAATGCAACAGTTAAAATCCTGTGGGAGGCCTCCAAGGAACATGAAAGGAAAATGTAGTGTTTTGTTGGGAAATATTAAATGTGAACTCTAAATTATAGTTGGATAAACTGATCCTTTGTAACCTTACCTGCATGACTGTGACATAACATAACCAAAAACTACCCAGTTGCATTCAGAGGTATGGAGCCAGGAAAGGAAAAAGATTTATTCATTAATTTTAACTGCACAACACGCATAACAAAAGTATAGAGTAGACAAAAAAGAGTTTTCCCGTCAATCACGTTAGTCACTGAATCTGGAATGTCAGTGCCTAAATACAGTTGTATGCTTTGTTAATCTTTACATGAAACCTGCTTGTTTTTGTCCCAGGAGACACAGATATGTAGTTAACCAGGGAGTGCTGCCAATGATCAATTTTAAAGAAATCTTCTCATTATTTCATCCAAACACCCTTTACCCTGTCTAAAAGATGTCAAGGATGAAGGTGCAACAGAAACATTCAATCAGTTTAAGCTCTATTAACTTATATTCCTGTCTCTAAGATAAGTGAGAGGACATGTATTCAGACTGTCAGCTACTGTTTGACCAGTGCCAGGTGTGTAAATATGCTCTAACACAAGCTCTGCAGGCACTATGTACTATAAATTTGAAGTATGGAAGCAATAGATATCCCCGGACTGCTGGTATGTTTCTGCCAAACATCAGATGAAGTTTTGAGGCAGATCAGGTTGTGCATGTGTTGTAATGGTGGACGACTGCAGAGCCGCCACACCGAGCCATAGTTTACACACGGAGCCCTGCAAAATCCTGTGTGTAATGAAAAACAGTGCATGTAGAAGCAAGCTGGCTCATGAGTTTACATTTATGCTCCATTTCCTGCTTGGAAAACAAAAAAATATATTGAAGGGTGGACTATCCATTGCTTTGTTAAAGAGGGAGGAAACCATTAGAGCGTAAATAAAAGTCAGCGCTTCAATGAAAAGCCATTTAAAAGGCTGCTTAGCTGGATGGGAAAGATTGATGCAAGATCAATCTTTACAGCTATTATAAAAGAAATCTGCAATACTCTCCAAAGCTGGAAAGATTGGCAGGACTTAGTTTCACCACATTCAACAGTTTCCCTTAACAAAAGTCTATATTAAACATTCTGGCTCACTACACAGATATTCCTGATTTATTTTGACAGCAGAATTTTCCTAAAGCTGGAGCAGCAGAAAGAAATGCAGTTACAGCCTCCTCTTAACCACCTAAAATTAAAACATCAACTTGAAATGAGTGCATTTGCCACTTCGGGATCTTCAACATGCTGAATGTGCTGCCTCACTGCCAATTGCACGCTCAGATACTAAAAAGAAGAAAAATGTTGAATCTGTAAGATGCATGCTGGAGGCAGCAGGTAAAACGGAGTTCCTGTTTCATAGTAAAATCAGATGGCTCTCCGGCCTGATGGGAGCTAAAGAACGAGCTGAAACTGAAATGCGTGTTTGGTTCTCTGGCAATTCATGTAAAATGTAAACTTCTTTAGAACGGATTTAGACACAGGTCGGCTCTTCCATAACTTTGCTGAGTTTCCAATGAAAGAAGATGAAGAAAAAAGATTTAAAAAGAAGAAGGAAAAAAAAGGATAAAATAATAGCAACACAGACATGGGCAACGCCCTTAATTTAATGAGAATCATTATGAGCAATTGCAGCATATGTATTCCAACATCGTCTTTATTTTTTATTACAAAAGTTGTGGATTCAACGTATAAATATGTCATGTGTCACAGTTCATTTCTCCTTTATCAACAGCAACATTTTACTGACATCTGTGTGATTGCCAGAGAACCAAACCTGTTCTGTAGAGTCATCTGTCCATCACAAAAAAAAGGAGTCATACATCAACGTTCACTGTATGAACAGGAACCATACACGTTCAAAGGAAAACATTTATAATGGCCACCTCGGGGTCACATTACATCATCTCTGGCACTGACTGGCCACCTTAAAAACATTGTTATGTAGGTATAGCGCCTATATTTACTGTGACTGGATCTTCAGTACAGGAGTAACACCTTATCAAACAGCTGACCAAAAGAACTACTGAATATGAACAATTCAACACAAATACAGGAGGAGGGAAAAATCTGTATTAAGGTGTGTATAGTTTCTTCCCCTTTGTGTTGGGAAATCTGGAAAGCTCTACTCTACTTTCTGATGCAAGGTTTCCAACATGCCTCCAAGAGTCCACAGCATTACATTTAGAAACCGTATTTGGCCTGGGTCTGCCGGCGGGTTAGCTTGTTGTCTGCCCAGTTGTTCTTCAGCTCCAACTCCCGTTCCTTTGCCTGTGACAGAAGAAAGTCAATTAAAGTTCCTGGTAAGCTTTTGTAAGACTAAATGTCAAAGAAGTACATTTTAACCAATTTTTAGAAGAAAAAAAAAATCCAGTCTGCGGGCCAAATCTTTTCATTAAATTTCAAGTGCTATAACTTCCAAATGTGTGTGGCCAGTGTGGGATCTGTAAACAGTATGCAAGTCTAATTATGGGGGTCAGACTACCAGTGATATCGGGGGTTGGGTGGGGGACCTTATTTTAGAGAAGCCAAAAGCCTGAGAGAGTACACAGACAAATATGAGCTCTGAATACCAACCAGCTTAACAATGCAAATAAATCCCCACCCTGTGCGGTTATCCCAACTTTGAATACCATCCGTGGTGTGTAAAAAGAAAACCTGTTGTGTGACAGAACAACACCCAACATGACTGAACAGCCAATTAATCTGTAAGCTAAACAGGAAACTACTGACTTTAAGAGAAATGTGGCTACTTTTTAAGCTAGTTTTTAAATGCCTTGTGTGGGCTTGTCAGAAGGTTTTCTTGCAGCTTACTGAATGAGTCTCAGGCATACAGTAGTCAACACAGAGCTTGAGAGGTTTGCTCTGTACAAACAAACATGGCGGCCGACAACCTGGAGCTGAGCGTGTGCCGACAGGTCGCACTGGGAGTGCAGACTCTTGATATGTTGGTGCAGAAACCCTGACTCCCATCCGTATCACCTTCAACACCAACTGAAAAATTATCTATGAAGCTCTTGCCTTAGCTACCAAATACTCTGTGTTAGAATTATAATGACTTTTGGGAAAATACCGCCCTTGATCCAACAACTCTGGGTCACTAAATGGTTTACTTTGTAGGTTGAACAATGTTAGATGAATATTGGCACAGGGTAACTTTGTGCGGACACATTAGCGAGGACATAAAGTTGAGAAAAGATTTTGGTTGTACAATATGTACAAAACAGGCTGAACAATAATAAGACAATTTCTCAAATATTAGGTGTTCTGTAAAGGTCCTGATATACGTCCGCACAAACATGAGCAAATGACAAAATGTACGTCGCACAAATGTGAAAAGTATAATTTGTGCTTTGGCAGCACTCACCTGGTGAATAAGATATGTTATCTGATGCTTGCGTCGCTGTTGTCCTGTAGGCTGTTCTCCTTTTTTCTGTAGAAATGAAGAAGTAGATGAAGTTAAATGTGTTGTAAAGCATGTGTTGACTATCAGGACATGTTCTGACTTTTTATGCATGAAATCATTTTTTCCAACAGCCCTGTAAACATCAAGCCCATCTGCATGAGTTTGGTAGACACCTCTAGAGTCAAATTACCAAATCCACTCCCTTCCTTGTGAATGTTCTTTTCAGAGAAATAAGAATCTTGTTGAATCGAGCCAAAAAGTATTTTTAGATTCCAGCACATCAAACATTTTATGGCTGGGGGGCTTTTGGTGTTCCCAGCCTCAACTGAGTGTAAATCAACAGTGAGCAAAAAGCACACGACATCCTTCCACTTTCCAAAAGCAAAAAAGCTGAACATAAACTCGAGCACAACCTCACACCCAACCCTGTCAATTCTGGACCTCCAATGCAAAACCCCCCAGCGATAGAGATCCAGTCAGGTCACCTTGCTGAAGGACTGACGGGTCTGCTTCTCTTCTGTCATGCTCTTGGTCATCCACTGCTGGTTGCCACTCAGCTGGTCGTCCCCTTTGATCTCCAGAAACTTCACCTCCTCTTTGCCCCTGTTCCGTTTCCCTTGCAGCCGCATGAACTGAAGTGCAGGAAGAAAATACTCAGTTAAGTTTCCAACCTGGCATTAAGCTCATAGAGTCATACTTTTTGAATAAGAAGCTGTTGTTGAAACTAAATTGTGGGAATGAAACAGTTGAGCATGCAGCCGCAAAATAACAACAATTAACCTATTTAAAAAGCTCAAAAGTTCTACAGCAAAACAATACAGATAGAAGAAGCAGCATTCTTCTTACCGCTTCATCATCAAACATGGCAGACTGGCCAGGCTCTTCGGCCTCTGCCAATCCGGAGTTAGGATCCTGGTAGTATGGCTCATTATAATATCCCTGTCCAAGGAGAGAATATTTGAGATGTCACTTAAATTCATGTTCCATTTTTCGCTGATTTATATCTCTTTGATGTTTATAGTTGATCATAGGACTGCTCCCATTTTTTGATCTGTGCAGGGAGACCTCTGGTTTTCACTCAACTACTGTAGTTCGAGCTGTTGGCTTACTTGGGATGCCGATAGCCCTTCTGTGCACTAGAGACTAATGGATATTGTCCATGTTATAAGGTGCTGTATGAGTCATGATTACCTGAGGCAAAGCTTCTGGGCCTGCCATGGGCTGTTGATACTGAGGAAATTGACCTCCCCATGCACCAGCTCCCTCATGGTTCCCCCCAAAGTCGAGAGGGGCGTCTGACTGACCGGGCTCATCTGCAGGAGCAAAAGGAAGAGGCTCTGCGGGGGCTACTGGCTCCGGGTCTAAGCTTGGGACGGCTGCAGGGAGAGGCTGGGAGCTCTCGCCCAGAGAAAAGTAGTTCTGTGGGGTTATGTCCTCCTCGTTATCCTGGTCTTCAGTGGCTATTTGTCGAGCCAGCTGCAGGGCGGCTGACTTTGCTGCAGCTTTGATGGCAGAGGGGGACGCACTAGAACCAAGCAGACCCTGAGCCGGCGTTCCAGGCTTGGGTCCTTTGGGTTCTTGGCGCTTGGTGAGTGCATGTGGAATCAGGGGTCTGTCGATCTCCTTCACCGTCAGGTTTTTGGGTTGCGGTAGAAGGGAGGACAGGCCTGAACCTGCACTCTGGAAGAGAAAAGATATGGATGGAAAGGGGCAGTTTAAGTTAAGGCTTTATATCACGTGGACACAATCCCATAATGTCACACATGATGGCTGAATTATTCCTGTATTATCCAGAGATAGAGATGAGGCAACATTTTATTCTGTCATCTGTGGGGTCTCCAAGCTGAGCAAACTCCTGTGTCACTGCTAATTTGTTTAAAACCAGGTTTGAGTGTTCATTGGACCATCTTGAATAAAACTAACTGAGGTAAGTGAGTGATGTTTTTACCTGAGGTTGTAGTTTCTTCTTTGCTGGTTCATCATCATCAGAGTCTGACTGTGGACAAGAAACACACAGATCATGAATTACAACCTGATTATATACAACAAGAGCTACATTATGCAGAAGCAAACGGCTGATCTGACTCAGTACTAACATCCCGTCTCTGGATCTGTGGTACAGTGATCTTGACAGGCTCTGTTCGTTTCCTCGGCTTAGGCAGACTAGAAAATAAGCCTCCTTTAGAGGGCTGAGGATCTAGATCATCGTTTGACGTGCTGTCCCCTGCTGAAGGGTTCGCTCTTGTCTCCTTGCTCGGTCCAGAGTTTCCTCCTGCCGAGCCTGTCTTTTTAGGGGCAGGCAGGAGAGAGAAGAGCCCTCCTGCGCTGACTCTGCTCTCCGGTGCCGCAGAGGTCGAGGTTTCTTCTGAGTCACTCTCATCACTGCTGCCGTAGGCGACTAAAGACATGTTTGCTGATGTTATCAAAGATTATTAATCTGCAGTAACTCGTGGACATGGATAACCACTTCCCCCTGATTAGGTCTCAAGAAGCCGTACTCACGCTTTCCGACGAGCTTACTTCAATTCAAGGTAGGATAACCTTTGATCAATACAGCCGCACAGATAATGAAATAAATCCCCGTGGAGCTGTAATATCATGAAACACACAGCAGGTTGAAGGAGGGCCTCGCAGTGAGCTCATTAAATGAAAGGACTGTCCCAACTTCACGGCGCTAGCTAATGTTAGCTAGGCCGCTGCAGCAAACGATATTAGCGAGCTGACCTTTTCTTGCTGAGTCAAATTAAATCCGTCTCAAATCTGTTACTGCACATAAAACAACTTCGTTTGATGCAGCAGCTGAGGTTTACAACACAAAAGCGGAGCTTTTTCAGTCCCTAGACTCCATCAAAACATTCGCTTCTATCATTCATGATAGAAGAAACAACAACTGCGCAGCTTTCTGCGCAGCTTTTTCTTCTTCGTCTGTTTGTTATCAGGTAGTAAACAACTTCAGGGCATTAACGCCCCTCCCGGACAGAGTGTGTATATACATCAATTTGCAGTAAATGAAACATCTCATTCAGTAATCTTTTGGGGATTAGAGCGGTTGTTACACTGAATATGTGGGTCTTAGTAAACAGGGGAGAGTTTGCAGTCTACAACTAAAAGATTACACATGATGGGTATATGATGGAACACCATTTAGACCTTCATGTCAGAAAATAAAATTCACAGAAAGGATCATTTAACAGATAAGTGAATAAATTAAAAACTAATTAAAAACATTTGGTGATCTACCCTAATCTTCTGCAACTGGAAGAGCAATTTGAAAGTATTAAGGATTACAGCTTGATTATCATTTCTTCAGAAAAACAAATCAAGAGAAATAACACAGTGACCGTCTAACTCACTACTTTGTTTAGCATGTAAAGCAACAAAATCCAAAACATGCTCACCTCTCCTTATTGTCTTCATCCACGTATGGCACAGAAATCCTGACACTGAATATATAACCAAAAGCATGTGGACACCCTGTCGTCACGCTGTTGTGTACTTTTTGGTCTTGAGCTGTTTTTCATGGTTTGGGGCATGATTACCAACTGGGCAAAGTGGGCAACTGTCCAGGGCCCCAGACCCTCTGGGGCCACAAAAGCCCCAGCTTCACTGTGTCCACTAAATAGGAGCCAACAGTTCCTTTTTGCCCTGCGGCCCCCTACTGGATTAGGACCGCCATGGCTCACCTGTTAGTTCCAATTAAGGAAAAATCTTCCTGCTGCAGTTTTCAATAATATTTTAGACAAGGTGTGTTTACAACTTTGTGGGAACAGTCTGAGTAAGGCCCTTTCCTGTTTCAACATGACAATGCCCCCATATACAAATCAAGGTCCAGAAAGAAATTATTTTGTGTTTAGTGTGGAAGAACTTAAGCCCTGATCTCAACCCATCAAACAACCTTTGGGACGAACTGGACCACAGACTGCGAGCCAGGCCTTATCGCCCAAACTCAGTGGCTCAGTGCAGCCAGGTCTCACAAAATCTTGTCCCAAAATCAGAGGAGTGGAGGCTGTTCAAGCACCATATTAATGCACGTGGTTTTGGACTGAGGTGTCCAATCCCATCACATATGGGTCTAATGTTCAGGTTCTCACATACTTCTGGCCGATTTGGAATAAATGAAAATTGGGATTTAGGCTGTTTTGTAACAGACAGATGATAATTAATATGCATGGTAATGACAAGCTTACCTGATAATGGAGTGATCGGTGTGTGGGAGTAATTGGAAGACTGTCAGATAATAATAATACTGCTGAAAGAATTTCCCTCTTCTACTCTTTCTACAATTGATTTGTGGCTGTGAACTATAGATTATAGATTTGTTCATGAGTGGGATAGACAAATGAGAATGGGGGAAGGAGTGTGTTGAGGATTATTCCTTATTTGGTGCATCACCTTCATCAGATGACCTGACCTCTCTTGCTCTATGCAACCTTCTGTAGGTCGCAGAGACTGAAATGTAGCTGTGCTGTGACTATGAAGAAACTCAATTCAACTGCTGTATACATATTTTTGGTTAACCTGTGACTTAGTCTGTGACTTTATTCTTTAAATCACCCCTTAACAATATTACTGGTTTGACCACTGAGCCCGAAATTACACAAGTGTGAAATAAATGTCAGCCCTGAGCTAAAGGGGCAAAAGTATAAAGATCAGTCAGATTGCACAGATTCTTGCTCTTATCCAGAAGAATATTTTAAAACATTTGAAATTAATCTGAAATCCAGAACTTCACAAGACCCCTCCTTTCCATACAATTATTTTAATATTGCCATATGCTATTTTCTACGCTACAAATCTTAAGATAAAACTCATATTTGGCTAATTAACAAAGATGGATTACCATTTGGGCAAAGTGGGCAACTGCAAGCTACAGGCTTATCCTAATTTTATTGACAATTTGTTTGAAAATATGATATTAACTGACATGATAAGGGCCTTAAAGTGGGTCCTGCTTAATTGACCTTGAAGCCCCGTCTTGATGAGGGTCTTTGTGTCAAATTTTATCTTAATAACTTCATTATTTCAGTTTTGTTCGATGTGTTGATGTGCATAGTTTTGTTTGTTCTTGACCTTTGCGGTACTAGTTTTTTCTTTTTCTTTTCTATTACTATTATTATATTTATTGTTATGCACCAAAACAAACCTGACTGTGATATTCATAAATGAATGTGTTTAATCAAATTACCACACAGGATATCTATGCCCTGGTAGTGTTCCAGCATAGAAAAAGTGTACACAATGAGTCCTGCAAATTTCCAAATAA
>NTHP01000726.1:152149-184921 GCA_003416845.1 Oplegnathus fasciatus
TTGGGTAGTTTAATTCACAGCAATGCATCATGGTCCATAAGATCATCATACGTGTATGTCGTATGTCGCTGTCCTGTGAGAACCATGTATCTCTAAAAAGTCAACTTTTCATGAGCTCAGAAAAACAGCCTGTTTTCAGCTTTGTGGGGATGCATTTTTCAGCTAATCCAAGTTTTTTTGTTTTTTTTCAAAGTTTATTTAGCTCCAGAAGTAAGAGAACTTTCTCAACCCATAAAGGAACATTTAATCCTTCAGTTTATCAGAAAAAAATCAAAATCACCAAATCTGGAAATGTATGGTTTTCACTGGACTAGAAGGGGATGAAAAACTAAAGCTGTCAGACAAATGTAGTGGAATAAAAAGTACAATATTTGCCTCTGATATGCACCTATTTGTATTTAAGCGAAGTACTTGAGTAAATGTACTTAGTTACATTCCACCACTGCTAAATTCTGACACACTGCATCAAGTTTATTGGTCTCAAATCAAAAATGCTGGTGTCAAACACGCCCTGCAGATTGAAGTTGTAAACGACTGAGCAGCTGCTGCTGTGGTCTGTCACTGCTCCTCTGCAGGATGCTGCAAACTGCTCATTACTCCAGCGGGGACGCATGCAAAGTTGGGTGATTTAATAAGACCAATAGTCCGTTTAACTGATGTAGAGGAGGTGTTACTGTCAGCTCCCTCACCCTCCTTCTCCAGCACAGGTGACTGTGCTGCAATATCAGTACCTTCAGCAGCATCAGCAGCTGACTCAACTCACCAAATGACGCTCAATGCATTCGTCGTTTTCCTGCAGAAAAAACCCACATAGGTCAGTCTTCACTTGAGAGCCTATAACATCGGTTATTTTAGATGTCATCCCTCCCAATCCCCCTTGACAGGCATGCGCCATCTCCATCCCGATTGTTGGGTGAAAAAGTGGGCAGTTCAGGATTTCATATCTGGCTTCACTTTCTCTCAACTCCCTCCTTTTCTCTCCGAGCCTCGGAGTCGGTCGGACAGCAGTCCCAGTTCCCTCATACCTGCGCAGAGCATCCACATCCTTTACGCTTTATCCTCCCCCCACCTCTAACAGGACAGTCGCACTGCAGCAAGCTGAGAGGAGCTGACGGAAAATACTTTTTACAGCCAAGAAGTCAGTCCATCCTGCATCGGCTGAAATGCTGCTGAGAAGAAGCCGGTAGGTTTTTTTTTGTTTTGTTGTTGTTTGGGCTTTTGCGTTAATGATACGCAGTTGATGCGGTTTTTTGTCGTTTCTAAGTTCTTTTAAATTTTTAATGTCGTGCTAAATTATGGTGTAATTTAAGAAAATTACCATCTTTACCAGTTAATTGCATCATCAGTAGTTGCTGTCCTCAGGGGAGGTCCTGAAACTGTGGCCAGTAGTTCATTTTCTCCCCAGAAAATGTCATTTTGGGGAACTGACGCACTTAGTTAAGTATAACTTTTTTTTCTAATAGGCTCTGTGTTTTTTTTCTTTAGGTTTTCTTGCACAGAATGAAACCCCCCACTGTGTTTTAGCAGAGCAGGTAGCTGGTTCATGTGTTTCTTAAGGTCTTTTGCGTCCCCCACCTTCTCATCCCCATGATTGTTAAATGTTTTCTCACACAGGTGAGCACGGACATTTTCCATGAAACTGAATGAAAATAGGTGACAGCTACTTAAAGTTGACTTCCTGTCCTCTGCAGTTATAGAAAACAACCTTTGTGTGGTCCAGACAACTGCAAAACGTATTTATTTTATTTAGATGTTATTTCTTCTGGGATTATAGCAGGGATGCTGCTGAATTTAACCTCTGAAATGTTGTTCCTCTGGCCTGCAGGAGACACAAGAAGCTGCTTTTTGTCTTAAGTGCACCTTCAGCCTCTTCTTTTCATTTTCTCCACCTCAGGGCTTAGGTGGACTTCATTAATGGACAGGTAGAGAGAGAGAGGGAGGGCAAACTTTTAAGGATTCCTCTCTTTTATTTGATGGTCCAGTGGCTCTCTGGTCTGATATGATTTAGTGGAGAAAGTAAAACTTAAAGCACTGATATGGTTCTCACCAAACATTCACAAAATCTATTGCAAATCTTAAAACTGTCAATCATGAATTTGATGGTCTAGTGGTTTTGAGACCCAACTATCAGGTAACAAAAGCAGATGCAGTAAAATGTCTCTTGATGCAGTCTTTGTTGCAGTTCTACAGTCTAACCTCCGCCCTAATGTTGACACTGGATGTCTACAGAGCAAATTTAACTCTTTGAAGTTCAGTCGACATTAATTGGCCGGGATGGTTGCATAGAGGCAGCCTGTTTAAACAGAGTGCAGATGGCAGATATGATGATCACGAAGCTGATGATCAAGTGGCAGCAGGTAGAATGGCTGAAGATGGAGTTACAGCTGGTGCTCAAGATGAGTTGCAGTAATATTACTAATACTAGAAAAAGACTCATGAATCGGTCTGCACATCATAATTTCAGTAAGTCAAATACTCAAAATGAATAATAAAGTGAAAACAAAATGGCAACTCAGTTTGACTGAATCAGGCACTGGTGGAGTGTAACATTTACTCAAGTGCTGTACTTAAGTACAATTTTGAGGTAATCAGTAAGTATGATTCAGTAACATAAGATATATGATTCTGAAATGGGTCATTCTGCACAATGAGTACTTTTACTTTTGATACTAGTATATTTTGATGCTGATAATTTTACACTGTAGTATAGCTCCTTTTACTTAAGTAAAAGATCTGAATACTTCTGCAATCGCATAAAGACATCAATTACTCTAGCTGAAGCCAGCAATGATGGGGTTTAAAAATGCATAAAGTAAGCTGGGGTTAGGCCATTAATTTCCTTATATTAAATATTAAGTTCACATCTTAAAATACATTCTTTAATCAACAATGTGAGGTAGTTAAAATACTGTACTGCCCCCTTATTTGTGGTTTGTGGATAAACTATGTTGTAATGTAAGCTCAAATCTCTTTATTTCTTTGGTTAATGCAAAGTCCTCCAGCTGGGCAGCTGATTCCTGATCTGCTGTTTGAAGAGTGTCTTTGGTCTATGAAGGCTGATGAGGCATGGACTGTGGTCGGTCTAGAGACTTGTTGAGTCAGGTCTGAGATCAGGCGTTTGTTTGAAACGCCCTTTGACTCTTTCCCAGGCACATTGGGTGGTGAATCGTCTGGTGGGTGGCTTTTTCAAAGTAGCCATCTTGTTGGGAGACAGACGGTGGGTTTACTGGAGATGGAGGACCGAGGGGGGGATTGGAGGTGCTCTGAGTACGTGCAACTCACAGGATGTGTGGAGATGTTATGTTTGATGGTGCAGGGAGTCTTGAGTGAATAGTCCCTGTCAGGTCAAACAGGGGCAACTTAACTTTGGAGTATAATGACAAACAGGAGTTTATAAAATCCATCTCAGCCGCCTTCCTTAAAAGACAGCATCATGTTAAGAATCCCTCCCAGTTATGTGCTTCAGTTTCCACTTAGTTGGATGTTTAATTCTTTCGCAGCTTCTGTGTTGAGTAGGAGTATTTGTGGTTTGGTGTTAGGTACCATTAGGTGATCATCTCCTCCAGGGATTCAAAGTCTTGTTACCAGGCAGGTGTCATCAGCATAGATGAATTTGTTGGATCTGGTCTTTGGTGTTTCATTTCTACAGAGGTCGATTAGGGTTAAAGCAAGAACTGATCCCTGTGAGAGCCTTTTAATCTGCCCTCTTCGTACACTTTTAATCTATTCAAGGAGATTTCTTAGCCTCTGGTTGTTAGATAGAAATTTGATTGATAGAGAAATGATTTTGCCATTAAGCCATCGATAAAAAGCAGTAATAGATAGAAGATACAAATGCTATAATTTGCTGATTATTTGACAAATTGCAATACTTAAATTGTTCTACACTGAAATTGATTGCAAGTTGCACAAATTTTAGAAGTTGCATTAGTGGAGCCATCCACCCAGGGTTGGTTTTCACCAGTCATTCGTAAATCCATCACTAAGTTTGTGTGTTAAGTCTCTCCTAAGTTTGTAGTAACTACTTGCTAATATCAAACCCACGATTTATTGAATTGGGTTGCACTATTATAGTAAAACTCGAGGAATGTCATAAGGCTTTGGTTGCTGGGAAACATCTGTGGTGCTGTCCAATCAAAAGCCACCAAGTATGTAAACAGGAAGTAACTGTGTAGCATCATGAGCGGTAGCATAATTTCCAAATATAACAATCATAGGTGTCAAACAATATGATAAATTAAGACACCAACTGTGTTGTTTTATTTGTATGTGAGCATGGAGAAATATGTGTTTTTCAGAGTTAGTTGTATTAATGTAGTTTAGAATAAGTGGCAAATATCAGGTTAGCTAACCTTTAACCTTTAGCTAACGTTAGCTATTTGGTCATTCAGTCTAATGTTATACGTTTTGTAATTTGAGGTACAGCCCTCTACATCGGTTAGCTGAGTTAGCTACGAAACCGTCACACCTAGCAGTTAGTGGGTGTACATATTAGTAACTCTACATGGGAACTAGTTTGAGTGGTGCAACCTTTTCTAATGAAGTTATGTGCAAATCTCCACTTAGTAAACACTTATCTTATAACTACGCTAAGTTTGAAGTTATGAACAGCTAGTGCAACCAGCTTTAAGACAACTATTATCTGCCACTTACTCTGATGAATATCTGCTTTATTTTGAAGTGTTACCAGCTAAAGTTTGAGCTCTGAGTTGGCTGATACAGAAATACCTTTATACACTAAAATCTTTGATTTTACGTTTGAAAAAATCAAATAAGTATCAGGAAAACGGGTAAGAGGTGAGTGTGGTGGGTTAATAACTGATGGATTATAAAATTGGAGATGAAAGGAGTGGAATAAAGCAGCAGCACTCACGTGGTGGATGGAAACTTGGGCTGGTGTGTATTTTTATCTCGTAAAAACTCCATTACTGTGCATTTTCAGAAGTACAGCAGATCTCTACTTTATCATAGACTCATTACTGCCAAAGCCAGCTCCAGCTCAGCGCTGCGCAGAGCTTACATCAGTCAAACCAGTGTCTCTGCATGTTTGACCTGGCTAAACTGGGATCAGCAGTCATTTTCCGGCTTGTTGGTTGAGATAAGGTTTGCCTGAACTGACCTTGATGCAGAGCACTGCAGAGGCCACTCACAAGATGTAGTGAGCAAGCTTTAGTTGTCAGTGCAGCACTGACAAGGATCTCAGCATCAAATTTAATGTTCCTTGTTTACTACTAGTTGTTGCTTTAATATTTAAAGTCGGTAATGTTATTTTCACCCTGATTTTTTAAGTTTATCCTCCACTTCTGACCAACATGTTAGTCTGCCACTGCTTACTGTACTCCTGCAGGAGGAGGAGACTGGATTAGTTCTGCTTGTGGATAATGCACTGGCTGCAGTTTCTAGACCTGTAAATGCAGTGGGTGGCATTGATTTTAGCTTGACTTGTCTTCTCATTAAAAAGAGCAGAACCGCAGAGTGCCTGGTGACAGTGAGGCCAAAGACTTGAGTGAACGATGTGATGTGAAGAAAAAGTCCCAAAAGAGTCAGCAGCAACCAGGATTTTCTCCTCTGTCATCAATCTGAATGCACACACTCATATATGAGCACAAACACAACAGTTCTACCATTTGAAACAGTGTCTTAATGTGGCCGTTCCTTTTGTACAAAGCCTGCTCCAGAACGATTCTTAGTGGTTTAAAACTTCCTTTTCCATCCTTGAAAAGGGCGAGAGAAAGGAAAGAGAAAAAGCGAGCAAGTGTGCCAGTGCCCCGTCCTTTAATTTTCCCCCGAGGCCTTTTGTAAGGGAGTTGGTATGAAGTGAAAGCACAGTGTGCAGCTGTCCTCCTGGCCCGCTGCTCGCTTTTTGTGAGGCGTTTTCTTGTCAAGAATACTAATAGTGATACCAGCCTCGTGGAGTCCACCCAGCTGGCGAAGAAACAGACAACAATTATTCTGCTGTCAAAGAAGGCCATTTCATTTGACACAAGTTAGTGAGCTGTGTTTGTGCCGACTCATACGAGGGATGTGTTTGAGTCAACCTTATTAAAGCTTGTTCAACTTTTGGCTCACGTCTGTGGTTCTGAACTTATTTATTCGTTTTGTCTTTATTTACTAGATTCTTTTCCACCTTGAGCGCATATATGGTACAGTACATGTATGTCTGTTTAGACGACTGAATGATGTACATGAGAGTGAGACATGCTGCCATCTTATGTCTGTTTATTAAAACTTCATCTTGACAGAAACGAATGAGGCTGGCACACACACACACACACACACACACACACACACACACACACACAGAACCTCTTCTGTGCTTAGCTCTAGATTTCTCTCTTTTCAACATTTCTTCAATCAAGAGAGTGATTTAGGAGCTTTATTGTAGGAGTTTTGTTGTGTCGGTGGCATCAGCAACAGTCAAACAATCTGAGACTTCTTTGTAAAGAGTTTCTCTCCCCTAAAAATCCCCTTTTTTGCTCTTTAGACAGTGGTAGAAAGCAACTTTAATCAAGTACTTCTTGAGTAGAATTTTGAAGTCCATTTTATGCTACTAATACTACAACTACATTTAAGAAGGGAACACTGTACTTTTTACTCCACAACATTTATTTCACAGCTGCAAGTGACATACAATATATGATTAGTTTATAAAATAAAAACCGCCCAAAAGTATATAAAGTAGTTATAATTAGCTCCACATAAACCAACTACAACATTGCAGTACTTCTTACATACTAATGCATTNGTTAATTTTGTTGTACTTTTAATTAAAGCAACTCTGTGGAACTTTTCATTTTGTGTTGATTTTGGCGGTCCCTGTAGACAAAGGCGGTAGTGTTTCACCTAACGTTAGGTTACATGTTCCCTCCGTTTCACTCCCCGCTGCAAGGAGACTACTTCTCCTGGAGGAGAGCGGGCGGCAGCTCCGGAGACGGACCTTCAGTTAGCGGCTGAAGCAACTGGAATTCAGCCAGAGCAAACCCCAGCGCCGTTTCGTCTGATATTGCGGAAAAATCCGACCCGGTGGCAGGCATTAAGAATAACTGTTAGAGACTAATAGAAACAGCCAATCTTTTTGCTGTTGGTGTCGTTTGCTTATGTAGGTCATATAGAGGCATCTGTATTGAATTGAGACTGTTTCATAACCGGTTAAAAACTCCATAGAGTGCTTTTAAATCAAGTTACGATAAAAACATAATCACCATATTCAGTATCTATGATTGATAACATTTTTTAATGAACTGTAGCTCTCGCAGCCTTTCTGACAAATATGAATGGCTGCAAGTTTCCCAGTTATCTCCTTCATCTATCAGTCGTCGATCGCACATTCCCAGAAAAAAATCCTGCAATTTTTGTAAAAATGTGAATCATGAAGATAAATTGTAAGCTATCAAGTCACAGTAGGATGAAGATGAACAATCTGCGGACGATGATGATGTGTGGATTTGTTGTTGAGAGTGACTGAAAGAAAGAGGAGAGAGGGAGAGAGACAGGGAAAGAGAGAGAAAGAGGAGGTCTGGTGGTGCAGAGGTCCTCAGATTACATAACACTGACAGATGCAGGCCTCAGAGCGGAGGGAGCGCAGAGAAAATGGAAGAGAGGAGAGGGGAGGAGAGGCACATCTTAGAGTAAAATTAGGTGAAAAAAAGAGTGAGAAGGGGAGAAAGTGAATTAAGGACAGGAGCAAAGAAAGGAGTGGATGGAAAAAACAAAAGATAGAAAAGATAATGGAAAAGGTGGAGAAAGGAGAGGAGAGTTGCAGTGAAAAAAAAGAAAGAAAACAAAATCATATCCAAGAGTGGTTGCAGCTAAAATAGCATCAAATTAGAATAATGATGATTATGATGATTGCTGGCTCAAGACCCCCAATACACACACTCCTACCAACATGTGACCTTTTCCCCGTCCGTATTGCTTTCCCCTTTTGCTTTTTTCTCATCCCTAACTTTCTTCCTCTCCCTGCCTTCCTTTTTCTTCCATCCATTTTTTCCTAACGGTAATGATTTACTTGCTTGTCTCCATTTAAAAAAAAAAAAGTACACATAGAGTATTATGACGAGACTGAAAGAGGGAAGAAATGATTTCACTGTGCGGATGGTCACCGGGGTACGAGCAGCGTTGCACTATGCAGCCTGATAAGCCACTAGCTTCTATAAAACTCATTCATCAAGAATGAGTCATGTCTTTATTACCTCACCATATTACCTGGCCTAACGTCACTGTATTATAGTCGTAAATCTATAACATGCACTCCTAAACAACTTCAATGATAGTGATACTCATCATGGCCAGGAGTCCAGCTCTGTCCAACACAAATAAAAATGAGGCAGAATGATTTGTAACGAGGAGATGGCACCGAAACAACAACATCTGTTCAGAGTCAATAAAATTAGAGTCATTGGACGGAAGAACCTTTTCCAGTCGCAATTTACCTTTGGGTTTCCTGTCTTGGACTAAATATACAATTTGACGAAAGACTTTGATCTCTGCTAAATTGCCATAAATCAAAACATTACCAGTTAACTGTAAAAATAATCATTAGTTGCAGCGGTAGCCCTGTCATATTTAGCCACATTGATGTTGCACACTCAGCTCAGTTCTGATATAGTCGCACCTGAAGGCTGTCGCTGTCATTGTTGTCAGGAGAAGAAAGACGAATCTAATACAGGAGCTTCCAGACTTTCCCAATTTTTTTTTTGCGTTCTTATCAGTGTGTTTGGACTCAGCCCTGTGCTGAGCTTTATGACCACACTTACACACATGCAAATTAAAACGTCTACTGTTCTTCTAACTACTGTACTCGTCTTAACACTCAGACTCTAAATTCAGAGTTGAGACTGAATTATTTTAGATAAAACAATGCACTGAGAGGAGTAGTTACTTTCTTTTCACTTACCCTTTTTTATATACGTAGCTTTTATTAAAATAAAGTTTATTTAAATAATTTTGGCATGGTGGGATTTCATATTATTTTATGAAGCTTTTGTTTGTCAATTTTTATTATAATTTTCCATCATTTTATGTTTATATTGTCATTGCTTTCAAGAAAACAAAAAGTACTGATGAATTAGTTTTAGGTCTAAAACCAGATTGCGTAGTGTTAACTCTGAATAAAGTGGACATTTAAACAAATCGTGAACTTTAGAGGCTGGTCTGGACGTTTCCACGCATTCAGAAGTTGGTTCTATTCTCTCTTTCTCCACTACGTGAGAAGTCTCTTTCCTTTTTCCCCTCCTTCCCTGCTCCCTCTCTTTCTTTGTCTTTCATTTCCCTATTCGACCTCTCACACTGCCAGACATGAGCTAAAGAAACTTTTTGTCCTTTCCCTAATGAGTCTAAGTCCCTGCTGAGCCAGGAGTAGGCGACCCACCTACAATAAACTCATTTGCGTAATTGGAGAGAAGATTTGGGCAGCTATTAAATTGCACCAAAAAGGCGAAAAAGAAAATGGGTCCTTGTTTGTAGCGCGGTCACGCACAGACATGTGCACGCAACACACAAATAGAGTTGAGACTCTAGAGTTGAGTAGAGTTCACTTTTCTGCAAAAGAAACCTTTGTCCTGCATGAGCAACTTGATAAGATTACAGGTCTGTGAGCTTGTGCTTGTGTAACTCAAAGCAGTGTGTGTGTGTGTGTGTGTGTGTGTGTGTGTGTGTGTGTGTGTGTGTGTGTAACATATGGGTGCAAACGAAGCGCTTCTTTGGCTTCAAGATGGCCTCTGTGCGACGGAGTTGGCCCCAAAGGGACAAATCATTTCACATGTAACATCCGTCGCCATAGATGTGATGTGACGGCAGCTTCAGCGACAACTTTGAATACTGGAATGCGTGCGTTTTGTAGGCTTGTCCACACGTGTGCCTGCGATCGGGAACACTTGCCAAAGCCTGACAATGGCGTGACAGCATCTTATTAAGATAATGATGTTTCATCTCTGGCCTGCATTTCCCACTGACGCCCATGCCAAGTCAAACTGAGTCAGTCAACACACTGCAATCAGTCAAAAAGGCTTGTGTGTGAGTGTGTGTGTGTAGCTTGTGCTGTACTTTAAGGATTGTGTTTTAACTGGCAGCGTTCGACAGAATGAAGATGCTGTTCTATTGAACTCTACTGGGGTTCTTTAAAGACTCAATAAGAACAGTAATTATTTTTCTGTCAAGTCATTTTTCACATACATTTTCTGGTTTCAATGGTTTTTTGGGGTTTTTTTTGTTTCATATGACTGTAAATTGTTTTTTAATTGTTTATAAGGAAAAGTAACACATTTTAAGACATAATTTCAGGCTCTTCCAACTTGTGATGGGCATTTGTTGTACTTTTTGTTATTAATCAATGATGAAGATGATAGTCTGCAGCTCAAGGCCTCTGTGACTTACATCTATATTGTGCTCACATGACACATAATTTAATTATTAGTAAAACATGTATGTATGTCTAGTAGCATTCCAGCACAGGTAATTGCTAAATTACTTGGGACCGTGAGACGGTGATATACTCACACTATTAAATATATAATTAATATAAATGCCTGTACTTCTCTTTCTGTAATGTAAGCCAACCTCAAGCTGTGAGCATCTCACTGTGTGTGACTGCGCATGTGTGTCCGCCTACCTCTCGTCACAGTAGGTGAACTTCATGTCCATGCTGTGTCTGCTCAGGAAGGTCTTGCTGTCCAGCGGCGTGTCGATGTTGGACGGGTGCGGGATGGGTTCGCACATCAGGACAGCGCAGGTGAGCGGGGGCTCTTTGAAGCCGCACAGCCCTCGCGGAGAGCAGCTGTTGTACATCTTCAGGTGTCCGGTGCAATGCAGCACCTGGAGGGAGCAGCAGGAGGGAAAATGTAACTTACGCAGGGTGTGAAATAAAGCTGAGGGTCACAGGATGGTGGCGTCGCCGGTGTTTTGTGTTGTTAGCAGCGGATATTTACCTGACTTCACCATCTTGTCATTTTTGTGAAATAACACTTGTACATTATTTGTTCTTCACTATGTCTTGCATAGCCATATTTACTGTACTTAAATTTTTTGTCCAACATGTGCTTATTTCATGTTTACTTTGAGTTTTTTACTTAATTGGGAAACACATTAAAGAACTTTCAGGGGCTGAGTGATCATTAACAGGAGAGGAAAGCAGAAAAAAATACATTTCTGTAACACAAAATTACATCTATTTTTCAGACTTTGGTGTAATCTTTGCCTTTTCTTGTAAATTAGCGGATAATTTTACATCCTCAGGCCTCTTTATTATAATAAATCCATCCGAGAAGGACAAATTACTCTTTGGCTGTTCACAATATGTTCACATATTCAACCTTTGCAAATTGCTCCAATGCTTCATTTTAAGGCGTATAAGTAATGTCTGTATAGGAGTGTATTGGATGTGTTTCTTTTGTTTTCATAACCAAACCACCTGCACACATGAGATGTGCAGATGTTGCAGATGTGTTGGCTCGTAGCTGCAGCAGCTCTCTCTTACCTTCCAGCTGGCTGACTTGAGGTTGACGGTGCGTCCTCTGTTGGTCACCGTGCATTTCATCCTCATGAAGAAATCTCGCTCAGTACTCAGCTCTTTGCCTTTTTTACCAAAGCCACTGCCTGAAACACATCACATTTTTGTGTTATCAGTGTTGTCATAAATAATCGTTTCATGAGGGAAATTACACTCAACATCGCACAATTTTCCAGTCTTATTTAAAATGATGCAGACTAACTTAAAGGAACAATTCTCCTGATGGTAGCTCCACAGCAGCTATCAACACCGCAACACTTACAGCCTTTAAAATTCATCACTGTTACATGTTTTGTCTTTGCAACTTTCACTTTTATAAGACATGTTTAACCTTCAACTTGAAGTTCGACGCTTTTGTCCTTTGAAATCAGAGCACACAAATGTGTGAATATTTTACTTGTGAGTAACAGGAGGTTCCACCCACAGCACAACTTTTAATTTAACGTTTTTCCAGCATGAAGAAATGACTTAACTGGAGCCCAGTTGCATATTTGCTGCTTGTTGCTATAATTATATATTTCTGATTATAGTGTATTTTCTTTTTTTTAGTGGCAAAATGAACAAAAAAAAGTCAAAGTTAACCCTCCACTTATCGGCCTCTCCCTTATGCGACTGGGAAAGCGGTCAAGGTTTAGTCACGCTGAGGTCTCACACACACACACACACACACACACACAGAGGACATGAAATTGGGCCAAGTTGTTACATCACAAGGTCAGAGTTCAGCCCCCGGAGCGGCAGCCACAGAACGAAGTGGTGAAGTGTGTCTTTCGTCAATCTCCACACTCAGAAGTGTTTCTTAATCTTTATGTAGTTAAACTTGAGGATAACAAACAATAAAAAAAAATAAAAAAAAATCTACTCAAAGAAGAACAAGTGTGTGTGTGCTCATACAGTGTGTGTTTGTGTGTTAAAGGGAAAGGGACTATAAAATATTCAGTATTGTTCCACTTGTGTGTTTTGTGGCGACTGCTGATAAGAGTTATCAACCACAGCTTAGTGAGTGCGATTGTGTGTGTGTGTGTGTGTGTGTGTGTGAGTGAAAGACACAGAGAGAGAGCATTTTTTTCCTCATATAAATCTTAGTCAGTTACACACTTATTATTTTCCAGTGTTACACAGCTGTATCGATGTTTCTTTTCAGAGTAAAAGCTCTCAATATGCAGAAAACGTGCAGTATATGTGTGACTTTCTGCTGCAGACACTGTAACACACCGTGTTCATTATCTGACAGATAATGCCCAGTTCCTCTCTCTCTCTCTCAGTGTCTTCCCTCGTCTTCTTGTCCTCGAGCTCACAGCTCTTATCATCGTCTTTCCCTCGTCTCTGCACACGTACACACCAGCTCCCACACACACACACACACTCCTCGACTGTATCTCTCTTTAGGTTCCTCTCTATACGGTCTCTGACCTTCTGTTCTCATGTTTGTTCTGGACACTTGTTCATGAGATAAATATTATATAACACCCTACATGTATGGTTTTTGCCTTGTTTTCCTTGGATTCATTTCTGTCCCACAAACAGAAACAAGCGTGCCGCATGGTAGGGGGACGAGTCAGGGTCCTCAAAGCTGTACATAGGCCCTAGAACATTGTAGATGTTTACTGTTAACAGAGCCAAGAGTTGCAAGCCCCACCCTTGAGAAGGCTCAAAGGATAGGGATGTCCGTGGGTCCATCAAACACTTTGGTCAAGAGCGAGATAACAACCGCTGACGAGGTTGCCATGGAGCGTACTGTGGATGTTCGTGGTCCCCACAGGATCACACCTGATTCTCATGACCTCCTGACCTTTCCTCTAGTGCCGCCAACAGGTCAACATTTCTAATAAATTTGAGATTGAACATAAAAAAAATATCCATTTGCAATTCTGAAGAAAGCAAAGTATACACCGACTGGCCACTTCATTAAGTACACATGTACAATCTAATGTGATCCAATACAACAGCTCTGCCAAGATTCCTACTTTTATAAAGCTTATAATTTTCGGTTTTTGTTGACACTGTCAAAAAGATATTTCTGCTTTATGTTTATTATCGAGGACGTAGTGGGTGGTGTTGTTGTACTGGAGTGCATTATACTGAAAGGTGGTTTTAAGGCATTTTATTTACTAATGAATCACTTGCCCTGATTTGTTCTTATGCTTTTTTCACACTCTTGCTTGTATTTGAAGTATATACTTATTTGAATATATTCTTGTTTATTTATTTATTTATTTTTTAAAATTGTAACATACTTAAAATTTCCCTTGACAAAAATGTTGGTCCATGACAAGGTATCTTGAAAACTAACGGCCACAATTTCATGAATTTTTCCGTGGCTTACTCATGCTCCCCAGAGGATCAACTCATTCTGTTTTGGACTCTCCATGAGCTTTCCACACTGTAGCACAACTCTCAGGCCTCAATGTCAGCTTTTCACACATGTATGTCCCAATCCAATAGACACACTCCTGCTTTTAAGGAACAGACCTGTTCGATTTGAATGACCCCATGACCATTTCTAGACAGAATAACAGACTTACAGTAGTTTTTGAATAAAAAGGCAGAATAAGAATGACATATGGCATTAAAAATGAGGATGACAGTGAGATTTGATTGTTGGACGTTGTTGTAAGGAGGCAAAAACAAGAATGAGGATATATGTAGAAAGAGGAAAACAGGTGTGTGGGTGAGACTGTGTGCTGACCAGCTGTCTTCAGGCTGAGATTTTCTCTGATCTCCTCGTGGTCACATGGATGGGTGAAGTCAAAGATACTGTGACCAGTGAGATCCACCTGGAAAACAAAAACAACTGCATTGAATGTGAGATAGAAAATGAACAAATATTTTATCCCAGCATTTTAAAATGAACACATGTCCGTCGTGTTACAGTCGCTGGTCTCTGCTGTGTTTTTCATTTTTTGGCAGCAGCGACAGTGGTTTGTTTGGGATAAAAAGAAGAAGAACCGAGTCGTGAGCGTGAGTAATGAGAGCCAACAGGATCGAACAAATAACAGAAAGTGTGTCACCTCTGGAAACTCGCTCCACGATTTACAGCCGACTTTGAGTGTGTTTAGAGTTGAACCTCAGTGTGGCCTGAACACACACTGTTGGCGTGAGAGGTATTTCAAACAAACACAACAGGCTCGTCTGACTGACAGTTTGCGCCCATGTCTCTGACTCGGGCTGTCCCTTGTCCTTGTCCTATGTGTCACTGTATGTGTATGTTGTTTATGACAGAATCAAATTAAATCAGTTAAATGAAATGAAAATGTAATATGATAATGATCCTTGGCTGATAATAAAAGATAGCTGGTACCATACAATATAGGGCCTTGTTGTCCGATGTCAGGTCACCATAAAGACTCATTTCTTCAAGATGTATTATTAAAGATATAGTATTAAAATCAATTTTAAATTAAAACGTCTGAAAACTGCATTTCTTGTCCTGATTGATTTTAAATTCGGCTCATTACTTATTGTGTAATATCTTATGTGTGCCTCTGTGTTGTGCTGCTGACACTGTGTTTTTTACAGGCTGTACCAAAAACAAATTTGCCGTCTCTGGTAGTGTGGATGTTTAAAAGTGAAGTGACTCACATGAGAGGCTCATGTTCGTCACTTTTAATGGAAGCTGCAGTTCAAAATGAGTGCCCGTCTGCACGTCTATTTTATTCTATTCCTGGTGTTCTTTAATGGTCGTGTACCTGCGTGAGCCCCATGAATTTGTTGATGTTCTCGGACAGGAATATCATGTCGCCGTCGGACGTTACCACGGTGACGAAGCCCTCCAGAGACTTCAGGTACAGACTGTCCATCTGTCCGTCCTCGTCGCCGTCACCGCTGCTGTTGCTACAGCCTGGAGGGAGAGACAGAAGACAAGGTGGGTTACACGGATTGTGTCTCCCATTCCATGCTGATTATAAATGGATATCACTGTAAATGTGTGTGTGTGTGTGTGTGTGTGTGTGCATGCATCAGGCTTGTTTTCCTTCTTGAAGCTTTGGCTCAGGGCCAAAACAAACCAGCGCAGCTTCTTCCTGCATCTCAGGCCACTCCTGATCCCCGACCCTGACAAATTACACCCAAAACTACACAAGCTTTCACAATAGCTGCCCGCTTTGATATACATAACTTGCACATAATGCAATTATGTTCAAATAAGAACAATGCAGTATCCAAACATTTATACACAGAGACTCCAGTGTGTCCACGATGTCTTGTTGCAGAGCTAATTAATACATGCCCCAGCTCGAGAGAGAGAGTGTGTGTGTGTGTGTGTGTGTGTGTGGGGACGGCGGCTTCACGCTGAACAAAGCCCAGTAGCCGATGGGGGTGGAGGTGCTTGCGATTCCTCCAGCGTGCTTCCCTGAGATAAGAGAGGCCAGTTCTCAAGGCTCCCGGCGAGGCTTGGGGCTTGAGTTTGGAGCCGGGCCCAGATAGCGTTAACCCCAGGGGGAGCCCAGAGCTTTCTCACGGGCCCCGGGGTGCTGGGGAGACTCTCTGGGCCCAGTCCACGGACCAGCAGCACCTTTGGCCTACATACTTAGCTGTGATTACCAGTCATTTGGACCAAGTTGCACTTTTCTTCTCTCTGTTGTTCTTTGGTTGCGTAACCGCCCTTGTTTCAAAATAATAGGGTGCAGAAACGAGTGTCTGATAGAGACAGCTGCTGTTCAGATAATCATTTCCTCTCTATTTTTTGACATTTGTCCTGTTGTGCTGGACAGAATGAAGTGACAGGACAGCGGGGTCATATGAGACTCTCACAGTATGTGACTCGGGACAGTGTGTGACTTCAGTCAGTGATTCATGGTGGGATTTCTTTTTTCTTTGCCTTCCTTTCCTTCTCCGTTTGTAATGACAGCTATTGTGGTGCCTGCTCTCAAAACCGTTTCAAGTAGAAGACTTGAAAAGGCAAACTTTAGGGTGTGTAACTGGTAACAAAACCGTCAGCGTCATCACCCTCTCTGATCTGCACCACAGTTACTGAAGACTAAAAACTCAAATTTCATGTTTTCTATCTCAGAATTTCATGACAAAGGACATAAAAACATAAAAAAGAAAGATTTCAATGTCACTTATTACTGAGAGCCAACATGAGCTAAAGCCGAGGCTTAAAAACGGTGTCAACTTAGGAACACTAAATAGATTTTATTACATATCATTACAACCAAGGTCATTAAAACATATTGGTCCTCTTGCAGAGAGGATGTTTTAGCCACGCTACCTGCAGTGCATTTACATAACAAAACTGAAGATATATTGGACTGAAGTCTGAAAAACCAAGAAATACCTAAACCGAGCCTTAAAGAAAACACTTTGGCGAATGCACGTGTTTGCTGTCTTACCCACTGTGAGATGAAAAGATCGTGTCCAGGCGTGTCCAGGATGTGTTTAACCTGGCTTTAAAGCTGTCTTATTTGCACATGATATCTTACTTATTTAATGTGCAGAAATAAGAATGCTGCCAGGTTTGCGGCAATAGCAAAAAAAATCCAGAGGCCCTTCCAACCGACAACCTGCAACATGTTTGGAAGACTTATTGGAAGCTGTACTGTTTTACTTTTGGCTGCTAAGCCAGCAGTTCCCCTTGCTTGCAGTCTTTGAAATAAGCAACAGTAGGCTGAACATACCCTAGACCAAACTGCTATTACTATGTTTTCATATTTTCTATTTCTACATCAATCGCCAATTGTGCTACCCTAGTTTCAACACATCCCAGAGCTAACTCTCCTAATTTAGCATTTTCATGGCTTTCCATTTCCATTTCTGGATGTGTTAAACAAGCAAGATGCAGTGTGTAAATAAGACTTAACGCTAAACACACCCAAATGAATTCATCTTTAATCACAATTTTGTATTTTCACATTTTTTATTTCTAGGATTTAGGATGTTTCCACTTTGGAAGAGGCGCTAGTTTCCATCTGCTTCCAGTTTTTGTGCTAATCTCGGCGAAACCCATCCTAGACCTGCAGTACACTCTGTGGACACACAGATTAAACTGATACTGATCTTCTGACACAGCCTTGGTCCAATGTTACAAATAACTCCCCGTAATTTAGAAAACAGATGTTTCACAATATTTTTGATCCAAGTTAAGTCAAACTTGTACTAATCAGTGAGAAATATTGCCCAATCAGCTTTTGAGTAGCTCTCCTTCTTCGGGTCCCAACTGAGCTTAGGTTACATAAGAAAGGTTTTCCCTGCAGCTGCTTGCATATGTGCCTTTGGGTGCATATACAGTATGTTTGTGTGTGTGTGTGTGTGTGTGTGTGTGTGTGTGTGTGTGAGTGTGCAGGCCAGCATGTTTGGCGCCAAGGCAGACGGGTGTTATGGCTAGCAGGGGTGATGCCAGCACCAGCCGAACGATGGGCTGAGCTCCTCGCTTCCTCTCCAATCTCTCCCTCCATCGCGGAGCAATCAGACCGGCCTGATAACTCTCTATCTGCTGCTGCATCTCACGGATCTCCCTGTCCTCTCCTCCCCTCTCACCCACTGCTTTCCTTCCCTCATTACCTCTACTCCTTCTCCTTATGCTGTGCCTTCTTCTTTCCTCCTGCTCACCCTCCTTCCCTCCTCCTTCTTTTTCCTCATCTCATCTGTTCTGCTTTCCTATATACCTTCCTCTGTCTGTGAGTTTTGTCTATTAACTGTACTGGAAGGAATTTCTAGGAATTCCAGGAATTTTTCCCTTTTTAAAGCTGAATTTACAGGGTCATTTCACCCAAATTACAAAAACGGTTTACTGTTTGCAGTGAGGTTGGTGGATTATTCTGAGTAACAGGGACACCGTTTCTAGAAAGGATTTTCAAATATAATTTGCTTTGAGCACCTCAAAAAAAGTTTCATTTAGCTCCACTGTGTTCGGGTGGCAGCTGAAGTTTCAGAGGCAGATATCTCAAAAGCTTGGAACATGAAACTGAAACTATCTACATGTTTTGTTTTTTTGACCCTTTAACTCAACACAAAACTTAACTGTTACGCAAACCGGTTACAGCACATACAATTGGTAGCTAAACAAAACATGTTATTTCATAATTTATTTTTTATGATCACAAAGAGATTGATAGTAGATATTAATTTATATATTGTATATACTTTAAATAGTTTAATCAGGAGATCTCATATTCTATAAAGCAACTTTGTATACATGACTTACAGGGCTATTATGATTTCTTATTTTTTACCTGTAATTATTTTATGTTGTCAATTTTTAACCATAAAGCACTTTGAGCTGCATTTACTGTACGGAAGGCGATACAGTGTATAAATAAAGAGCTTACTGAGAGTGACTGATTCATTTTCTGATGGATGACACAGAAATAGGAAGTCGCGGTCACCGTTGTTTAAGGAAGCGCTGGTTGTATGCATCACCGCTTCCCCAGCAAACAATGCAAAGATTATAAAAGGACAATAAGTAGGCCATTGAAAGTTACATAAGAAGTGAATAATAGTAGAATAAAATGGTAGTTGGCAGTGTAAAGATTTACAGATACGTTTAAACTCTCCTATTAATCAACACGCTTTCCTGCTCCACTGACAGCTTGTTGATACAATGGCTTGTTGAGCAGCCAATTATTGTTCATTGCCACGGAACCTGATTTTAAATTACAGATCATGATTAGATCAGGTTCCAAATCAAAAACTTGTATGAGATTATGCACCGTGGATTCAGTTTTTCTCCACGTGATGCAACGATGTAGTCATGTAAAAAATATTGCTTAATGCAGGTTTAACTATTTGCTGATAAAATAAAGAACAGATTTCACTTTTAATGAACCATGAGGGAGTTTAATGGTGTTCAGGTGTCGACGACTGAAGTGAAAGCTTCTCTCCTGTGTAAACTGAACGCACAAACTGTTCCATAACTCTATTAAGGAAAAATAAACAAGCTGCAGTGTTGACCACGGTAGCGTTGCTACAGTTGTTTAATTTTGTTGCTCTCAGATCTCTCTTCGAGACACCGCCGCAGTGGAGGAATTCCAGAACAATAGGTCTGTTTCTTTGTCAAGCTTCCTCAGCTTCTAATTTTAAATGAGACATGAGGAAGAAGAAGAAGTGCAAAGAAAGGGTCCAACAAATACCTTCCTACTGTACCGGACAATTAGTCATACACACGAACACGCACGAACACAAACATACACACACAAGTCTATCATGTCAAAGCGGCCATCCACTATCTGCATATTTTCCTTTGTGTTACAAATTTAAATGCAGCAGGCTGCAGCTTGCATGTGATTGAATGTGTGTGCCCTGTGTGTGTGCGTGTGGTACAGCGTCCATACCTGTGGCGAGCAGCTTGCGCGTGCGCAGGAAGCTGATAGCCAGCCTCATGATGGAAGCCTTGTCCAGGTGAGAGCTGACGCTGTGGGGTAAAGGCAGCTGGTGAGCAAGGTCATAGAAAACCTCCGTCTCTTTGCTGCGCCTGCAGCGAGCTGCATCCCGAGACTTCTCCTTACGCCGCTCTGAGCTGCTCCTGCACAGAAAACACAGACAGAAGGATGTTTACGCCGTCAGTTTGTTTTGGGACACTGAAAAACAGCTGGTTGGTTGATACTTAAACAAATTATTGTGCTTTATGCTTTCAAAGTTTCATATTTGTAGTGGAAAATTTTGCTAACAGATAGACCCACTGTTGTTCATCGGTACAGTAGTTATTTGTTGATGATTATACTTCAGATTTATTGGTTTTGGATTTGTCATACTGCACCAGTAACTCCTGTATAACTGCCCTCACTGTCTGGGGTCTTTCCTGTTCAACACTGTACAAACTTCTGGCAAACTACAGCGTTAAGAACCCAATATCATAAATCCTCATGTGATTTGAAAAGCACCAAGTGTGACTGGCCACAGTTTCTCAGTTAGTTTCACTGAGGTTCACTCACAAGTTAAAACACAATCAGCGTTTCAGAATATATACAGTGAAGTGTTGTGTCCTCTATAAAGTCATTCTGTCCCATCCAAGTCACACTGCCACTGTTTGCCAGTAATTAAGCTACACTTCAGCAACACATTTGCCCAATTGTAGGTCTACATTTCTGAAAAATACCAAATTAAGAAAACTTACATGTCCCCAATAACATCTAAAAACATATTGTTGGACAATATGGGAATATTAATTTTACCTCATCACTCTATGAATGAATATTGCAGCAAACAGAGTTTGCAATTGCGTTATCTTTGTGTATTTGTTGCAACCCTAACCAAGTGAATTTCCTTTTTTGGAAGTTAAACTTGAACATTAAGATGCATATTCAGACAGAACCACAATGTGTTTTAATGCCAAACTTCCATTTTCCCCCACAATTTCAGATTTTAAAGGCATATGAATTGTATTGAGACTTTTTCAGACGTGCGTCAAAAACAGCACTCAGTGTATCACAGATGCAAACATCTGCTACACACACTCTCGTACAAGTGAACAAACTGTCCCAAAATGTCACTGAGTGTTCAGAAATAAAAAGATTTGCACACTATTTTTTAATTTTTGTGCAGCACTTCACCCCAACCTCACAGGTACTGAGGATCTTAACAGCCATTACTGACTCATATACTGCAACATCAACTGCTTGTGATGGAAACCAAAAAAGAAGTCAGAGCAGGTGAGTTCAAGGACATCTTATTCTAATGTCTGTCTGTCCGTCTCTCTGAAGAAGGGCATCTCCCTGTCAGGGACGCAGGAGGAAAGCAGTTCGATGGCGGGGAACTATTTTTGGTTATGTTGGTTTACATCGTATCCTACACTTGTCCCAGTGTTAGAATACTGTGGATACAGTATAGAGTAACGTAGATACTGTATACCTCTCAGAAACATACACACATGTATGCACTGCTGTACTTCACACAAACAAACAAACACACACACACTTTACTAAATGCATCAGTGTTTAATATTATCTTAAAACAAACCTAATACAGAAAAAAATATAATTTCAGATCCATAAAATTCTGATCTAAATAAAGAGTCTAATCAAAGAACTATAGACAAAGAACCATCAGTGCCAGTGTTCAGTACTTCAGAGCAGTTTCCTGTACTCGATGCTGAGGACACAATTTTAAACAAGTATCTACTGTAAAAAGACACCTAGGTCCACCTTTTAAGGCTTGACTTTGCAGCATTTCCTAATCCACTGAAAGCTTTCCTTGACCTTAAGATAGACAAATACTCACTGTGCTTCAGGTTGTTTTTGGTTTAAACCATTTACTTTAGTCTGAATATACAGTAAGTCCACATGTTGTGTTTTTTTTTCTCTAAAATGACTTATCTGTATTGTCCAAGCCTAAAAAGAACTATTTTAACATTAATATTACTGATATACTGTAACTACCTTTTCTATAGCCAAATGTGTGCTGTTCCAACACTCAGGTACATCGTATATCATCTGTGTTTACTGCTTTAGAAATCAGTTTCATTTGTTTCCCTTCACTCAAATGTATTTTATTCAGGAGAAAAATAATACCACTTAAAGTTATAATCCTAACGCAGGTGACTCATGGCACTGCTGTGTCCAGTTTCGTGTGTTTGTTTGCTCAACTTGTTCGTTTTGTTTTGGATTGAGCAAGACCTATTGAGCAAAATTTAATTTGAACTTAGTAAACAGAAGAGGATGCTACGTGTTTGGAGTCCAGCCACCAAACTTGGAGGGTTACAGATGTACATGTGAGGGTAATAGGTTTTAATAAACGACAGTTTGTCTTTAAAAAGAAACCTTGAAGTGGACAGCTGCTTAAAGATGTGCAACCAGGTCATCATTTTCATTTCCTCAGGTTAATTCAGTTGTTCTTTGAAGAAGAGAGCAATAATAATGTCTCAAAATAAAAACATTTATTCCAACAATCAAACTGCAATCCTAAAGTCTTGTCTTGGAGGTCACTTCATAGCAAAATGCTGTCTACAACCACTACATGAGACCTGAATTCTGGGTAATTTTCCAAGGAAGTGGTTTCTTTTTCGGGCCCTATGCTCTGATATGAAATGAGTCAGATTTTGATATCAAAGTTCAAACAGACCGACAGTCCAGAAGTTCAGTCTCTGGTCCAACAGAGCAGCACGACAAACCATATTAGGACACTACACATGGAGTTTGGATTTATCTGGGTTCTGTCTTGCGCTTACATTCACACTTAAACACTCTTTCGGCCTCTGTGTGCTGCCTGTGCAGTGTGCGTCTGGTGAAGTTGTGCCCAACAATGTTCAGATTTATACAAAAAGACTGCAAAGCGAACAGCAGCAGGATGTGGAATCATTACAAGAACACTACAGGAGGAACATGATGGATCATAAATGATAACAGCACCATGAACAGAACGTCACACAGTCATCCTGCTGTGTTTAAGTCCTTTTCATCATTTCAGATTTCAAACTGCCTGAAGCTTGCATGCATGCACCATTATGCCATGTGGTCTGCCACCACTGTACATGTAAAGATGGACAATGACCTATATAAATATACTGTAGATTACAGTATAGTTTTAATTTTCAGTTACACACATCTATGCTTATTAATTATAGCAAAAGGTGGAGAAATCAACAAGCCAGTGTCAATTTTTGCTGTTAATTTGGTTATTTTTTCTTTGGGGGACTAGAGACAGAGGGTGTCGTATACTGTACAGATTGTAAAGCCCCTTGAGACGTGTGATTTGTGATATTAGGCTTTACTATGTACAAAAAATATTTCTATATTTCTTTAATCTTTATGTCAACTGAGAATAAATGTAGGCATCAGTGAGTCCCAGCTGCATTTGGGATCTGATGCAGCTGTGTAGGTGTAGCGGCAGCCAAAAGCAACGACACCACAAAAGTGTGTGGTGACGTGATGTGGAGGAAACTACGTGAATGTCAAAATTATTTTGTCCCAGTCAGGTGGAAACCTTTTCCAAAGATGACTTTTTTTTTTTGCCAAATTACCACACAGTGCTACACATTTCTCAGCCCCGCAGAAGAGGCAAAACCATACAAGTAAAGGGAAATCTGGAGTGGGGTTTTCACACAACATGCACGACAGCATCTCATTTTCAGGCATGTTTTCTGTCGTCAGGACTTGTTAACAGAGTGACTTAACTGTAAGAGTCACTGCAGGACTCATAAAGACTTTGTGAGTCCCACGAGGAGGATTAAAGAGTCTGCATACCACATTTAAATGAACGCTGTGTTTCAGTATGTTGTGTTATAACACGAGATGAGCATGTTGAGGTAAAAACCTTGACAGTTTCAGGTTCAAAACATCTCCCTGAACAAAGAGCTTTTCAGCCTCTGATCTGTGATGACAATAACTTCAAAAACCACAACAGATGAGGTGTGGCTCTGCTCTGCTGACCTTTAGATACCCTCTCTCTGTGGTGATACGATGCAGTTTATCACAGTGGATCACACCTGTACCTGTCAACCTGCAACATGCAGGACCAGGAAAAAAACAACAGGGCAAACGGACAAACACTTTGGCAATAAAACACAAAAAGTAAATGGCAAATGGAGCTGGTGTGCAAAACAGAAACACGTGCAGCAAATGTGCATTAGATCAATTCTTTGGCTGGGATTTAAAATCCACAATGATGAGAAAATAATTAAATCCCAAAACAAATAATTGATGACCAAATCACAAACAAACTAAGAGAAGAAAAATAGTCAAAACTCAGTTCTGCCTATAGGTACTCACTAAGAACTCAACATTACTTTCCTTTTCTCTTTTGAACCGTTGGAGGTCGAACACCAGAAAATGTCATTACAGAGAAGAATCTTTCTGTATGACCTTACAGAAAATTTAACTTAAACCCTTCAACACTTTGTGACCACCGTGCAGCAAAACACAACCGCAAAATGTCCGGTCAAATGTTAATTGTGTGTGTTTTGGTTATGTTTACATACAACTAACTTGCATTTGCAAACAGAGAAGAAGAAGGCTAACTATCACCTGGATCACATTTACTGGCAACATTTTGTTCCAGTGCAGGTAGTGCGACGTTAGAATACTTAAACATCTGGTTCAGGCAAAGATTGTGGTCATGGTTCAATATTGAGAAATCACTAATATTTTGGGGCATGATACAGAACTCAGTCTTTTTTTTAATATTTAACCAAGAACATAATCTTTCCTTAATGGCTTTGAGTTGCCTAAACAGAAGTGGATACTGTACAACAGATGAAATACTGTACGTTGAAAGGCAACATTTTGCAGATATCTTCAATATACAAACGTTTCGTCCCAACAGTGTAATCTGAGCGTTTCCTGCAAAGCATATGAAGCCGATGAAAATTAGTTGCATATGAATATGACGGTCACATTGTTTCGCAGATTAAATGCCACGGGGACCACATCAAAGTTACAAGTTCAGTGGTGAGGGTGAAAATGTCCTAAGTGTGCATGTACGTGTGTGTTTGTGTGTTTGTGTGTGTTTGTGTACACCCTGAGTAGACGCTTGGTGTCTCTGAGTCCATTTGAATTTGAGCCAGTGTACCAGCACTTCATTCACTCAGCCCAACAATACTCTTCATCACTGCCAACATTAACAAAAACAACACAGACACACACACACACACACAATTATTCTCATTTGTTTCTGAAGTCTTTGGTCCCAGTTGGGAACTGTGGAGGCCATGTTCTAAAAAGGTTCTCCTGTTCTCTTTGACACCATCCTGCTCCACCTTAAAGGCCAGAAAACACCTGAAAACATCAGCCTGGTCTCACCTTTACAGTCCCTATAAAAACTGCTAATTTTGGCATTATTACTGCACAAACTAATGACTATGTCTTAACAAGGAGGACATTTTGTATTGTAGCTGTCTTGTGCCATAAAGCCAGCTCTTAAATCCACCCATACCCAGTCTAGCCAAACCCATCTGCTTCACATCAACAACATCAGTGTTGGTGGTTACAATGGTTCAAATTTGAAAATCACAGTTTCCCCTCTGGCTACGATCTAGAAACACAGAGATAGAAACGACACAATCAAACATGCAAACAGACGTTAAGGACAAGACAGCATACAATTAACAGGAAAGGCAGAGCACAGAAGCACCATTATCTTATCTCATCGAGTGTATGTTCCATCAGTGTGTCTCCCTGCTCGTCTCTCTGAGGTTTAAACTCATTAACCCCGACTGAAAATCACCCAAACCCTCATTACTGATGAGCCAGCAGACAGCAGACCCGACAGCCACTGACTGCTTCCACTCAATCAAGCCAAGTGGAACAGCTAACTTCAACTGGCTCCTAAATGTGTGTGTGTGTGTGTGTGTTTGTAGTGCCACTCTTTGATTGTCTGGGGCCATTGTTGCTGCAGGTCCCAGCAGACTATTTCAGGATACGAAACAATGGGAGTCACAGCGCTTCATCAGGGCACCGAGCCTTCTGATGTACTCGCTGACCCCCCCCACTCACGTTCACAAACACACGCACGCACACACACACACACACAGCAGAGGTCAGAGGTAACTAAGTGCATTTACTCAAGTACTGTACCAGTTACGGTGCTGAGGTACTGCTGCTTTACTTCAAAGTGTCTTTTTTCCTTCATTCTCTCACCCTCCTTCCATCCTTTTCTCTTTCCTCCCTTCCCTTACTCAACTAATATGAAAGCAAAATTGGGGAGGGGTCATCATCAACATTAAAGCTAAAATCGATCTCTTCATTTTTGTCAATTTTTTGCTTGAAAAATGACTGCATTTATTAATCGACTATTAAAATAGTTGCAGACGGAAACCTGCAACTAAAATCATCAAAACCAGAATCCACTTCAGGATTCTTGCGATCACTTTCAGAGCTCTGTATGGTCACCCACCTACTTCACTGATCTGCCCTGTGGCACCGACAGGTCACTGAGGTCTTCTGATCGGGGCTTGTCGGTGGCATCACGCTTCAGGGTTAAACCCAGTTCGTCGCACCTAAGCTTTGGAACTCACTCTTATTCGACTTCAGATCCGTGGACGCCTTTAAAAACAGCCCATGACCCACAGTACCTGTTTAGACTTGCCTTTGTTTAGCTTTCCCACTCTTATATTGTGTCTGTTTTTCTCTTATTGTGACGCAGTTTGTGACGTCTGATAGAAAAGTGCTGTATAAATAAACTCCACTGCGGCATTCTCCTTTGGTAGTTGCCGCTCAGCGCAGACACATATTTGACAAGACACAACAGTCTGGCTGCAGAGGGTACTGAGTTCATGCAACCAAGCCATGTGGAAAATACAGTAACTATCTGAGAGCAGCCAATTACTGTTCCAGTCAGTCACTCAACTCATCCCAATAAGAGCTGGACACTTATCAAACACCCCCAAACACTTGAAAGGCTTCGTAGGCCAGATTCATTTTCTTTTCTAAGGGTATTTTTTAGACGTTTCTCCTTTTTCAGCCAGAGAGAGTCAGGTGTGCCTGTGATGATGTGACACGAAGTGATGCAGGGATCATCTCATTATTATCACTGGCTCAGCTTACTGCTGCGCGATCAGAAAACATTTCACCTTTGTGTGCTCAGTATTTAGGTCACTGCAGCACTTGTGAGATGATGAAAAACTGTTGTTACTGTTAGCTGAAGCTAATAACATAGAAGGCACAAGTAGGAACCATGAGCCTGTAAAGAGTATCTATCAAGGGCAGCCTCTTTATTTTATTCCCATAAAACAAACTCTTCTTTATACAAGAGTATTAAGGCAAATGTGGACTGTTAATGTTATAAAACCATATTATTATATTACAACTATCACAGGCAAACACATGATATGATTAAACAGCTTTCTTATTCTGTCAAAAAATACAGTTTAAAGTACTTTTTTTTTTTATAAACGTGAAGGAGAATATTCACTATGCCACCACCACCACCAGCAGCTGTGGTACAGCAGATTCACAGACAACTTCACACTCCCCTCTGTATAACGAACTGAGGTCATCTGAGGTCTGAATGGATTAACTGAGAGAAAGAAGAAAAAGTTGAGTGAATAAAAAAATAAAATAAAAAAACATTTTGAGAAATGTGCTCAGAAGATGAATATCTGTTTTACGTCTGTATGTCCAGGACTTAGAAATCCTGCCGAGTTTGCAAAGGTCCTACACCGATCTGAGAGTTTGTCGTAATTTTCATTAAAGCTTCTGTGTAAAATAAACTAAATATGTGTATTTGAGTGCAAAGCACAGCTTCTCTGTCTGTCCTCTCAGGGAGGCCAGTGTAATCAGTGATGACCTGTAGGTATGTGCTGCTGTTGCACTACAAGCATTCATTCATAAATAGAACTGCCAATAGTGAACTTCACAAGCTTCACGACACACTATTTCAACTGCAGCGCATTAGAGATATGTGACCAGTATACACCATGCCTGCCACAACAGTGTCTCGTGATGATTAAAAAAGGTCACACACACACAACCACACACAACCACACACACACACACTTAATACACGAGGGACAACGCCGCCTGTTTCTCAGCTGCTACTGGCAGAAGTCCTCCTGGATTCATCGTCTGCCCTCGAGCGGCAAACTAGCACATGAAGAAAAACAAACAAGCCAGAGGTCAAACATACCACAACCCAAGTTTCTGTCCCTTCAGCCTGACACACCACCCACTGACCAAACACGCAACCATAACACAAAGACACACACATGCTGTATATACACAGCGAGGTCACCGCTAATGAGTAACAACGCTCCACTCGCCAAAAAGACTCAACCCAACAAATGGCCTGAAATTTTTGTCTAAATGCTGAAAGAATGTTGTTACTAAAAATAGAATCCAAAAAGCACACATATTGACTTCCAGCCTCTTGACACCATATTCAAAACATGAATCACAGCTCTGATTTCTGTTCTCACCAGAAAATGATGTAAAAGCAGAGATAACATTCTCTGTTCTGCTCCGATTCATTGGCACATCTCGACACTGCTTTTAGCAACCTAAGCCGGGGCGATGCGGGTTGCCAGCTATTTTCATCATCCTGCACTCACGCAAACATTGCATGCGTAGCCCTAAAAGGATATCTGAAGTCCACCTGCAGCCTGCCGGGATTGTTTGTGTTGTGTTTTTGCTCATAATGCTGGATTTAGTTTTCGTTATTGTAGCTTTCTAAGAGGTCTGAGATGTGGTCTGAGATTCAGATATCCACAGCAGGTAGATGGACAGCAGTGGTGGAATGTAACTAAGTACATTTACTCAAATCTGTACTTTTCACAGTTTTGACGTACCTGTATTTTACTTGAGTATTTACATTTTTTGCTACTTTAGACTTCCACTTCAGTACATTTCAGAGGGAAATATTATCTGACAGCTTCAGTTACTCTTACTTTACACAACTTTATTCAACAAATTGTAATAGATTAAACCAGTTTCCCAACTTTTTTGGCTTTTGACTCCTTACAAAAACAGTGGTGTCTATGGAGCTCCTTGTAATGTTTCAGATGTGTATGAGTTGTTAACAGTTCCCCTCGAAATTTCTTGCATGGCCTCATTTAACCCTTCTGTTAACTGTAATAATTATTAGGAGGCGCCCGACCCCTAGGTTGGGGACCACTGGACTAAATAGAGTTTAGAGAGTATTTTTACCTAAGTAAAGGATTTGAGGACTTCTTCCTCCACTGATGGAGAGATAGACAAATAAATAGATGGACAGAGAGAGAGAGAGAGTGAGACAGGTAGAAAATACATACCTGGCATTCTGAAACCTCTGTGACAGAAGTAACGCCGTCACTCTAAACCGCGGCGAGTCACAAGGTCAGTTAGCACACATGAGGTAAGAGGCCACACACACACACACACACACACACACACACACACACACTGAATGTGGAGCAGTGGTGACAGTAGTGTTAACCCAGGTTTTACGGTAGAAGATGATAGTGAGTGCTAAATAATTGCACCGTTTCCTTGTTTTAAATGAAGAAGAGGCAACAAGAGCAGTCAACAAACTGTCACTGTTACTTTTAACACGAGGCAATATGCTCTGATTGGCTGGGTACCGATTAGTAGTCTTGGAATTTGTCAATAAATTGATTTGTCAATCAGCAGAAAATGATTTGACCACTGTGTTGCTAATCAATTAATCGTTTGAGCCTTGAGTATTGTGACTCGTCACCTTATATCAGTGGAGTTACAGTTCATACATTTGTTCCCCTTATTGTTTCAGTGGGGTTGATGTTGGGGTGGTGCTGTCATGTTATGCTGTACCCTCTTTTTTTAATTTCATTTTTTATTTAATTCTCGTTTCAAGATAAAACATTAATTACAAAAAATCTTGAAGCAAGCTGATTTCTATAGAACACAAGTTTAAATAGTCTTTGTGCACTTGCAGATTTCGTCCCCTTGTAATAAGAAATGTGGTCTTCAGGACTCAATTTCGCATAGAAATCACTTCAGAAGAGTATTTTTCTTTTTACAGTGTAATTTCATTGACATTTTAGATGAATTAAAATTGGATTATAACCATTAAAAGACAAAATACATTATTTTAATTGGTTTTGGTAATAGTATGTCTTTTAATTCATCCACAGTTGCCCACATTAAACACATTTTCAATACAATATAAATCACCATTCTGTGGTTTTTATCATAAAGAGCAGCTGATGTTTACAACTTTTACTGAAGTCCGATAACTGGTTTTGCAACCATCAATTAACAGTATCGGCTCACCCACCAGGCTGCATCAGATTGGAACAATGCAGCTGAGTCAAATGTTTTTTCTACCTGAAGTGCGCTTCAATTAGCTCATGGGCAAAGTAAACTGAAATTCTTTTTTTCTGCTTCATAGTGATGACGGTGCGACAGCAACTGTCCTCCCCGCCCTTTCATTTACACGCCCTCCAGCTTTTTCAATCACTTCTCTTTCTCTCTCTGTGATTAACTTGTCAACTGGAGCCTGATGGGGATCTCGTGCAAACAGAAACACACTAATAAAAGATCAGATCGTACTCAGCTCTCATGTTCAGTCCAAATCTTAACAAAACAAACAATAAAGAGAGGACAGAGCTGCTGCTCTCCGACATATTGTGTCTGTTCCTCTCTCTGCTGGCAGTAATGAGGCTGTTAATACAGTTTCCCCTGCAGCGTTCTGTCTGCACTGCACAAAGCTTCATCTGTTTGTATCTGCATGCAAACATGAGGAGATAAAGTGCGTGTTGTTCAGGATTATCTGAGACTGCAGTGCTCATGTACTAATGTAAGAAAATTGCTTCATTCACGCACATTTGTTTATGTGCAAACTGTAAAGTGACATGCAAAAAGGCATTAAAGAAGAGACATTTACTTATGCCAACGTATCATTTTTCATTATGAAATAATGCAATTTGATTTTAAATGTGTTTAAACAACATATTTTTGTCATTTGGAAAAGTCAAACTGTGTAAAACTTGAAGTGTACTGCAGAGGAATTTGTTTTAAAGGATTATTTCCATGTTGGTGTGGTAGTTGACCGACTGGCAGTGAATGCACCGATACAAAAATGAGGGCAGTCTCAACTCTGGCAGAGTAAAACAATGATCTCACAGAAGACGTGACAAACACTGAATTTGTCCTCACTGGGAAGGATTAAAATATGGGAAAGCAGCAAACAGCTTCTTCTTCTTCAGCTATCATATCGCAGAGTACCTTAACTGTGTGCAGAATAATGTTAAGAAGTGGAGACAATTTAGACAAAATGAGGAAAAAAAAGGTAATAAAAATATCAACTGACAGCTGAAATGATAAAATAAGAATCAAATATTTAAAAAAAAAAAATCAGCTCTAGTGTCACTTAAAATATTATGACTTTTATTTGTCAGCCTCTCTACATGTACTGGAGGAGCCATCCATATGTTTTACGTTCCTGTTTCACATTTTATCAGGTTTATCAGGCTACGGCTGCATGGAAAACCTCATATATAAGTACTGAAAATTGGCATCAAATGTCAGGTTACATTAAAGTCTTTTTTACTTATTTTCTGTTCTGAAAAAAAGGGTTAAACCACGTTGACATACCTACATCAGGGTTTAAAAAAAGTATTGTGTTGGTATTATACCAAAACTTGGGAATCCTGATGGCAGCGCTGACTGAATTACATTTCTGCTTTTCCTGTTTGCAAAAGCAGCAAACTGAAACTAAAAAGTGCAAGTGTCTCTAAATCAGAGGCCACTGATCCAACACTTTTTCTCTTTACACTTACAGTTTTCTTATCTTGTATGCAAACTGTTAGTTTAGGTCGGGGCTGAATTGTCAGGTTTTATCATGCAACATTCACACATACGTAAACAAACGCACAGAAACACAGGCCCCGACATTAACTCCTGCTGTCCATGTGATTGTTGTGACAACAAGCCTGTGCTTATAGGAAACAGATCCTGTAACCAGAGCAGGTGTTGGGCTGTGTGTGTGTGTGTGTGGGCCAGAGCACAGGTACTCTAAATTCATAACAGCTCTCCATACATCATTTGCTCTTCTGCTCAGTAACTAGGAATGTTCTAATCAGCTTCTTGCTGTTTCCATCTCTCTCACTGACGGACAGATTTACAGATTTCGTTGTCGTTGACTGAAGCCTGTATCAGGCGAAAAGCCAATGTGGACTCGAAATATTTAACTTAATGTAACAAAAGAGAAATAACAATAGGCGCTGGAAGTAGTTCAGCTTCCCGTCTTTTCTAAACATTTAATAATTTTTGTGTCAAAACAGAAAACCCCTGAAAGATAAGGAAGTACTCTGAGAACAAGTGGGATTAAAGGATAGGTTCACAATTTTTCTAGTCTATCTTTAAACAATAGTTAGCTGCCTGTATGAACAATGACACAGTTTGTGCTTGCTGTAATCGTTCCTCCTGTTCACACTAACAATTAAAAGATCCTTTCCTAATGTGCTTTTAAAAGGAAGTGACGGGCGACAGAATCTGTAGTTCTCCTTCCACGCAAAAATGTATTCAAAAGTTTATCTAGAGGTTTACGAAGCTTAACTCCTGGATTCCACAGGGCACGGCTGCGTCGCGTTCCGGCGGCCCTGCGGTTTCGTTCCGTCCTCTGCACGGCATCATACCCCACCGGGAGCGTTTCAGAAGTGTAGCGTTTTGCCCGCCCGATGTTGTTGACTTGCTCAGACTTTGCTCATTTTTCCTTGGTTTATGTGCTTCTTCGGGCCTGGTGCCACCTGTTATTTCGTAATGTTGATGTAGTGATGTGATATACGATCGGGAGTCTGCACAGGGTGTTTTATTTTGAAAACTGACCGGATGTTCTATTCCGTTCCTGTGTCTGACTTCCTGCCCGGCTCATCTGCTCTGTGCAGCTTGACGCGACTTCCGTCAAAAATAGACTATGCTCGTATTTGAAGCGGAGCAGAGCCG